>JALZYL010000040.1:0-402827 GCA_023619815.1 Aspergillus neotritici | reverse complement strand
AAATATTCTAGTTATAATTATATTTATTTAAATAAAGAGATAAATTTAATAATATAATTAATATTCTTATTAAATAACTTAAATTACTACTTATATATTTTTTTAAATATAACTTAATAAAATTAATATATATATTAAACCTACTAGTAAATTATTTAAAGTTATAAAATAATTTATTAATATATAGGACTAGTATCTTAGAGAGTTAATATATAAATTTAATTATTATAATTTAGATATATAGAATTCTATCTAGATTTAGATAATTTAAAAGACTTAGAAATAGTAATTATAATATATAAGAATAATCTTGATACTAGAAGTTAGCTAAGATAAGATTTCTAAAAAGATTTCTTAACTTTATTCTATATTTAATTAAAAAGATAGTAGTTAAAGGACTGATTACTTTAAAAAATTTTAGATCCACTGAACTAACAAAATCACTAGGGTTAACTGGAGTATATATTCTATGTCCAAGAATTAGGTTTATACTAATCTATACCATACCTTTATATAATCATCATCGTGTTACCATGTTATTCTTATTTAGTCACCCCCTTATCTATACAGTGCAGACCTTAACAGGTTGTGTCTAGGTCTACTTTTGAACCATAAGGATTTTAAAGAAGCCTGTTTAAATAAATAGATATACTTTGAACCAAAGACAAGTTGAATACAGCACCTGAACCTACTTTTAAATGCCCGAGATCACAAGTAATGATAATAATAACTACTAGTAGAGATAGGGAAGGTCCATCCATGGCCTGCTCATAGAATTGTGTCATCAACTTTCAGAAACTGCATCAAATCAATGTAACCACGTAATCCAATACCACAGGATGAAAATAGGAAAGAACCTGGGCCAACGTTATTTGGCTTCAATGAAGATCACTCATAATATCCTCGTCGGTTTCAGCAGCATTCGCAGTGCCTGACGGAAACCCTCTGGCAATCTTTCCAGCATGGTCCACCCATCTCTGAGATTTTTGTAAAAACTGGAAATGTTCATTGCCGAGATCTAGTTCAATGTTGCTTTGGTTGACGGTGTCCGCGAGTACGTGAAACAACTGGTCCGCTAATATGAGCTGACATTGCACCCGATATTCCTGAGACAGACGGGATTTTGCTCCATGAGCAAGCCGAAGCATTGTATCATCGTTATCATTTTGTGGGTGCAACAAAATAGCATCTAACATGTTAGACATGATTGTGCAAGCCACAAACTGTTCAATCCCTTTGGATGGTAAACAGCCTGATACACGGTGTGCTACATCCTGCATTGTGAGAGCACAAAAAGTTTTCCCTAGCTTTGTAACCATGAACCTAGGGAAAGCTCTTATAACCTGAGAGACAAGGCCCAGATTATTATCCTGCATCCAGTCAATTCCGAGAAACTGGAAATAGGGACCAGTGTACAGCCCCATTTTCATGCGTTCACTCACCATGCACCACACAGATTGGGCGATTTCAATCTCAGCAATAAGTCCACGGTAGTCACCCCGCTCAAATGCTTCAGCAACGGATGCATATGGTTTGGCCAAGGACTGGTAGATTCTCGTGACATGGGACGCAATGATCCCAGGCTGCGGTGTCAGCTATATGAACACGTTAGCTCCTCCTGCATTTATCCAGCAACAACGTGGCCGAAATTACTTTTCCGTGCCCTAGGAGGCTAACTAAAATCCATTTCTTGTACGCTTCCACCATTATCTTGCTCACTGAATTTGTAACAGGAGAAGCAATAACCATATTCAGGCAGTGTTGGGCCTTTGACCACTGCTTCAGTGCCATATAAACCATCGACCCGTATAGAAGGTATTGGAGACAATCTCTGTATGTCAGCTTCGAGGAGAAATGAGAATTATCAGTGATAAACGCATCGCTGGATTCATGTATTGCACATGGCAAAAGACGATGGTGCTTTTGATATGCTTGACCCGTGATCGTAGGGAAAAGATAGATTTGTCTATCCAGAACTGGTAATGCATGGCCGTACGACTTCGACAGTAAACAAAGCCTAACAAAAACGAGGTGTGTAGAAGTGAATACCCGCGAGTGAGGATCTATTCTGAGTATAGAATCTTTCACGATCTGAACTCCTAGTAGGGGCTATACAAGTCAGTAACTGCACCACGCTAAGAGCAGGCCCACGCCACCCTACCTTTGAAACAGCCAGGGCGGCTTGAGATACAAGCTGAACAAGATCCCGCCATTCCTGGCCGGCATATCTCATTTGTATAGGGTCAAATTGCTGTAAAAAGCGAACAGCCCACCCCCATGAATTGCCTCCCGGGAGTATATCATCTGGCATGACGTTTTTGGAATTGTTCTGAACGGATTGTATGCGATAGTGAAGCACATAGAGATATGAAAGGGAGTGCTCTGATGGGTCAAGATTCTGCAAATGAAAAACATTAGCTGCTATTGCCTTAATATGTATTATACATGAGAGCTATGGATAACATGATATATCGACAAACCGGTCAGGGGAATCTGCTTACATCTAAAAGATACTGACTGGCATTTGCAATATCAGACGACTTGCCAGGCTGCTTAACGTATGAGATGAGGTCACGGATTTGGCTATCATATTTCTCGTTGTGCACACCGTGTGGTGATTGTGAACGGGAAGGCAGAGATGTCAGGCGGGTAAGGATCTCTGCCATGGTCATAGACATATGGCACGATCAAATGTGTATCATTGAATGTATCGAACGTATCGATGGAGACATGTAGATATAGAAAATATCGAGGCACTGTACGGAGTAGCACGAAACTATTTGCCTGATAGTGCTGCCAACAATTAGTTGGTGGTACCCGGAGGCTGGAAACTCTGCGTCATTTCAAGAATTGGCGGGGTCCCGGAATATCATACATACTCCAGGTATGATTTTATGTAGGCCACCGCTTTTATCGTCTAACATGTCTCCCATTTGTCCTATTTTAATACGTCACAATAATAGGTAATATGTATTTAACAATAATAAGTAAATATACCTACGATTATACGTTATTTAAACTGACAAAGAAACAGGGGACCTTTACAAGCTGGATGTGTAATTTGTAGCATGAGTTTGATAGTAGTTAGTTAGCCGTCTCTATTTACTCAGCCCCGCTCGGTCGCCCGCTCGACTAACCCGGAATGCTTTAGTCGCTTTAATTGAGGGCGGGTATTCCTTTGCTCAGCTTGTTCACAAAACTTCTTGGCAGCTGTTTCTTCATGCCAAACCTGCTGAGTCATATAAGCCCAGCATAAGATATTTATTGAAGAGCGATGCCATTACCGAGAAAGTAGGAAATAATTCCGAATGCCGTCATTTTTCGCTGAACTCGCGCCGATATAAAAATCTCTTTACTGATTGGTACACATTTATTTCTGTTGACGATTGAGTTTCTGTCCGGTCAGGTTTACAAATCCTCAGGCTTTCACCAATGTCTCTTACGGAATCCTCTGCCCTTGACATCGCTAAGGCTGGCTCCCTAGCCTCTCGTCGTCTAGCTGTTCTGTCCGAAATAGACCGAAATGAAGCATTGACAGCACTCCACAATGCTTTGTCACAAAACAAGAGTTCCATATTGGAGGCAAATTCTAGGGATGTGGAGATCGCCACGCGTGCTGCAGAAAGCGGTAGCCTGAGTCACAGTGTCTTGAAGAGACTCGACCTATCGCGACCGGGAAAGTATGATGACATGTTGCAGGGTATATTGAGTGTGCGGGATCTAAAGGATCCGAGTAAGTATCTGAAGACCGATTTTTATTAATTTTTACTGACGGCATCAAAGTCGGAAATGTCACCCTGCGGACGCTTGTAGACGACGGACTTATTCTAGAAAGAGTGAGCTGCCCTATTGGTGTCTTGCTCATCATTTTTGAGGCTCGCCCAGAGGTCATTGCAAATATAGCGGCGTTGGCAATTAAATCAGGAAATTCTGCAATCCTCAAAGGTATGAACATAATGATATGCCCTATGCTCTTCCGCGAATCGCTCATTGTTTGCTGACCTGTAAAAGGTGGGAAAGAGTCAACGCAAACCTTTGTTACTATCTCGAAAGTCATCTCAGAGGCGATCTCGAACACCAAGGTTCCCGAGTCATCTGTTCAACTAGTCGTAACAAGAGATGTCGTTGCCTCGTTACTCGCCCAGGACAGACTAATCGACCTTGTCATTCCTCGAGGTTCGAACGATCTTGTCCGTTACGTCAAGGATAATACGAAAATCCCCGTACTTGGCCATGCCGATGGGATTTGTTCCGCATACCTTCATTGTGATGCAGACGCAGATGTTGCTGTTAAGGTAGTTGTGGACTCTAAAACCGATTATCCGGCAGCTTGCAATTCCCTTGAAACATTGCTCGTCCACCAGGACTGTCTTGAGACTATTTTCCCGAAGATCGCCGAAGCACTATTTACCAAGGGTGTGTGTCTCCGCTGTGACGCACCTGCAAAAGCAGCGCTATCGAAGAAATTGCCGACTATACCGGATAGTTTACTGCAGGATGCTACTGATGCCGATTATGATACTGAATTTTTGGACCTCATCTTGGCTGTCAAAACGATATCGTCGACATCTCAGCCTGATGCTGCCATTGAAGAGGCAGTTGATCATATAAATTCACATTCATCTGGACACACGGACGTCATTTTGACTGCATCAAAGCAGGCGGCAGACATATTTATGAACAGCATTGATAGTGCGGGTGTTTTCTGGAATGCTTCGACAAGATTCGCAGATGGGATGAGGTATGGTTTTGGTACTGAGGTTGGGATCAGTACGAACAAGATACATACGAGAGGCCCGGTTGGACTGGATGGTTTGACCATCTACAAATATAAGCTAAGGGGTGAAGGCCACGCCGCAGGTGATTACCATGAAGGTGCCGGGGGTAAGAGATGGAAACATGAAAGTTTGCCGGTACATAACAATATTTAGTTTTGCAATTTATCAACGCCTAATTTAGAAAACATATTCATTTCATTTCCACCTCGATTTCACTTCTACGTGAATTTCTAATCAACCCACAATATTTGCTTTTGTTGTCACGCCGGCTAGAAATTCCGAAGCTAGCGACGAAAGGAGCTAGTCAACCAAGTACAGGCACAACCCTGTGCGATATTCCAGTTGACAGTCGCCGATTCTGCTATCAAGATCCACAATGAGACACAGTAATCCCTCAGACCTTGAAACCGCGAGACCTTCTCCGACCACGGGCTCTCTCGAACTTCCGACCCTTGCTTCTCACGTAAGGTTTCTACCACATGTTAGCATCAGAAATTCGCACGGCACTTTCAACCACCGTATAAGTAATAAGCATACCTTGTGACTGTGGGGGCCGAAGCCAAAGTGCTTAACAGCCTCGCGGGAGTTCTTGGGGCCACGAAGGAGAAGCGTGTTGGCTCCAGTAGGCGCACGGAGAGCCAGCTGGTCCAAAGTCATGGTCTCACCTCCAGCCTTCTCAATCCTGGCTCTGGCAGTAGCGGTGAAGCGCAGAGCAGCAACGGACAGCTTCGGGACGTTAAGAAGGCGGTTGTCATCCGTGACACTACCGATGATAACGACAGTCTTGTCCTTGTGGGATTCGGTCACGTTAGACGCGATGCGCGAGAGCGAAACAGGCGGGCGGTTGATTCTCGACATAAAAAGTCGGCGCAGCACGACCTTGTTGAAGTTCGAATCCGTGCGGCCTATGAAGGAAACAAGTCGTTAGTCGGGAGAAATCCGTGTTATAGATGAATAGGCAGGTCCAGTCGTACGGGAGAGGAAGCGGTACAGCTTCACCAGAACCTGAAGATAGACGTTCTCGCTCTTCGGCGCCTTGCGGTGGCTGCCGCGCACATGGTGGCGGTCCAAGTCGATACCTATATTCAACGTTAGAAAGAATATCACCTCAATTATTCAAGAATTGCATGAAAAGAGATATCCATGAAATGGATACGACTTATCATTTAAGCCCAGATAGAAAAGCGAGCAAAACATACCCATGGCTGCTGGTACTGATGGGATACCTGGAGGTTGGCTAGCTGTCGCACCCGTATGCGAAGTCAAGCTGGTGAGGTTTTCGATCTACGATTTTACAGCCGGATGGTGTGTGCGGGTTGTGCCCTATCTTACTAATCACTCAAAAATCCCGAACCAGCGTAGTCAGCAATCCGGTAACTGGCTGTTAGTTACTTTGACTGCAAAATCGAAAGTCTGTAATTTTTCTCAACCTCGTACGTAACATCTAAAGTTTAGTTTACTACATTACCTAGGTAAGCGTCGGCCAGCATAATCGCAGGAAATCACTAGAATGTCGAGTGCTCCTTGTAATCTTACCTGTTGATCTGATCATGTTGGTATTTTCAACAGCCGGCGATATAATGTGGTATTATCAATTTGGGCGATTGTGAACAGACAATTAACCTGGTTCTATAATCTCCAGATCTACTTTTCTGCTGGCACTGCCTATTCAAAGTCGTCGACCGTGCTGGGCTGCTTGGGTTACTATTTTACCACACCTCATTGTTATCCAAGCAACGCACTATGATCGAGACCATCACTTGGGCCGAGGTCATATCCCTATCTCTAACCAAATGTATACGCGAGTGCTTAAACCTATAACTTTAATCAACCATCTTTCAGGATTTAAAGTTAACGGCGTTCTTTTGTTATCTATTTACCAGTCATGTCGATAGGCATCATCCTACAAAGTAGGGAACACGGAATAAGTTCCCGCTCTCGACGCAACCCAATACCTGTATGCCTGTGGCTTCTCCAGTAAATTACATCAAGAGGCTGGGTATGGACTACAAAACATACAAAAAATGCTCCACTAAGAATACGCTAGGTCCGAAGTGGCTCTACCATTCTTCGAACACTAAGAAAGAAATAAGCAGGGGCCTAGACCAAGGGTTTATTCTAGAGCCACGGCAGCCATATGGGCATTAATTGAGGCGGCTCAAAGGAAAAGATATTGCTACGTTGCTTTTCCTTTTCTAATCATTCTGATATGCTTCCATTGATACAGAATATTTTCTTTTAGACTATCAAGGGGAGCGTCCCATCATCGGCCCCCCATTGGTTTCAGTATACTCCGGTTGGGGTGGAATCAGACAGATCTTGATCCGTCGCATATTGACTACATGCGTAACCAAATCGACTTTATTCCAACCAAGTGGTCATTATGTTTATCTACATGTAGGCTTAGCCTTGCAGTCTCATAGCTTCATTTGATATTAAATAAACGTGACCAGACTGCATTTTTAACTACATACATTACATATTCTCTTTTAAGCCTTTTTAATGGAGCGCATTGAACTAGATTCCTTGAATCCGCATAACAGCCAATTAATTAAATAAGCCAGTAACGTGCCGCAGAGAGAAATGATATCAAAATATCAGTAGAACCTCTATTCAATGCTATGAGGTAGCCACCTCCTTCATACCGGAATTTACCAGCCTGTTTGTTCTCACCACAAGCTAGGAACAATCGGGGCCGCAAATGTCCTGCTAATAAATGAGATTGTCATTGTCCATCATTGAATCGCTAGTTTCCGGTTTTAATTTTGATGCAAGTGAACCACGTCTTGTTCTTGAATTCAAGTTACATTGAAGACAGATTACGCCAACTGTGGGCGCTTTGTGGTAGCAGGTAGGTTTATATCTCATCCATCAGATACAAGGACACAATGGCTAAACAGAGACAGCTGATCTATATATTGCTATGAAGACACGGGTGGATTCGTGAGATTTCATTTGTCGCCCAATTCAACGAGGTAATCCCTTACTATCTCAAAGCTGAGCCAACTGCTAGCCATACTGGGCGCCACTTTAAGAAGATTCGGGACTATCCCCTTGAAAAGACCACGTAATCCTTCCTCGGCCACAATGACCTTCACAGCATCCCAAATTGAAGAGTATTGATAACCCATTCCAGTCATTGCGTTTATTTGAAAGCGTCGGCGCAGAACATCACTAAGATAAACCCATAAGCCAATGGATCTCATTGGTAATTGGAGAAAGCAGAGGTTGGATCCTTGCCACCCTTATGGAACAAATATAAAAGATAAGGACTTACAAAGGATATGTGCATGTCTGGGCAACTGCACCAGAAATTGCCCCAGCCAAAAGCTTACGCAGGGGATCTGGCGTCTTATCCCCTTCGGGTGTTAAATATGTGCGAACCGATTCATATGTCATGAAATTAAGACCAACCTGGAAACGGTCAGTAATAGTCAGCAGACTGAGTTGTTTAACTCACATATGGAGCGACACCGGCAACTGTGGGGACGATACCCCGATAAAGGCCTATGATACCGCCCTCATTTTTGTATATAAGAACCATGGTACGGAACATCCCTGGTAGCTTTTTGTCGGGATCTCTCTGGCCGAGAACAGCAAAAGAAGCTGACTGGATTGAAAGTCGTGTCCGAACGATATCAAGAGGGTAAGTTACTATGACAGATGTAATCCCGGCAGCACCTCCACAAATGAGGCGGCGCATGGGTGTTAAATCTGCATTTGGTGAAGGCTCTGCGAACTTGAAGCAAAGTTTTGTTAACAACTAAGCCTAGCAAATACTGGGGTGGGGGCGGGAGAAGAGCCTTTTAGGTTTGTATGAGGTTGATAGTCTGACTTACTTTCTTATAGAAGTTATAGCTCCCAAACTGTACCGCAGAGTAAGGGACGATGCGTATGCAATTTGTGCCATTACCTCGCATAAAGCCCCTCCAACCTTCTTCTTTTCCTATTTTAACAAGAGCTTTCCATATAGATAACCTGTACTCTTCCCTGCCAACACTTTGTATCTGAAGAAGAATCTTTAAGCGCTCAAGAGGCGACACGATTGTCCTGGAGACAGCACCGGCCACGCCACCGCCAATAAAGGCTGCTGCCACCGGCTCAGAGACCTTTCCCTTGATTTCTCGAAGCAAGTTAGGTGTGCTGGCAGTAAAATTTTCCTGAGGATGTAAGTAATGGACAATCGAAGCAAAGAGCAAACGGGATTAGTCGTACCTCGACCGGCGTAGACGAAGGTGACAATGGAGGCAGATGGTTTATAGACCTTTCCCTGACGCTCTTTGTTTCATCGCGTTCAGCTCCGTTTTGGCGATCTAGGCTCATCTTGCTGCAGAGAACCCAGCATCCGAATGCTATAGGGGCTTTAAGTTATCCTTGAGAATCGACGGTGGTCTGTTACATGGATCGTACAAATTTGTAGGCAATGTCGATTTTGTCCCTCTCGTTGTTCAAGTCGAGCTTCGAGCATTCAACGAATGAGACCTAACAAAGCACTAATAGGGTTCCTGGTTTTTTTTTTTCGGTTGTTGTTGTAGAACCATGAGAGCGACTTGATCCGGATTAAAGCAGCATTTTGAGAGGACACAAGTGCATGGATATCCTTATGAGGAAGTCTGTTGGAAATACCTTATACCTTGACCGTCAAAACTATGTCGCTTGGTTGTGCTGGTATCGAGTGTTGATTTACCGTAGGTATTGATCTTTCTGTAGTTCTAGCTGTAATTCGGCCATGATTAGTACTGTTGGGAGTATAATAAAAAGAAGGGAAACAATCACCTGAGATTAGGAGGATTTGCCAGTCCAAATAGTAACATAAGGAGTTAAGAGTGAGCAGTGATTAGAATTAGCGAAGTTGTCTTGTTTATCATCATCTTCCAAGCCAAGGGCACTCCGTGGAATAGGTAAACTTGTTCATTGACTAACTCCCTTCTCCCTAACTAATGACAGTTCCCACCAGCCAGTTGGTCTCAAGGTTTGGTGGTCCGAGCCACATCCCCCTGTAATAATAATTACTGCCCTATCAGTACAATATAATGAATGATACGCCTATTTTAAGGAGCAGATTAGTTGTCCATGTCAGGCCTTTTCTAACTACTTCGTACCGCCCAAGTAATAACCTCCCGAAGGCCTTCAGAAATAATAATATGAGGGTTCCTGATGACTGGGAAATGGTTAGGTTACTTGACACTGCTAGACTGTCTCATTTTCTATCGGTTGTCTCCTGGGCATTCTGTTATTTTAAAGAGAGCTCCCAGAGTAAACCAATGTATACTCTCTAGATCAGAAGACCCCAGGCCATATTACAATGTATACTGACGGTAGGTAAGTAAGTACCAAAGTACTCCGTAGTACGGAGTAGATATTTGGTTATACGCGCTGGTGGTACCTGCTGAGGTTGTCTCACCACATCATGGTGTTATGTATTGTATGCAAACCTTGACGTACCATACCGACTCTGCCGTACATCTCGCTAACCGTAACGGGCACCCAGCAATAATAACTTCGCCTCTGGTGTTTAAGCCCACCCGTAGTCCCTTGGTCATTCTTTCTTCAACTTCCTAATTTCCTGGGCTTTGTCCTATTGCTCCCACCATCTGACATCCAACCTACATCTTGTCACTGTAGTGTTGCCCGTGTCAACCCGATATTCAACACGATTCCCTCAACATCTCCAACGAAAAAAATGTCGCGCCCTGGTACTACTCTCTATGTCACCGGCTTCGGGCACGGCACTCGAGCTCGCGACTTAGCCTACGAATTCGAACGGTACGTTCGGCTCGTCGATTCTCACACGCTACCATGACCAGACGAATCGTTGCCATCTCCGCAATATCCCTACCTCGACGGAGTCTCGCGATGTCGACGCCGGAACTCGTCTTTCCCCTACTTTGGGAGATGTGATCCTATCCACTGGCTCCCTCCCCTCTCCCCTTTATCCATATCAACCTTACTGTGGACTCGCCCGAATGCATTATCTCTGCACTGATTAGCCAAAATTATTCCTGCTGTTTATATTCGGCTGAAACTATTACAATTATTCTAACCTCATCCTAGATATGGCCGCCTTGTTCGTTGCGACATCCCGGCTCCGCGTACGCCCTCCAGCAGACTGTGTGTTTATTCCTGCTTTGAAGCCTGCATTTTTTACATTCTAATCGGTACAAGGTTTGCATTTGTCGAATACGAAAGCCGCCGTGACGCCGACGATGCCTATCACGAAATGCACAACAAACGGATTGGCAGAGATGATTTGCTGAAAATTGAAGTAAGTCATTTCAAGTAGGGTTCTCCTTTCACCGGCTGACAATATATTTAAGTGGGCCCGAACTCCTCCGTCGGCTTCGTGGCGTTTTGATTCAGGTCGTGACCGTCGCCGTGACCGTACTCCTCCCCGCCGTGGTCGTTCCCCATCCCCGCGCCGGGGTCGGAGCGACTATTCGCCTCGTCGGGATGATAGGTACGAACGAGACTATGATCGACATGATCGCGACTACGAGCGCCGTGATCGTGACTACGAGCGCCGTGATCGTGACTATGACCGCCGTGATCGCGAGCGCGAGCGCTCTCGTGACCGCTCCCGCAGCCCTGACGACAGAGAACGTGACATCAAAGATGATAGGGATCGCCGTGATGATGAGCGTGAAAGACGCGAAGACGAGCGCGAAAATGGACCAAATGGCGAGGAAAGGAAAGGTACAGTTGTCCCAGTCCTTTTATTTCACATTTAGTATTATCACTTTCTTTCCACTTTGAGCACAAAGATAAAGCGAGAGTGGATTGGTACATGGTACTGGCGATCGAACTAGTCACTGACCGGGATAGCTTCCCTAGACCCCTTAACCTCCGTCCACGATGAGCTCGATACCGCCGAATAGGGTGGTAGAATCACTCATCGCACCAGCATCTCCTGTGTTCTGCCGAGGAGCAGGCGAATAAATGGAGAAAGATAAGGGCTTCTTCCCCATTGCCGATACCACGCTGTTAGATCAGCAAATGAAACGAATATGAACACTGCCAGGAGAAGTTGTACACCGGTATTTGTCCTAGACACCGAATCACCCTTTCTTGTTTGCTGTCTACTCTCAATGTCTTAATCGTTGCTGTCACAGTTGCTTTCGACGAAACGGGAAGAGGAGGAGAGAACACCAGGGCAAAATGATCCTTATCAATTGTGAAATGAGCTCAAAATTGGGATCATTAACTCAGGGGTTTGGTTTGGCTTTTCGTGATTGGGTTTATTTATTCATTCTGGTCAGCAGCTCGAATTTTTGCCGAACGAATCTCCTTACTCCGCCAGTTTTGTCGTCATTGCGTTCCACACGATCTTGGGCGGCCCGTCGTCCGTCTTAATCCCAAATTTCAAGTCGATTAGCATTCCTTTGACCCGTCCCGTACGAACCGTCGATACGAGCGAACTTCCCATTATCGTCTCGAGACCGATTGTAACATCATAGTGGAACTGAATTAGTAGTAGTAATAATATCTTCGTTTCGCAGTAGAATGAATGCCAGGCTGAGAAGCGAAGGCCAGATGCAGATTATATAAATTTATTGAATCCATGTATATGTATAACGAGTTGAAGGTCGCATACTTGTTCAAATGTGCTATTTCATTATAATCTTAAGTAACAAAAATAAGACTCCCCGGGTTGACTCTTCAACGTCTAATGTAGTGACCATGTCTTTCAACTGGGGCAACCTAACGCAAAAACTATAGCAGTAGTTATGCATGTGATCAAATTTATGATTACAGCTCGAATGTTGTGTATCCTAATTTTGACGAAGTGCGTGAATTGAGTGAAATGTCCACACAGAGTCACACTACGGCCGGTATACAATGTATGGGGTGTGTTATTTTTCTAACTGCCCTAAGAGATGTTGTGAATTGCACTTCATTCATGTCTTGGGAATACCCTTCCTGAAAGCAAACTCACTGTTCGCGGCGCAGAAAGACCCTATTTTCTATGATATTAGATGCTGTTCAAGTGCTGGCCAGTTCTATACCTCATATTTAGTGGCCTAGGTTGTAGGCTGGCAATATGTGTAGAATATAGTGTTTGCTGTTGCACTAGTGACAAGAGAATGTGTTTATTGAAGCAAGATTTTCAGCTGAACCTACACTTAGGAGGACAGGTATAATAAGTGACTGATATGCAACTACTGGACTTAGTAGATTTGGCCTATCATATATTAGGAGGCCCTTTTTTCTCTTTACACAATATAGAATGCATAAGCAGCTATACCATAAAAATATGCACGAAATTTTCATATAGGGATGTGTCGAGGGACCTGCCACGGTATAATGTCTTGAAGCACATGTAAATATCAGTTGACTTCCTCCGTGGTAGCCCTACTCCTAGTATCTATGTATATGAGATCGTTTGGCACTGCATCAACTGGGCCTATACTCCTGCCATATGATCTTAAAGCTAGAATATATAGAGTATGGAAATATGGTACATGTATTCTATATGCGTCCAAATCGAGTTCGGACAAAGAGATCACATCAATCCTAAATCAGAAAGTGACAGAAGTATCTGTTAGGCTCGAGACTTGGCCCTTGTGCCTATCCATGTAGAATTAAGCATAGTGGAGTGACGCTACTATATTGTTTTATTGGTTGAGTTGCACTACTAGGAACCACAAGAAAAGAAAAACAAGACAGAAGGTAGCGGGTGCGGAAAAATGCTTGTTCCCTGCATCTGACCCTTGTCGGCATAAACAGGATAAAACATAATTTATTGCATCTTCTCATATGTAGCCATGAGAGAACCTTTCAACAAAGTCAGCTACCACTACTAGCACACACAGCTCTAGGATTTTTCAAAGGGAGACTCACCAATGAAGGTCGTGATAAGCCGCGAGCGAACTTGGCAGATATCCTCAGGAACAAGCCAAATCGTTGCACCGAGCTTTCTCGCGATACTGATACTCAATTTCGCATTCGCGTACGCTTCTTCATCGGTGCGGCCGGAGGTGACGAGGTCATAGTCCACGTAGCTGCTCTTCATGCCACTGAGCACGTCAAGGAGGAATATACCCGAGCCAATGGATGGATCCTTGAAGCTGCGTATGGTTGAAGCTTTGCCACCCTTCCGTGACATATCATTGGCCCACCGGATCATTTCTGAGTCTGTAATTTCACGTTTACCCATCTGCTGTGCCAAGCTCGACAGTGTATTTGTGATATCCCTTCTCATCAATTGCCATACCAACCCGAGAGTAAGGGTCCGTTGGCCGTCAGTAATATCGGCACCTTGTACGCCAACTAGAGAGAAGCCAATGTGCTTTCCAAGCTCGGTAGCATAGTTTGTGTTTTCCACTGCCTTGAAACGCATCATCTCATTACCAGATGCTGGCGGCTTGTTGACGTGTCTCCAATTAACGCTCCCTGGAATCACCTTGTCATAGGCTTGTAGCAGGATGGTGCCGTCGCGAAGATCATCAAAGAGAGAATTGACTGCCGGCTGGACATCCAGCGAGTTCAACCAAAGTGTGAAAACCCTAGCTTCACGTTCTCCCTCTGCGTCGAAATCTTCCACCTCCAGTTTATCCTCCTCCGTAATAGGGTCAAGACCTGGTATCGTGTTGAACAGGTTGGCCACAAAAGCGAGGTTAAGTTTGGGGTTTCCAGCGACAAGAGAAGTTGGAGTGAGGAACTTGCGACATCCTAATTGTTCTGCATTGGTCAATACCTGCTCAGCTCGCTGGAGCAGGTCTCTGGTTTGGAGGGGACCCCGCGAGCATGTATCGGGTGCTAATTGGTTGAGGAGAACGGTGTAGTTTTCACCATCTTTCACATCAGAGGAAAAGTTCGACACTCTGCGAAGGTATCAGCAAAATGTATTGTTCTGAATAATTAATTCCGAGGGAGAACTGCTCAATGGTCCACGGGGCTTTTTTGGGAAATCTGGAGTTGTATGAGCACTCACCTTCGATCCCATTTGGCATTTTTCAGATGATAGTTGAACCAGCGCAATAATATTTGCTCTGGAGGTAGACGAAGAAACTGCTCCAGCGTCTCATCATCCTCCAAGAGCCTATAGAGTTCAGGATGGAGCTTGATGTCAATCTTGCCGAGTAGACCTCGACGGATGATCTGCCATATAAGACCTAAGATAAGGTGCTCACGAACTTCTATGATATCGCCACTTCCGATATTCACGACCGAGCAACCGATGCCTTTGGCAGAGTTGATCACTATGTTGTTATTCTCGGTCATATGAAATGCGTTCAGGCTCTTGATCTTCTTTCCTGGTTTATTCAGAACACGTTCGTCGATAGTGTCCGGAACGCTATCATTTATCAGTTTTGCCAGAACAAGACCATCCTTGCACTTGTCGAACATCTCGAACGTGTCTGTGGGAAATGGAAGAAGGTCACCGATATCCGGGTCGCCAGCAAGGATAGCATTTATGTGTCTTGTGAACTCAGTTCTCTCATCTTCGTTAATGGTGTGGGTTACGTTTGCAGAAGAACCCTGCACTTGGATTTTCCCTCCGATGCTGCCTTTGGAGACATGTCGAGACGTGCCAGCTCCACCTCCAGGGACCGGTCCAGGAGAGCTCGGGTCACGAGCAGTTTTGCTATTTCCTGAAGTGAAACGAAGTTTAGAGATAAGCTGTCATATTGCTCCATTAGTAACTCTTACAAAATATGTACTAACAGGGAATATTTCACTAACATCAACATAATCTTCGAGTTCCACTCTGCGCGAGCTATCTAGCTCAACCTCTTTCAAGGCCTGCCGAACAACATCATAGGGCTGGCGCTCGGATTGCTGGGTAGCCTTTATCACAGTCGTCTCATCCAGATACCCTCTGTCATCGAGATCCAGCTTCCTGAACGAATCCTGGAGAGAAAAGATCTCGCCTTGTTCAAACTGCGGGAATTTCCTGTGTAATTGACAAAGTAGTGAGAAATGATGCCACCAAACCATATTTAACCATAGACCTAGAACAAGCAAAAGAGTAGAGAAGTCAATGGAATCTAGGGAGAACAAACTTTTGGAGTTTAATCACGTTCATCTCTGTGATTTACTCTTCACAAATAAGGGTTGGTTTGGTATTCCAGGCCAAAGACGGCGACTGTCGTTGAGAAGGGTCTCAGGCTATTCGAGGCGAAAGAAAGAAGGGGCGTGACAAGAAAACCAAGCTTTTAAAAGCAAAATATTGTCACTCGAAAATGGGCGACAGAATCGAGCGTGTTCTGACTGCAGGTGGATATGAGATAGGCTGAATCAATTAATGTTCATGATTAGGTGGCCTAGGCAGTATTCAATTATTACCCCCCCCTGGAGAACAATGTGGAAAAGCGGGGTGGGGTCGACTGAGCAAAGGGAAACAATTAGGCAGGTTACTGCGTACGCCCACAGTATCGATGAGATTCCATCCTAAGGCGGCAGCAATAGTGCAGATCCTGTGTATGATCGAAAGTGACCTTGTATATACAACTTGTTGCCTTAGAAATCCCAAACATTTATTGGTATTACAATTGTGATGATTTTGTGACCCTGTTACTTCCTCCGGAGTACTTGATGTATTGAATCTCTCAGGTGACAATGACGCAGTGGACTCGGCGCAGAGGGGCGGGCTCCCTCCCACATGCTGACGTTGTCCCGGCCCACCAAGCCGTCTCGTAACTTACCACGTATTATTACTGCATCAGCAATACTCAAAACTCCGATCTGCAAGTGATTCCCATGCAGAAGCTACGGGATATTTAATACTTACTGTATTTTCAACTTCATATCTGATACGACCAAAGTGTTTTTTCTTCTCTAAGCGACTCGGCTCCTACCTGAAAGCATTTGATTGACCAAGTTGGCTCGCGTTCCAAACATCCGAGCTCTCCAGGGCTCCATGTCTGGGGAAACTTATCGAGGGACATTCCTGGGGTCAATATCTCCCTGGGGTGTTTCTAGAAGCCCGACACCCCAACCAGTCACACATGGCAATGATCCAGGTGTTCTACAACGCTCTCAGGGCGAGGACCATACGGTCTCACATCGACACAGAATTAGCCTGCATCGATACCCAAAAGACTGTCCTCCTCTGAAAGTAAGATGGTTTTACGCTGTCGACTCGCCCAAATGGAAACCGGCGCTCTTCGATAAAGAGAGTCAGGAAGCGAAACCGTTAGCCCCTCCGAGAAAATTCGTTCCGTTTTCCCATAAAGATTCAGAAGCCATTGAGGCTGCATTCCAAAAGTTCTCTGATTTGGAGCTTGGACACGAGAACCCTAGACATAGCGAAGACCATGATCGCGAACGCCGCGCATCGACAAAGGTGCCCGTCAACGAGGACTACCTATTTGATGTAGATGTGGACCGCAGAGAACTCAGCCCTGCGTACTGGATAGGGCCTATATATGAAGTGCGTCGTGGAACCTGGTTCTTTCAGGAAGGCTCCACAATCAAGCCATGCGAGGAAAATCTCGCGACCCAGCTCGAAGAAGGTTATCTTAAGATAAAGCCATGGCGGACACCGAAAGGACAGCTTCCAAATCATCCTAGCCAGCGTTCATCTACTTTGTCAGCCGATGGTCAAAGCATGAGTGCCATAAAATCAAATTCGGTCTCCGGTTCCTCCAATCCAAACGAGTTAAACTCTTCTGAATATCACAAAGATAACGCCAGCTTCATGCCTTCTGCACCGGCCGACCAGCCTCGAAGCTATCGACTATTTGGTGCTTACATGAACAGCATAGCTACGTATCAAGATTCTTCGAAAGCATTATTGGCCAACGATGACTTCATGTCTAGGGTGAGCACAACTGTTTATCAGAAGTTAGGCGGTCTTCCCGGAACAAGGGTTATACGTGGGTTCAGTGACGCAAGGAAGCAAAAGGAACCATCTTCCAACAACATTGCGCGGAAATCAGATCCAGGGTCGCCCTCTGGCTTTCCTGGGACAGCCTCCGAGGATTCTCAAGACAGAGTCCAAACCGAGACCCTCAAAAGCAGCACTGCTCATGGCCAAAGCCCATGTAACAAGAGCACCTCGGACAGAAGCCCAAGATCAACGTTGGAAAGGCAAATGTCCTCTCTTGCCGGCGAACCACAAAATACAGATGAACTCGAAGAGCAAGCGCGTAGGCAGGAGGAGAAGGAGATGGAAGATTCCCGAGAAATCGACAATGAGGATAGGGAACGGGAAGTTGATCATTTGGTCCTTGTTACCCATGGCATTGGCCAACGGCTGGGCTTACGCTTAGAAAGCATAAACTTTATACACGATGTCAATGTCCTGCGCAAGACAATGAAGGGGGTCTATTTAGCCTCGCCTGGCCTCCAGGAATTAAATTCTTCACATGCAGATAAGCATAAGAACTGTCGGGTTCAGGTACTTCCTGTGTAGGTCTACAATTGCGAGCTCATGATAAAGGATATGCGTGGATGTGTGCTGATCAATCTTAGGAGCTGGAGGCATCTTCTTGACTTTCCACAGCACGGTGTAAGGCAAAACCGAAAAGAACTTGATCTTACGGACGCAGACATCTTAGACAGTGACCTTTACCCAAGCCTCGCCGACATCACGCTGGACAGCGTGCCGTCGGTACGAAATTTGATATCTGACCTAGCCATGGACGTACTCTTATACCAAAGTGCGTACTGCGAACACATTTCGACTATCGTCAAGAATGAGTGCAATCGCATTGTCAAGCTTTATAAGGAACGAAACCCGTCTTTTCAGGGGTCGGTGAGTCTTTGTGGCCATTCCCTTGGTAGTGCCATTCTCTTTGATATACTGTGCCGCGACGAGCCTATTTCCAGCTCTACGAAGCAAGACTCTGGTGCGAATACGAGCATTGGCCAGCAAGAAGCAACTAGAAGTCGCTCATTTGACTTTAAATGTGAGGAATTCTTTTGTTTGGGGTCACCAATCGCACTTTTCCAGATGCTCAAAGGAAAGACCATCTCCGGGAGAAGATCTGTCTGTCCATCGCCGCCACCCACAGCCTCCACACGTCGTCCCGCTTATTCCAACACCGAGTTTGGGTTGAACGACTCCAGTTCCATTATATCGTCACCAAACTGTGGACAGCTGTACAACATATTCCATCCCTCTGATCCTGTTAGCTACCGTATGGAGCCATTGATATCGCCGGCAATGTCGTCACTGAAGCCTCAACCCTTGCCATCTGTGAAAAAGAGTCTTTGGACAGCATCCGGGGAAAGCTTGTCTGTATTTGGCACCCGGGTAGGCCAAAGTGTAGGTTCTTTGTGGAATAATTTTACTTCTGGTGTTGCGAGTAGCCTGCTCAATCGTGGACTGAGTTTGAACTCGGGGGAAGTTTCTCAGCAACAGTCTTCTTATGTTGGATCAGAATCCCAGCAGGCCACGACGTCACGTTCTGCTAGTCTGGATTCTTCAGGTAGATCCGACGATACCCGACGGCCTACTGTGCTAAACCCGGCTATGGAGAAACTTTATAGTGGGACATCTGGGCCTGAAAATAGACTGGGCAAAAATCAATTTCAGCGCATAGGGACTGAGTCCGGTGACTACGGGGAGACTCAGTACGAAACGAGGCTGAACGCCGAGGACGAAAAAGTGCGATCATTGAACTCGAATGGACGCGTTGACTACAGCATCCAGGAGTAAGTTGTCCAGTGTTGTTTAGAACTGCATCCATTACGATCCTAACGATCAAATTCTAATTTTTTTGATGAATAGGGGTGCTTTTGATATATCTTTGATTGCCAGCATTGCCAGCCACCTTACATATTGGGCAGACGAGGATGTCAATCATTTCATGCTTTTTCAGATGTTGTCTAGACGCAATTCGCGTCCCAAACCATAGCCTGGTATTTATATACTGAAATCTAATACATTGATCTCCATCAGGAATGATTTTGGGTTGAGCCACTTTTAGATGCCCGGGGACCTGAATGAAAGGCTTGGTGACGAGAAAAAAGTTAGATTAAATTTCGAATACCGTATCTCTCTACCCGATCACTTTTTGCCTTCTCTTCTTCCCTTTCTTCTTCTTCTTCTTCTTGGCCAATCAAGTCAATTAAACTGGACAATCTATTAATGGGCCCATATATCAGTTCCAAGGCGTGGGTCCTAGAGAGTGCATGCCAATTACACCTGACATAACATAAAAATACTTACGGACCCGGGTTGCCAAAACTTCCAAGCTTAGCGGTTGCCTATTTCTCAGTGTAAGTGAACAAGGCCAGCGCAAGTTACACGGAACTATATTGAACGGTTGATGTCTTCCATAACTGCCTAACCAACTCCACTGAGAAAATACGATCGAGTATCACCGAGTGGGGCCAGACCTCTATATATACATATGTACGATGCCTAGCAACATATAATTTCCAGCCGCAGGGATCCGCTCTTCCACATGGTAACTTATTCCGTGGGATTTAGTGAGTAAAATAGTAGTAATTTGATGTGAATAACTTCAAGTCGGCAATCGGGGAGGTCTCGAACAGCAACTGGATAATATACACACAACAGTATGTGATACAGCCCGAGAGAAATTAGGTAATTACTCTGCACATAATAATATCTACCTATATACTACCCACCCACCCAGGTATCGAAGATAAATAGGCTACAGATACAGAATTATTTAGGAGGTTAGTCTCCGTAGTTCCAACTTATACAGACGGGAATTATTAACAAGACAGAGATTTTGACACACCTGGTGTATTGATTATTATGCCAGGAAATGTAATCTAACCCCTTCTTTTAAGGGTCATACGCCAACAGGTTATGCATCTACGTGACTATGACCAGGTGAAAGCCAGGATCACTGTCCATTATATCAACAAGATCCTGGTTATTACATTAAATTCGCTAGTACGTTATATGAGTAAGGACTACGCGAGTATGGTATGGTAAGGTACGAGGAGGATGTTTTGGAGCTATAAAAGTTTGTCATGTTTGCATGTCCAGTTTCCGCACTATAAGTGTTCTGATGATTTCTTTCTTCTCTAACCGACTTTTGCACCATCCTTCCCTTCCTTTACTCTGATCCATTGAAGCCCAGTAATCTGGCACCTACTGATTATCATGAATCAAAATCAAGAAATGGATCAAGTCCAGAAAGTCTGGGGACGTATTCGTGTCAATAGTCCCATATATGCCTTTCTCCTTGACGACATCGAAATCTATAATGCCGAGCGAGGTGTTTTCCAGGCTCGACTCCAGGTTGCACCTCGTCATCTTAACTCCAAGGGCACCCTGCACGGTGTTTTCTCGGCCTGTGTTACTGATTGGGCAGGTGGACTCGCGATTGCTTCCTGTGGTTTCGACTCCACAGGTGTCAGCACTGATATCCATATCAACTATCTTTCCACAGCAACCGCAGGAGATTGGCTTGAGATCGAAGGTCGGGCTGACAAAGTCGGCAAGACGCTTGCATTTACAACAGTATCTATCTCTAAGAGATTGGATGCTGAGCGCGTAACAATTGTCGCGCGTGGGTCCCACACGAAATACATAAAGTACAATAACAGTCAACCTCCCAGCAACAATACTCAGAACGCTGGGCAGTAGAAGAAGGAAAGAGGGGGAGACGAGATGATGTTGAAAGAGACTACAAAATCGCTGCCTTTTTTTCATCCGACATGACATGCATATACTTTGAATGCTTGGATTCACTCGGGCAGCGTAGAAGAAATCCATTTCTCATTTGCCGTTTCTGCGCTTTCTACACAAGCAGCAAGGCAATAGAGAACGGGATACATGCTTATAATTATTGTATACTTCAGATGTTAGAGCTCTGTACCATCGATCCATTAACAACGCTATGTGTTCCATCATTTGTTCTCACCAAACAAAGTATCTGTGCCTCTGGGAGATTGCCAGACAGTAGCTCACTCCGTTATTCGTGTTCTCTAGAGGGTTACTAGTAGTATTGACTACTCATCACCCCTATCCTATGATTGACCATATTGCCAGAGTGCATTATTATAGAAGGTGTATAACTTGGACATTACTCCGTTTACCCGCAGGCCTAGGCAGATTAATAGTAACTTTTAGGGCACTATGGATTTCAGGATCATCAACATATCAGTATATTATAGATCGGCCCTAGTAACTGGCCCTAGGTTAAGATAGCATCCTTGGAGTATATGTGTTTTCTAATCGCGCTAATGTTTCCCAGAGCCATGGCGAGCTGCAATCCTCCGTACCGCACAATCCATACGTTTCTATACTATTCAGCCAATGGTTTGGAGCACAGCTTATTTATGGCTAGAGATATAGAATAGTTGGTTCAACTTTTGAACTTGATCGTTACCAAGCTATCATGCTTATACTAGATAATTAAATTTGTTCTAGCCATGTACGGGGTAGGTGACTAATCGTAATTACTGTTGAGAGAGAAAACTATAATATATTTAGACAGGTGGGTATGATATATCGCTCCTTTGGTAGCCACCGATGATTGCTTAGTTTAAAACATAGTTGCCACATTATAAATGAACAATATATACATGACTTCATATTATGGTCGCGGTACCTTATGGAGTAGCATACCTGAAAAATCATGCTTCGTTGGAACTTGTTATCCAGAGGCGGTGGCAGAATCTTCTGGACCACGTTTCGTGGTACGGACAATGGTCTACCGTAACCTGCCCTGTATGTATGACCAGAGTACTATCTACTCCGTACATAGGCCCCGAGGACTACTGCCGCGAGTTTAATAAGCCACCGAACCAACACCTATTGCAGCATCTCGCCATTTGTATACTCGTTGGGTTGCCTGGGTGGAGTTTATTGATATCCTCACCTCAGAAACTCGTTCTTGCGCGCTTTGATTGATGACCAATGCGACACCTCCCGGAGACTTATAAACATGGTCACTTCAGATGATGTGTCTTCCTCCCACCAACCTGGGCCTCAACCATCCAAAGAAACACGAATAACACAAAGTGCGAACCATGAAGATGTGCAGCCCAATGCCTCGTTTCCTCTTGTCCAGCCTAAAGACGTTGTTGACTACATTCTCAACCTACTCGCAACATCGAGCACTGAAGGTCTGCTTGGTATCTTCGCTCTTTTGATAGGGGTGACATACATTGTTTTGGGACGACTTGGTCTACTTCTGATTGGAATAGCTATTGGTGTTGTCTTACAGGCAACGTGGGAGGGAGACGCAAATCATGCGGCGAGTGGATCCTTGGATGCACGAAACCCGGTCAGAAGGAGAGAGCTTGCATTAGATGTTGCCAGCAGGCTGCTTGATTGGCCGACACGCAAAGCTGTCGAGGTTGACCAGGACAATGACGATCGTCAGGGACAGAATGCTGTTCAAGAAGCTTCAGAGGTGCAGTTGGATTACTCTTCCTTCCGTCCGGAAACAGCAGCTGCCTTGCGCTCGTTGACTGATGCGGTCATACGGGACTACGTAAAGTAAGCCTCCAATTTCTATGCCACATCACAGACTTACCAGAGTGGAGTCCAGTTATTGGTATGAACCGATATTGCCAACTGAGTCGACATTTCCTATGTCTTGCCGGCGATTATTTGCTTCATTTATCTACGCGATATCATCTCACCTTTCGCGCAAACGCACATCAGATGCCTTTCTAGAATTCGTTACTAATTCCTCCTCTATGGTCATTGTATTTTTAAACGAACTGTCCACAGCCCTTGAAAACTCCGGGTCTTCTGCACCGGAGCAGACCATCCTGCACTACTTAGAATTACACCCAGAGAGCAGCCTAGCAAATCTTCTGGCAGGCCAGCAACAACAGAAAAAGCTTAATCTGATAGCAGATGATATATTGTCTAACTTTCTGGACCAGAAGGCATACGGTTGTCCCACCGTAAGGAACTTTTTACGTGAAGTTCTGTCTGGGATCATTTTTGAAACAACAATTTCAAGTCTTTCGCGCCCTGAATTCATCAATGGCTGGATTATCTACCTTTTCAGTGAAGGTGAATCTGAAATAATGAGTGCCATTGATGCTGGTGTTGAAGGGGCAAAGAACCAAGGGGTCGATGCAAAGAAGCAACCCGACGATATAAAACAGCCTATGTCAGCACCACCGGAGCTCAGTGGGATGAACGCAAACCGTTCTTCCGGCTGCAGTCAATCCGTGCGCGAATCTATGGACGCAGCCACCGAGCAGGCCTTGGCAGAGACAAAAAGGCTAAGCGACATGATGGCTGCGCAAAACCTGCAAAGGCAAATCTCTGAGCCAACATGCGATGAATCGCAAACAGTATCACTTGAATCGAATCGAGAGGACGGAGATTTATTTTCCCATGGCAGTGATGAAAATTATAACGGGTGTGCTGAGACAGAGATTACGGATCCCACTCAAAATACCCAAGAAACCGAGCCTTTTTCAGTGGCCTCTCCCACGCTGCCACCGTCTTCGATCTCACATCCATCCCAGACTACTCCCCGAAAGGTCTCAGTATCGCGTCCATTGACGCTCCATCGTGCCTCCATCTCCGTTGATGATGGGTCAGGTCTTGAAGAAACAGGAACGATCCGTTCAAAACCCACGTTCAATTACCTACTCCAAGTTGAAGCTGTTTCGTCACGTTGCGCAGGATGGATGGTGTTCCGAAAGTACGCTGATTTCGAGTCTCTCCATGAGACGCTGGAAACGATTTCGCGATTAAACCGAATTAAAAGCTTCGGGGATAATTATCCTATCCTTCCTTCGTGGAAGGGCCAGACGAAATATGCACTATCAAGGAAACTTGAGCGATATTTGCAGGATGCTCTTGAGTATGAGGCACTTGCGGAATGCGAAAAGATGAAGAAATTTCTTGAAAAAGACGGACCTATCAGTCCTCAATCTGCTGGGAGCTCTGCAAGATCAGGCTTTTCCTTTCCCGCACAAGCTGCGATTGAGAATATGGGGAAGGGTGTTTTAGGTGTGTTCACGAATGCACCAAAGAGCGTGTCTGGGGGAAGTAAGGGCGTTTTCGGTGGGGTGAGTGGCGTCTTTGGGGGAGGGACCGCGAGAAATGCATCCATCAGTTCCACTGCAGCAAATGGACAGCAGGCTTCCGACGGTGTCCAAACAGCAGGCGGATCATCTGCAAGCCACGAAGGTCCTCAGGAAAGCAGAGCCGACAATTCGCAATCGACATCAGATAAGAACGCAGTGTTTGACCATCTGACGCCACAATTGGACCAGGAGGACAGTGATTGTCAGGCTAACTGTTCCACTGCTCCGTTGTCGGAAAAAGCTGAAAATTTAGAGACCCAGCCACCCAACCGCCTTTCGGACTCTACCAAGGACGAAACCAGCTTTTTGGATAAGTCAAATGGAACCCACTCTATCTCTCAAGATGAGACTCGAATAGCTGTGGAGCTCATCTTTGCAGTTATCAACGAGTTGTACATGTTGTCATCTGCCTGGAACATAAGGCGCACGCTCTTGAATGCGGCAAAGTCGTATATTCTGCGCCCTGGCAATCCAAGTTTGGAAACAATACGCACCTTGCTGCAAGAATCTATGATCGATGCCAATACGTCGGATGAAGCCCTTGGATTATATCTCACTAGACTCCGTGAAAATTCATTGCCAACCGAAGAAGAAATGAAGTCTTGGCCGCCACCACCGAGCGATTCGGAGAAAGAGCGTCTTCGGGAAAAAGCACGGAGTTTGTTTGTCCAACGGGGCCTGCCTCAGGCTTTGACAAGTGTCATGGGTGCTGCTGCTAGTCGAGAAGCCCTCGAAAAGGTCTTTGACTGCCTTCAAGTCGAAGTTGTTGCGAGAGGTTTTGTTTTTGCGGTTTTCTTACAGGCCTTGAGGGCCGTGACGTTTTAGTATATTGTTTTCGATAAGATATCCATCAGATTCAAGCAAACCACATGTTTCCGTAAATCGAATACATATATCGAGTATATATATCTTAGAAAATGGTAAAGAATTGGGGTTCCTGCTGTATTGTATTTTATGTCTTGGCATCGATCCTTTCGTACCCAAGGCGGTGGTGTCTTGCTCTCGTAAACTAATAACAAAGTAGGCATAAAGAGTACATCTATCTCTACTAGAGACCGTCATCCGTCATCTTACCGCGTCCCACTCCATATCCCACTTTCCTGTCGCCTAC
Organism: Aspergillus neotritici; assembly: GCA_023619815.1. NCBI lineage: Eukaryota > Fungi > Ascomycota > Eurotiomycetes > Eurotiales > Aspergillaceae > Aspergillus > Aspergillus neotritici. The sequence goes on along the minus strand of JALZYL010000040.1, from coordinate 377,003 downwards.
AAGCTATGCCTTTCAATAGAAAGAGGCGCGCACTAAGTTCCGAACATGGCTCCGGTGACGATGAAGTGTCTCATGTGAAGAGAACCAAACCGATCGGACAGAGTAAATCCGCGACCACTGCCTCAAACTCCTCCGCAAAAATTGACGCGAATGGCGACAAATATTGGGAGATATCCAAAATGCGACGTGTCAATGTCTCGTCCTTCCGAGGAAAGACTATGGTTAATATCAGAGAATATTATGAAAAAGATGGGCAAGAGCTTCCTGGCAAGAAAGTCCGTTTTTCCGTTTTTATGACACAATAACACGATGATAAACAGCCCTACTGATTAGTATTGCAGGGGATCTCTTTGCCCATCGACCAGTTTGCTTGTCTTTTAAACATACTGCCAGAGATAGAGACAGCGCTTGGAGAGCATGGGGAGTCTGTTCCCCGGCCAGAATATGACGTCTTTAAGAGTAACACCGGCGAAGGAGATGAACAGCACGGCGAAAATGAGGGAAACATCAATAACCCACCAGATCCAAAAAAGAATATTGAAATGACAAGCGAGGAAGATGAAAGTGAAGAGTAACTTATCACTAAGTTATTAGGATTGATACTATTATTTCACGCCATGGCTGTGTAATCTAGAGCGTACTGCTTGGTAGTAGGATAAAAAGATTATTTGATATAATCCGCCTATATATAGTATATGTATTAGGTAGTCAAAATGCTTAGATCTGTTTCCATGGATTATCTATTACACTGCTAATGTTTACTACAGAATGTAAACCTAATAGCGTTTATTCCTTTCATCGATTAGTCGGTATTGTTTAGAATTACTTGATACAGATATCATATTGTGTATATTTTATATCTGAAGATACCCCTAACCGTTATGAAGTTGTGACCAGTAGCCGAGTAGTGATAATATTGGTTAGTCTAAGCCTTAAGTATCGTAATATATGACAAGGTTCACTATGTTTAATCATTGGTACCGCCTATATTATCATAGAATATATACGATTTATGTGCTTAGCCTTCTTGTGTGATATAATAACACAGGCTTACATCTTCAACATCCCAGGAAACCTCTACTGAGTAAAAGTGGCCTGGTTACAAGCCACCTACCTCTTATAAAAATAGCGAGCATTTGAAGACCATCATGTATCTTGTCTTACCCCAAGGGCCAAAGACAAGACTACCGTCATCTTACCTCTGTCTATACATTGCAATATTAGAAGAAAAGGTGTGGGACATCTAGAAATAGTGGTGAATGGATTTAGAATACAAGTCTTCTGATTAAGAGATACATTAAAGTAATCTAAGACCCCTGTGATCACAACTGATTGAATAAATACATATGTAAGGGTCATACAATTACAACATGTATTAAAGCTGCTGAAAGGCGGGAGAGGAACCAACCCCTTTTTTGAGCATGGACCATGGTACTACCATCCACACAGCTTTCTGCGCTACATCTGGAAGAATAATAATACTCTTCTATCCGTTTCCTCTCCATTCTCATCTTAGTGGTGCCTGATATACAGTGAGAACTGAGAACATTATATATTAATACAAGATCTCATTGCTTGGTTATTGAACGAAAAGGGATAACGACCCATTTGGAATTGTGAGTGCCTTACTCTAGTCACACCCGACCGGCGGTCCTGCTTCAACACGAAGACGGTCCGCTCACTTTGAACAGGGGCTAATAATTCAATCTGCGCTTCGTATGCAGCATTTGCAGGCGGCAAAAAACGTTAGTCACCAGACCAGTATCTGGAGTATCATTATTCTATCTCAGCCTCCACTCGCTTGTCGCAAACACAGAACCGTCTTAATATACCATGCGTGGTGAATAAGAAAGGATCCTGGTACCATTTACTCCTCGCCCAAAGGGGAAAGAAAGAATAAAGGAGACACGAAGCATGTGCCTCCCTTAGATTGTTCCGATTCCCAGATCATGCGCTGAAGCAGACAATTACTGATTGGGGAGCTAGCGTTCCACTTCCTCATCTTCTACGCAGATTATATTGCTGTAGGCGGTGATATTGATATCTGGTTCTACCTAAGCGGCTGGAAAGGATGTGCGACAGCCCTGTTACATTTACAGTGTCCCTTACAACCACGGCATGATCCAGCTCTTATAAATCCCTGGATTCCACACCTGCGAAATTATAGTGGCGCCCGCCATTTTTGATCCCAATCTATGCTTTCGGAAACGGCCCTCATCAAATGAGTGGATTGATACATTGTCATATATGCATTGGGAACGCTTGAAGCCGCCAATTGAAGAAGCTATATACATGAGCTTTCGCATGAGATTTTACTACGATTGTTTTTGATACACCGACCTACATATATCAATTACCCGGGTCGTCACATCCTGGCTTGGACGGAAATAATATAACAAGATGGCTGGAAATTCGAACCCGAAAGGCCCTGGATCATATGATGAAACACTTCGGCCGGGGTCAACCTCACCCAATGCCACGATCACTGCTGGTGGAACTACTTCTCGCTCATACTCACCATCATGGGACAAATTCAAGAGCGATGTTCCCAATGCGACGGATGATAATTCGAGATATGGTGCGGTGACACCGACTATGGGCCGAATCACGCCCCCTTACTCAAGCAGCCCAGGCAATAACAACATTCAGGGAGGACTCGGCAGCTTGAATCGGTGGTCCCAGTCTACTGCCTCCAGCAAAAATTCTATCATTTTCGCCGGTCACCAACGAAATATTTCCAGTACTTCAACCTTTGACGCAGCAGTAATGTCGTCGACGAATAATGGCCCGGTGTTCGAGGGACAGCATGGCCTTCAGCACCAAATGACACACAACCAAGCAGATGCCTCACTATTGGGTTCCCCGGAAGTTGGCGCCCCTACAATTCCCGATGCTACAAACGCGGCCAAGCCACACCCCGAACTCACTTCTACCAACCCCGAATTGAAGTCTTCTGATCTCTTCAAAGACCCGTGGTCGGACACGCGAAATTCTCGGACTAAAGATGCCGACGACCTCGGACCACTTTTGGTTGAATCGCAAGACACCATTGTGTCAGAGGGTGAAACATCGGCATTTGAGGATCTTAACAAATCTCTTGCCGATGGGAAAAAGAATGACAAACGCCGAAGGGGCCATTCTCAGAAAGCAATGCTTTCGAAAGCTTTGCAAAAGGCCAACACTGCTGTTCTCCTCGACAATGCTGCAAACTTTGAAGGCGCCATGGAGGCTTACAATGACGCCTGCCGCCTCTTACAACTCGTGATGCTCCGGAGCAACGGTGGAGAAGACGAGAAACTAAAACTTCAAGAGATTGTAAGTTATGTTGAACGACAAAGAATTCTTCACGTGCAAAATCTAATTGTTCTAGCGGGACACTTATATGATACGGGTGACTGAACTGCGACGCATGGATTTCTCTCAGGGAGTTGAGAGTAAAGCTCTCCCACGACGTCCGATTAGCCAAGACTACTATGGCGATTCATTGCATCCCTCCCCGGATGACTATCACCCTGAATTTCTTGGCGATGATGTGGCTTCTACACAACCCTCAGCCGTTCCCAGCCAGCAAGTACCAGAAGAGCCAAGGAAATCGGCTCAAAGTCAGCCTCCGAAACATCAGACGCCGCCTCTGTCTACATTGGAAGAAGGTGATCAGCGGCACGCAGACCCTTCGATGGTGACCAAACAGAGCAATGCCAACTCCCAATTCAAAGCTCCATTGGACAAGCCTTGGAATGGACAATACACGTCTTCTGATGCAGTGGACTCCAACGTGGAACTTGAAAATAAAACACGCAACATTTATGATCCTCGGTATTCGGATTTGTCTCTATTGAGTACTCACTCGAGGGATATTTACGAGTCCACTTCATGGCTAGATACTATAGACGAATCTGGGGCTTCCTCGCCGGCTTCCCTACGTTCTAAGGCTTCTTCTGTTTACCTGCGCCACCGGGGCAGCCGCCGGCTTAGCCGAGGCACAGAAGCCGAGTTTGATGCAGCCCTTGATGCAGCTGTTGAGGCTGCTTACGATGAAGGGTTGGAACCGGCGATGGAGTTACGAAATAAAGAAGATGATGATGTTGTGGCAAATGCTCGCAGGAATGTCGAGTTGGCGAAGCAAAAAGTACGGGAAGCCGAACAGGAAGCTGTTGTTGCAATGTCGCGTGGTTGGGAGGCGCGACGCTTCGAGCAGATGGCCCATCATAATTCCAGTGACATGAACTCGGATTATCACGATGACGAGGCCGAAGAAGAAGAGCGTTTATTGGAAGAAATGACAAATGGCTATGTTATGGACGATTTTGAGTTTGATCTTCAGTCAAAGTCCGCTCTTCCCCGACAGTCAGATTCGAGCAGCTTCTCTGGTAGGACTTGGGAGAGCTCTGTTGCATCCAACGTGACGACGGGTGGTGCAGCCTTATCTCCACTTGCGGAGGATGATGTTGCATCCTTGGCGGGTGAAAAGCAAGAACTGAATCACCTCACTTCAAACAACTTTGCTACAGAAGCTTCTGTAATGACGAAGTCGACGCCAGGACTGACATCGAGCCCTAGTGTTCGGGCTCGAAGAATGTCGGGTCAGACCACGACAGAATTGAAAATAGAGACCAATGCTCGTTCCAAGGATATGGCTGCGTCTAGGCCCAATCAGTCCCCCGAACACTGGGTTTCTAAGCCGCCGCCGCCTCTCCCAAAAGATGATCCGACCCATCCAATCTCTAGTAGAGCTTTGGGGATTTCTTCCAGTGGACAATGGACGGCGCACTCGAGCAAGCGAAATGCTTCTGTTGGCTCTCTAAGTGAGAATCTTATTGGTGGTGGACCCGTCAGCACTATACCGGAGGACGATTCCAGAATACCTTCGCCAAGCCGATCGATCGACAAAGTCTCTTCGGTGCCTGACCATCTAGGAATACCACATCAGGGGCCGAAATCTTTCCGAGAGAGGAACCCTTCCCTGGCAGGGCCAGACTCGACTATGTATTCCCCAGAAACTCCATCCAGCCATGCATTTCCTACATTGGACCTTCAGAAAGGTACAATCGGTGCATCGGAACTCATATCACCTGCGACAGGTGCCACTGCTGTCCCAAATGGTTTATCGAGTGGTGGCATGTACTTATTTGACAGCCATATCCATTCACCGACCAGTCCCGGCACTCCAAATCTGATGGCTTCCAATGCTCCTCTTCCTTTGGAGCCCTGTCCCGAATCTTTTCTTCTGCGGCCGTTCTGGCTTATGAGATGCATCTACCAGACGATTGCCCACCCTCGCGGTGGTTATCTGTCAACGAAGCTATTTGTCCCGCGGGATGTTTGGCGGGTCAAAAATGTCAAAATAAAGGCCGTTGATGAAAAGGTTTCGAATTGTGACTTATTGACCGCGGCCTTACTAAAACTGGCTAAAGTCGACACCTACGATGCTGATGCTGTTTTGGATGAAATGCAGTCACTGGAGAATGTTCTTGAGCAGGTGCAGGCCTCGTTGTCAAAGAAGATCGGCAGCGAAGTTGGTGTACAAGGGGCTATGCCACTCTTTAAGAACCCGCAATCTCCAGATGATGCAGTGAACGTTGATACGTTGCCCACGAAAACCTCCAGTGTGCCGAGCAAGTCGTATTTGACTTCCTGGCGCAAACTACGTTCTAAAAACTCGGGACTAGGCTCTGCGCCGCCATTGACTGGTTCGAAGGAGACCAATAAGGACCATTTGACAATAAGCTCTCTTCCAATGACCTCATTACCGAACTCTCAGCCTGCCAAGCGGAATACGACACAGCTTCAACTCACCGGGCCTAACACGAACTACATGGGTGCTTTGGCCCGTCTTTGCGATGCAGCTCAGGTCCTTGGTAAGCGCAACCTTATAAATTAGTGCTTTATACCAGCTAATATATGATTTCTCTTTCCCCAGATCAAATTGCACAGCAGGTTGAAGACCCTGGTCTCAAACACTCCTCCGAAACTCTGGTAGGTTTGGAATTAAGCACTCGTCATGCAGCAGAATTCTTCGGATTTTTTGTATGCCGCTTTGCCTTGAACGATATCAGTATGATGCTTGATAAGTTCATCAAAAGAGGCAGCGAGTGGGTTCTTATATAAAGCGCATCAGTCTTTTAATATTGTCCCTCGATCATGTTATCGCTTCCATCCTATGTGCAGGTCTCATCGAGTCTTGCATTTATTTATTTGTTTATTTTTATTTTTATTTTTATTTTTTTGTCTGCTTTGTTTTCTTTTCGCTTTTCTTTTGTTGAGGGCGCCCGTTCCTTGACCAGGTTCTGAATTATGAAGATCATGTCCAAAATACCCCAAATTAGATGATGACTTGTTTGTGATATTTGTTTACCATTATACACACCTTTGAGGACCTGCTTAAGTGCACGGTATGATTGCACAATTTGTACCTATTCATCAGTGATTATATAGCCCATAGACCCAGTGCCGGGGCTGCACGGAGTTTTTTATACTTAAAGTATCTCTAAATAGTAATATAATGCCCAATGCTTCGCTATCCTAGCAGTCCCCCAATAATTGCACTGACCGCTGGATGTTCTGTGCCATCGATTCAATTGGAGGGGCACCGTTGTTGTGAACGTGGTTTTGCCTGTTTACAAGACTCCTTCGACGACATGCCGTTAGGTCCCAGTACAATTGCATTCCAGAGAAAACAGAGAGAAACAAATCCTGGGTTGTTAAATCCTAGAGTACACAAACGACGCGGGAACATGGCTCTATGCAATTGTGAAGATAGACACGACCGGTGGAGAAAAAATACCAACAGATCAATATATACATGTTAAGAAGCATCTACACCCGTGCTCTGGCTGATCTTAAGCAGAGCTGTCGCCTTTTCTCTGCATCACGGATGATCTCCGCTGATAATTTTAAGCTCGGGGCGAGGTGGGAATATCTCTCCACCTCTGCTATGACACTTGATATAATCTCATCCACGCGGGTAGCGGGTGGCAGTAGCCCACAAAGGGCCGGCGACATTGTTGCTCCCATTATCAACAACGACTGGGACACCATGGAAAGCGCGCCCTGCCAAAGGTAAGGCAGATGTCCCTCCCGGTGGCTGGTTATATTTTCTAGTTGACGCAGTGTTGCCTCTAAACACCGCCAGCAACACTCTCGCACCACAGTATCGGACGCAGCTTGTTCGTTCTCGAAGACCGCCAGGATATAAGGTCGGTAAATTATAGTTCGACAGGCGTAGTATCGTAGTCTCAAAACCGTTTGGACCGGATTTGATATAGGGGCGTGCGAAAGGGGAAATTGGACGGATTGAGGCAGGTTGTCATACCATTGAGCAAGTTGAAAATCGAGCTCCGAAACGATAGGGCCCAGTGATCCGAGTGTCAACGAGTTGTCTTTTTGGTAGATCATATGACTGACTCGGTTGAGAAGCCGTCTCAGGGCTATCTCGGCCAAGAAATACCAGAGCTCATCTCGGCCTACTGAAGGCTCATTCGCCTTGCCCACACCGCATTCTTTCCTGAGATCAATGCCGTCAACATCATCGTCGATGTGATTGTCACTGTCATCGCCGTCATCGTCATCTTCCTCCTCCTCTTCAAATCCCCCAGGAAGATCAACGAGTTCTTCAAAATGTACAATGCCCGAATGGGGTAATTCCAGTTCCGCGAGCAGATCGCTTTCGTAGAGGAGAGCATTCCAGTATATCCTCACACTCAGTTCTCTCCATTGTAGTGGGATGCGGGAGGTGTTGCCAAACAGCAACTGTAGCTTCATGCTTGCATTGGATAGAAGGGTCCATGCTTCCAGCGGCCTCACTAGATAGAATAGGTAAGCTGATGTCAGAACGATACATTGGGCGGCAACCACGGAGTTGCGCATCATGACCGATGGAAGGAGGCCCCAGGCTGCGCCAAAATATGGTAATCCTGGCGGTTCTCTATCGGGAGAGATTGAAGATATGGTGCCATGTTGACTGGCACAGCCAAGGGCAAGCACCAAGAGCACAACACAACTCTCTGGTCCTTCCCGGAGCCCTAGGGAAAGAGCGGTTTTGTAGTTTTGAGACCACGTGTATGGATTGACACATGCATACCAGACATTGACGCGCTCAAAAAAAGCCTGGACATACGAGGTCGCATTTGATAAATCGAGCCCCATGGATGCGCTCATTCTGAGTGGTTCCCGGACCATCTCTAGCTGCAGAAGAGTATGCGGGTCGTAAGGACCGGCAACCAGGTCGCGGATCAAGGGCCATTGCAAGAGATGCAATGCGGGGGTGGTGTGTAATTTAGGCATCGTTGAGATGCTGGTCGGTGGATTTGCCCAAGAACCAAGCCCAACCACAGACGTTCGTCCACGTGTGGTAGGGACGAGAGTATTTATCCTCGCTGTAATTTCATCACTGCCAATGTTGGTATCATTACTGGTAGCTGGAGATGTTGAGGCTACCGGGAATTGACCAGTCAGTCCTACCAAATTAGACTGGAGTAGTCCCTCAATTCTGCTCAACCGCTCAATAATCAATTTATCACCGGCGTCCAGTTTAATTCCCGGCTCGCGATAAACACAGTCTGCATCAAGATCGGTACAAAGCTGACACCTTGGCCGTGCGCCATTACACCTTGTTTTTCGCAAACGGCATATCTGGCACTGTTGATTCCAGGATCAATGGTTAGCTCTCTGCAGCCAAGACGACTTGCAACTCGAGTTTTCGTGGCTTAGGAAAGATGGAAGCGAGCAGTGAAGGTACTGGCAAAGGTCGAGAGCCAAACAGAGCAACATCGAACGACAAGAGGCGAGGAAACAAGAGAAGAAGGGTGTGGTACGTACGGCTATTGTTGCACGCCTTCGAGGATATTCAGTCGCTTCGGAGTTACTTCGCTTCTTCTTGCTGATCTGAAGGTCATGGGAGGCCACGGCCGCTTGATTGACGGTAACATCAAGCGACACACCCCGGTCTTTGTCGGGCGAAGCGGACATTGCACCGTTCTCAGCGTGTTTATATCAACGTATATACGTAAACACTCTGCTTGAGCTCACGGCGTAGAGTACCGTCTCAAGACACAGGGTAATCACATGCCGCTTGACATGGGCTAAAAGGGAACGGGGTAGCGAGGGCCCTCTTGATGGATGTAAGAGAGGTCTTGTCAACTTAGAAAAGGGGAGGGCCCATGGATGAAGAGGAAGATCGAGTCGCGCCACAGAGAATGACCCAACGAAATGAGGGTGGGGGTTGACTGGGGTAATAATAGCGACGTTTGCACTACATTAATATAATAAAATCACGGCGACAGGGAGGCAACGAGAGGCCACTCCAGAGTCAACGAGTGCCCACTAGATCCGGGTTATAGCCGGAGAGGAAATTCGGTCTGGATGTCCGGGGAGCGGGGAAAAGACTAATTTAAATCTGTGCAGCAGGAACCTTGTCCTAAGGCACGGACACTCTGTTTCGAGGTTATGACGATGCGTAAAAACCCGCTGCCTACTTGGCTAATGTGGGAAAAGGTGAAGCCTCTATAAGGTTAGATCGAACGCCAAAAGCCACCCCAGAAATACCACCGCAATCTGACTGACGTTTTGGAATTGCATGATTGTGCCAGGAACACTGCCGCTTCTTAGATTGATTCGATTACGATTGGATAGCATCGAGCAGTAGTAACGTCGTTTATCCACCTGAGACGCCGGCAATCATAATAGCGGAAGCGTCAGGGATGCCTTCCTACAGGGTATATAGATGCATATCGTATATGTATACACAGCAGTAGCATGTACCTGCTTGAAGTCTGGACGGTTAGATACCGAGTACGGAGTACCCACCACGACCAGCCCTGGAGTGGAGAACAGACACGTGCCGCTGCCCAATCTCCACGCGTCGCCTGGCGTCGCAAAACAACATTGGCGCGCGAGTAAGTACTTATCGTTATCATCGCTGGTCCCTTCTGAACTTTTACTCCTCGTTGGACTATCACCTCACTCTTGAATTTTAACTCCTCGTTGCGAAATTGACAAACTTTTGACGACCACACGTTTATTCTGCGTGTATATCCGCGATTTAATCTTGTTCTGTGATTCCTGGCGCTGAAGTGACATGGGCTTCCGAAACTGAAAACAAAGACTGATAATCCCAATACTTTCAAGACCGACATCACTTCCTTCTCAAAGCGTAGGGAGAAAGCATACGTCAACTCTATCTACAACAATGCCGCGTCCGCCCGCAAAGCGTAGTCGCCCGACCTCCAAGGCTGCGCCGGCTTCCGCACAGAATGGACCGTCGAAGCTGAAGCCCGGGCGCGATGGTGTCAGGTCACGCGATACATCGAAGGCCTCGCCAGAAAATGCGCATGGCACGAGGAGTGCATCCCAACTGGAAACCGGTGCCCAGGATTCGGAAATCGTACGGCAATTGAGGAGTCAGACACCGATGACCAAAACATATGAGCAGGCGATCGAATCGTCACCTGCAGCGGCCACAGGGAGCCGACCACCTACAAGATCTCGTGGCTATTCGTCTACTCTGTCCATTGCCGGACGAAAAGGAGATATGAGTTCCAAAGTTCCGGGAACTCCAGCCTTTGAAAGTTCGATTTTGAGCAACTTCAGAAGGAGACCGCGACAACCAAGTATTCTCCAAATGATGCAAGCAGAAGATGGTTCTTCGGATTTTGATGACGATTTTCTCGGCGGCTTGAGCCCAGAGGATGAATCTACGCCGCTGAACCTTTCTAGAGGGAAGTCTCTCGTCCTAAGGTCTGCCGCCTCACCGTCTCCCTCGCGCCATTCGTTACCGTCAAGCGAACGTTCCCGCAAGCGCAAACTGTCGACGGAGAACCTGGATATTCCCCAATCCCCCTCAAGAGAAACCGAGACTGGCGTTGACCTCCCTGAACCAAGCGAACAAGAAAGCGATCTCAGTGAACCCCCAAGTCCGGCACAGCGATCCGAGTCGCCGGAGCAATTCAATCAAACAATGAGGTCACCCATGAGCAGCAGTGCGCTCTCGAGTCCTTCGCATTCGGATTCCACGCCTACTGTGTACCGTACGACGGGACGTGGAGCGACGCGTCGCAAGCAAGCGGTTGACCAAAAGGTTTCTCTTTCCACAGCAGCTCTCCAAGACAAATTCCTTCCTAGAAGACAACACAGACATCACGACGGGACCGATTTTGGGGTAGCAAGTGATGAGGATGATGATGATTTAAGCTTTGCGCCCTCGCAGCCATCATACAAATCGCGACCAAACCGGGAGAACAAGTCCAAAAATTCATCTAATACTCGAACCCGAGTGGTGAAGCAAAAGACGCAGAATGCGACTGGCGGTGAAGAGAAGACAAACCCTCGTTTGAGTCGCTTAAAACAACGCAAAGAGCAGGAGAATGCGAACCCCGGTACTTACGGATCCAATTCCCACGGTGCCACTGCAATGAACAAGGAAAACCAACCTGTTGATATGTCCTCTCCACTGTCATCACCTCCCCCTTCGGATGCCCTTGAATCAGAGTCAGAATTAGATGCCGATCCAGGGTCCAACTTCCTCAGCGAAGAATTGAAGGCACAGGCGAAGAAGTTCGCTGAAGTGGATCGATGGCAAATGGAATTTGAGGAGGTGGTTATTTCTGGCAGCCAGGGTAGCCCGTCGAGGTAGATCTTTCACCTGTTCTAATCGAACCGACAGTTATTATTATAGTAATTATTATTATTGATATCCTACATTGACCTTGTCTTATCCTCTTGGTGGCGATGGAATAATCGTTTCTTTTGCAATCGCAGTAACAATAACGGAGATAAATGATACTGGTACCTTGGTATAGCACGGCAGTACAATTAAACCGACGGTAACCGGATCGAGCCCCGCAGCTGGATACCCCGCCCATATCTCGAGGTTTGCTCGACCGGTGGTGCCACATTCCTCAAGTCGTTCCACATTGTTTGTGTCTTTTGGAGTTGCCACTGCAGGGCTGGGAATAACTGATCAACAATGGCTACCGTGGATGCTATTATAGCTGGCAAATACCCAGCCAAAGCTCATGCGCGTCGCGTTGCTCAGCAGCTTGCAACCAACGCAAATGGTAGTCCTGCCGTCATTTATTTGGAGGCGCAGAAAACTCGTCTGATCGAGGACAATGACGAGCCTATGCCTTTTAGGTATGTCTCTTTCATGTCACTTCATTCCTGTCGTCTTCTTTCTCAATCCAAGACTAATCAGTATCGACTATCAGGCAGCGCCGCCCTTTCTTCTACTTGTCTGGTTGTTTGCTACCGGATTCGTCTCTGGTATACAACGCCAGCGCTGACGAACTGACACTTTTCCTCCCGGCAACTGATCCAGATGATGTGATTTGGTCTGGTCTTCCTCTGTCTGCAGCCGAGGCCCTCAACCTCTATGACGTCGATCGTGTGCTAGCTACGCCAGACGTGAATGCCACACTGTCATCAATTGCAACTTCGCACGGGGGAAAGGCCGTGGCCTTTGCAATTGCAGACCAGGTGTCTGATGAGACCAAATTCAACGGCTTTGCAGAGACTAACCTTTCTGCGCTGAAGGGCGCCATCGAAACGACCCGCGTAGTCAAGGACGGGTATGAGATCGCTCTTCTCCGAAAAGCAAATGATATCACAGCACAGGCGCACATTGCGGCTCTCCGCAAATCCCAGTCTGCTACAAACGAGAGGGAAATCGAGAGCGCCATCATCGCGACATGCATTGCCCATGGCGCTCGCGAGCAGTCTTACCATCCTATCGTCGCCTGCGGTGAGAACGGGGCTACTCTCCACTACCCGAAGAACAATGCCGATATAATCGACGTCGCGACGAAAAAGAGGAAGGGGAATGTTCTTATCGATGCTGGAGGAGAATATCGCACATACTGCGCTGATATCACCCGTGTATTTCCCCTGGAAGGAAGATTTCCCGCGGAAACCCGCCAAATCTACAAGATTGTCCTGCAAATGCAGGCGGAATGCATCGCAATGCTCAAGGAAGGCGTGCAATGGGAGGATGTGCATGCGCACGCGCATAGGGTCGCTATCGATGGTCTGCTGGAACTAGGAATCCTTCGCGGCTCTAAGGACGAGTTGTTTGAGAAGAGAGTCAGCGTAGCGTTCTTCCCGCACGGCCTGGGCCATTACTTGGGAATGGATACTCATGACACTGGGGGCAACCCGAACTATGAGGACAAAGACTCTATGTTCAGATACCTGAGAGTGAGGGGCCGTTTGCCAGCAGGATCAGTTGTCACTGTCGAGCCAGGCGTAAGTCTTGGAGCAACGCAAACTTGAAGTTACTGATTACTGATTATGTTGCTTCCAGATCTACTTTTGCCGGTTTATCATCCAGCCCTACCTGGACTCTCCTGAATTGAACAAATATATCGACTCAAGTGTCTTGGAGAAGTACTGGGCCGTAGGTGGAGTGCGCATCGAGGACAATTTGCATGTCACCCGAGATGGCTATGAAAATTTGACGACCGCACCCAAGGCTATTGAGGAAATTGAAAGCCTGGCCTGTCAGGCTGCAAAATAATGCGTGGATTCTAGTATGGCAACTAGAATCAACAGCCATTCTAAAGCGACATAGACCCGCTATGGGGAGACACGGCAGAGTACATGGTGAATGGATGGCAATATCATTACCACAAAGGGTGTTCTCGTAAGCCCAAAGTAATTATGCGTACGGGATCTTGCATATATACGCCACCAAACTTCGGCTTGACATCTCGTGATGGCGCGTGGTAGGGGAACCCCAGCTGCACCAGGGCGACGATATTTCCACCATAGGTGGTCTGCTTGTCTCCATAACCGGCTAGATTAAGAATCTGCCAGTTACTTCGAACTCGATCTTAAGAAGTTCTAGCATACCGTATGCATAATTTGGCGAGTCACTGGCACCTATTTCCAACTAAATGCCCCTCAGCCGTTTCCTTCCACTTCCTTTAACTCCGGACTCCGTCTCGGCCTGTGCGCGTTTTTCTTTCTGGTCCAACACTAAACTAAGTACATCGAAGCAAAACTCCGGAACATCAAGACATAGCTTCTTGAATTCTTCCTCGGCCTCATGGCGCAGAACATGGCTCCTGTGGGCCCAGAACGAGGCTACAGGCTTTCGAATAGTGGCGTCGTCAACAGGCGTATTCGTGTAGACAAATCGCGCATACGTGATTTCACCCAGAGGAGTACCGTTGATACGATGGATCTTGGAATGCGCGAGAGTTTTCAAAGCCGGGATCCCTAGCTTCTCCGCCAAGGTGTACACTCGCGCATGCTTCAGCAATTGCTCCCCGCTGTCGTCTCTATTTTCTGCAGCTGCATCTTGGTCTGCGGGAGAATCTGCGGAATAGTCGCGGGTGTACTGGAACTGTAAGAAATAACCGAATGCCTCCACGTTCTCTTCGGGAAGTTCAATGCGCCGCTAAGGAAAAAACATGGAGTCAGCGGAGGTACCGAGCAATAATCGATCGTATCACTCACAGGGCCTGATTCAGTGAATCCCGCGACAGCTTCCGCAAGAAGTGGAGATTCTAGCAAGAGGGTCTGATGCGCTGTTAAGGTCGTTTCGTTTTCGCCTTTCCCAACGATAAGTTGCACAATAGGAGATGTTAAAAAGCTTGAAGAGATCAGCTAGGAGTATTCAATCAGACTGGCAGCGGAGAGCAAGGGAAGCTCATAATAGAATGAGTGCGATCAGGGCGTGACAAGAAGAGAAGTGAAGAAGACGACCAGAGAGGGAGAGATTATATGACAAGCCGCAGCAAAGACCATCCCCCGCAGGTGGGTTTCTTACTCAAGAAAATGAAATCCAGGCTTCTTCTGGCTGACGGGCGGCGCTTCAGTGGGTTTCGCGACAGGTTCCGAGGGTGGAGCGTCTGTCAAGTTTATATCTGTTGCGATCTCGCCTTGATTCTCGGACGGGGCATTTTGCGAAAGAGTCATGTCCACGTCTGCGGAATTGGTATTGGGAGTCGCGTCGCTCGGGCGCTGAGAGTCCTCTCGAGCTCCGACTTGTACTTGTGGCATATCCATTGTCGGGGCGAAATGGCGAAAAGCGCGTCCACGGTCTTGGAGCGATTGACAGTGGCTGGGAGTAAAGAAAGCTCCAAAAATAAGCAAGACAAGATCACAATGTATTCAATGTGTGGTATATCTACGCTGAACAACTGAGTTATAACAAAAAACAAAGGGTTTGAGAAGTGATAGTAGACACTGACGTGACTGGGGGAAGTGGATCAGATGTTAGTAGCTTCGCGCTCATCCCAGAGCTCAACTGCTCTCCGCTCCGTGGGTAGTGAGTGATGCACAGTACGGATGGATAATAGTAAGTGGTATGGATAATACCACCGTGTCCAATGGTCATGCAGATTAGTACCGCTGGTATACGGTAAATTACATCAGAGTCAGGAACGACTGCTATTAGTGCTGTCTTGGCGCTGCATTCCTTGTGCCAGAATAAACTTATTCATTCGCCATTGGGCCACAGATCTATAGATGCTCAAAGAAAGAAAAGAAGATCACAGATGATCATTAGCGATATAGCAATGCTTCAAGTTACCTAGGTAACATGTCTATGTTCAGAAATTCTGGTCATATCATTCCGGTATATTCTTGTCAATAATTGTGACAGTTCAGATCATAGTTATGCTTCGACGTTTTATTTGTCTGTCAAGTAACATAATAGTCCGGTAGTTTGTCTCAGCGATTATTACTTCCAGATCATGTAGGCACTGAACTGGACCAAGTGAGGGTTGTGTGATTGGGTGTTATGCCATCCTGTCTCTCTAATACCAATACCAAGGAAGTCTCAGTTATCCTGTAAGATAAATCACCAGAACCAGTGTTCAAACCAAGGTTGTCTCATCAACACGCCCTTTAACGACTTGAATCTTTGCAGATCAACACCATCAAACCCATGTTTCCTACCGAAGATGGTGAAACATAGGCTGGACAGGGATAGGATGAAGATTAGGCGGTATGCTCAGCCAAAAGGTGATAGTCGAGTATAGGAGTTTGTCAAGCCTGAAGACAAGCGTAGCTAATGCTCCGGGGTTTTTCTGGGGTGTCGGCAGATCACATGCACCAAGGAGAAATTTCCTTGCTTGACATGACGGGCAGTTTCACGTAGAACTCGGTAGATCTACAGGAGATCTTCCACCTCTGAAAACACTTGGGGATATCTCCCTTGCCTGCCACACCCCACGGGGACGGGCATGTGCTCAAGGAGCCCCATTCGCTACTTCGAAGGAACGGTTGGGACAATGCACACAGGCCAAGGGAACACTGCCCATGGCTAGCATGAACTGGCTATTTTGTGAGAACGACGCGCTCTGAACGTTTCTCCTTGAGTTGGAGGATCTCTGAAAGTCTATTGGAATCTCTCATAACGGCCGGGATATCATCTCTCGTAGTCGCTAGGGTCTTTCATGGATCAGTTAGGTTCCATAAGCCGCCGCAGATAGGATATGCTTACCCGACGAACAGCCTCATATTCACCCTCCTTGGATTGGTACTCCCGAATAACTTCGAGACTGTCGAAATCGACATATACTCTTGTATCCCGGAGACGGAAGAGTACATTGTCCAAACGCATGAAAAACCTCAAAAGCAAAAGTAGCCGGTCCGGCATTACGCGTATCTTGCAGGATAACATAGCAATGCCGTTGTCTGCAAGTTCATCCTCGTAAAGAATGACCTCGTCGAAAAACAATATCGGGTCCGGGCGCTTTAGTAACTCGATCGGTATGGCTTGCGTCGTCGGCTCAAAATCCCTTGCGTTATGAGAGACAGTTCCCGTGTAGTCGGTACTGTAGGACCAATCAAACGGTTTGACAATTTCCTTAATTCCTTCATGGGTTTTCTCTCTGATCATTTGTTAGCCACTCAGTGCTGAAATGTGCCACGTCGCTGCGAACAACTGCACTTCCATACCTGCTACTCTGCCATTCTTTCGAATATGCAACTTTGAGCATTGATGCGCCAGTCTTATCGACCCGATCCAAAGCATCGAAAGCATTGAAGTTGATCCCCCAGCCACTTTTTTCATGCTCTATCGCAACATAGTTATCACCGAATATCATTTCAGGTGGGGTAATTCCGAGCTTCTTGGTCATGTCCTCAATCGGATCGGCCTTTAGGATGGGCAACTTCTGCGTGGTGATCTTGAAGCCCTTGACCGAAATAGAATGGGGTTGTTGGGCTCCTGGAGACATGGTAATCGGAGCCGCCATGGCGTCGATGATATTTGGCCAAATTTTAGAACAAGGTAATTTGCAGCTCTAATTCAGTTTCTTGAAGCTTAGAGAAGTATCAGCACGATGGTTTCTTAGTCCTGACGTTATAGTTATCACTGCTGCGGCAGTGCAATAGGGCGGTCATCTTACCCCGCGGAGGTCGGAGAAAAGGTGGCCCGATAGCGTTGCTGGGGTGACACTAGTAGGACAGTTGCGATAAACACCCGCCCAGCACCATCTCACACAGTTCCTTCTATTCTTTGCTGACCTGTGCTATCACCCAACACCGTGCTCTCAACACCTAAAAAAATTATCAAGAAACTGATTATGGTCATCTGAACGCGTCTATTCCTCTGTAACAGCCTCTTACTCGTTTCTCGTTGCTTCCCCCATCCCCTAAAGGCCATTTCGGAGCTCCGTCGCCATGTCCACCAAGACACTAGAAGCTCGATTAGAGCATCTCTCTGTCAAGGATGAGAATGAATCTGCAGCTCACGGTAGTGGCTATCCCAAGCACAAGGTATTTGCTGTCGGATCGACTGCTTAATTAAAGGTTTAATGTGTTGATGTCGTCCTACTCCAGGGCTCCTTGTCGACCGCCGTGTCCCTTGCGGGCCTTGGGCCCACGGCGCAGTCGAACAGTGGCACCGGCAGATCCAATCTTCTAAAGCTCGCCCTACAAAACACGAATGACAACAAGGTGAATGCGATGAGTGCTGGCTCTTCCCCCAGTAAGGGACATCAGCGTGCACTCTCGCATCGTGCTGTAGACGAAAATGGCGATCAGCGCCACCCAGCACCACTCTACGAACAGCCACAACCAAAGCAGTTACACCTTGGGATGTTTGAGATTGGGAAACCGCTTGGGAAAGGGAAATTTGGCCGGGTTTATCTCGCCAAGGAGAGATCCTCCGGCTTTGTGTGTGCGCTCAAAGTTTTGCACAAGTCTGAGTTGCAACAGGGTGGGGTGCAGAAGCAAGTGAGACGGGAAATTGAGATCCAGAGCAACCTTCGTCATCCAAACGTCCTGAGGCTTTATGGCCACTTCCACGACAGCAAACGGATTTTCTTAATTTTGGAGTTCGCAGGTCGTGGCGAACTATATAAGCACCTCCGCAAGGAACACCGTTTCCCGGAGTGGAAGGCTGCTCAGTATATCGCTCAGATGGCTGCTGCTTTGAAATACTTGCACAAGAAGCATGTCATGCATCGTGACATTAAACCCGAGAACATTTTGGTGGGTATACATGGAGAGATCAAGATCAGTGATTTCGGCTGGAGTGTCCATGCACCCAATAACCGGCGTCAAACTATGTGCGGGACACTCGACTATTTGCCCCCAGAGATGCTCAAACCGGGACAACAAGATAACTTCTACAGTGAGAAGGTTGATCTGTGGAGCCTGGGAGTATTGACCTACGAATTCTTGGTCGGAGAAGCTCCATTTGAAGACACTCCCGTCATGACGCAAAGGCGCATTGCCCGAGCGGACATGTCAGTGCCTTCCTTCGTGAGTCCGGAGGCGAAAGATCTGATAAAGAGGGTATGTCTACATCGCTTTTCCACCACGTGTGTATGGCCACTTACATTCCCTTAGTTACTTGTGCTTGATCCCGAAAAACGGATCACGCTCGATGAAATCCAACGGCACCCCTGGATCCTCAAACACTGCGTCAAAGATGACCGAGTCATTAAAAGGAGTTCTGGTTCTTCCAAAGACAACAAGGCATGATTGTCTCTATGCATGATACGGGGTTTTGGTGTTGATAATACGGATGCTTGCGAATTTCTAGCGCTTTTTAGCTTCTTTTTTTCATTCTGCTTTGGTCTCGGCTTTTTTGTCTTGAATATGGAGTCGCGGGTTAGGACAAGCTCGGTCTTTACATTTGGTAACCTGGAGTAGTCCATATAATATTTAACAATGACTGCATAAATCAATAAAACGAGAAGCATCTCCTATACATAGCATTCAGAAGAAAAGAAGCAAACACCGGTGTTTCACCAATTTTTTTACAGCGGTGAAAGCTGGCCGGGTGATGGTCTCCGAAATCAAAAAGGTGGCATGATCCAGTGCTCCCCCCCAACAAAGCTCCTGGCCCACCTACCAACGTCCACCCACCCAACTTAGCAAGAAACTAGGAGTTTGGGTTCGGGTCCTGCACATAATTCAAAAATGGTTGGTTAGTGGTCATTGGTAAAGATTCTGCCAATAGCTTGATTTCACGGTTCACAAATCAGACGCAGGAGACCAATTGATCTCTTCCTCCGGGCCTTGCCGCCTGCACTCTTCAAAAACCGCGTCCTTTCTCTGTTGTCCTAATTGATCGAGCATAGTAGACGGCAATAATGGAGTACCACGGAGACTGGAAGTCATTGTCGGGGATAGCAACTGCGTTGCTCGATGGAAATCCTATAGCCATTGCGCTGACGGCCTTGTTTGCCTTCGGGTTGCCCGTGTTGCTTCATATGATCTTCTACAGGACGGTGGCCTCACCCCCCTCCTCCAACTTCCTCCTCCTCGGGCCTAGTGGCGCCGGCAAAACCGCTTTTGTGTCATTGGTGAGCTTTCTTTCATTGTTTAAATCCTTAGTCCCTCCCAAGCCGGCTCTGAGACGCTAATTTGTTGTGCTATTGATCAGCTTGAGTCCAAATCATCCCACCTGGCCAAAAGGCTGTCTCGTACCACGCATACCTCCCAATCCTCTACACTGGCAACCGTGAGCCTCCCGCCCTCTGTTCCAACCGCTTCGAACCGGTATCGATCTGTCAACGATACGTCTTTGAAAGAGATCTCCCGGAATCCGGTCAAATACCGAGTGAAAGACACACCCGGCCATGGGAAATTGCGAGGGTCTCAGGGCGTGTCCCAGTTGGCGACCATGTCCACATCGAACGATTCCAACATGAAAGCACGCGGAGTTCTGTTCATGGTGGACACCGCCGCTCTTTCCGACGCTGAAACACTCCGGGACACCGCCTCATACCTGTATGACGTGCTTTTCGTTCTCCAGAGACGTGCTCTGAAGAAGAAGAATAAGAATGTGGCCCGGGTCGCTGGCGAAATCCCCGTCCTAGTGGCTGCCAACAAGCAAGACCTGTTCACTGCTCTGCCGCCGGGATCGGTGCGTCAATGTCTGGAGGCCGAAATTGACCGGATACGCAAGTCGAAGAGCAAGGGTCTCATGGATGCCAACGCCGATTTCGGCGCGGGAGAGGAAGAGGATGATATCCTGGGCAGTAGTGATGTAAATGATGCGTTCACTTTCGATCGCCTCGGAGACGAGATTGGCATCAGGGTCGATGTTGTCGGAGGTGCTGTGAAGGGGGACGAAGAGGGTAACCTCGGAGCCGGCGTGAGAAGATGGGAAGAGTGGATTGGCCAGTGTCTCTAATCAGAGCCCTGATACATCCTCGCTTGATGATCGCGGCTATGGAGATTGTGCGGCCACATTATGAAATTGAAGGAAATACAAGTTCGACATGATAACGCTTTATCGATACGTGACGGCTAGTTATGCAATGGTGGAAATGCCATGAATCAATGATCTGAAGACAGTGGTATATCAGAATATAATATCATGACACTTTTCAACCAGAAGTATGATTTTCGCTATATGACGCATAGTCCATATCAAACAGAACGCGACGGCAGGCATATTCTAGGATGCGGTGAGATATCCCGGGAAGGCTGAGTTCGTACACCTTGTTGTTGTCAATCCGAGAGCGTCGGAAACCCGTGGGCCTACGATGATTTAAGGCCAAGCTGGGAAAGATGCTACACAGAGTATCTCTGGTGGGGTGTGAGAGGAGTCAGGATCATGATGTACACGAACGATTCCTTGGATATGGCAGTACGTTCTATATGTAGTTGATTGTACGCACTTGAATCGAACAAAGTAAGCTCTAATACCGTATCTTCTCTAACATTACGGAACCGTATAGTTGCGTATGTTCGTTCATGCCCTCTTTCTTTCTATACTTTATATAGGTAGAGCCAAAGTTCCTTAATTATATAAAACCCTCCCACAATGCAAACCCCAAGTATCCCTGCATTTACATACCAAAATCCCAAACGAATTAAACTCAGTTGGTCTTCTGGTTATGGAGCATCCAGGTGAGCAGATCAACCTTGGTAGCAACAGCCACGGGTCTCATTACGCCCTGCTCGTCCTTCTCAGTGATAACAGCAGCGCTGTTCCACTCGAAGAACCGGTTCAAGACACTCAGCGGGGTGTCCATCGTAATCTCCACGAATTTACGATTCTTGATGCGGGGCGCTGCGGCATCGGTTTGGTTTGCGTCGCCAGAGGCCTTAGGACTGGCCAGTCCCATGTCTCTAGGGTCCGTGACGACCTCGGAAATCTTGCTGAAGTTGAACATGGCGTCGGCGACGGGGCTCTTTCCGGATACTCGGCCGTGGGTTACGCGACTGAGGATATTGCCCAAGGTGACGAGGCCAGCGAGTCTCTTTCCGGACGGCGCGAGCACTGGTAGTTGATCGAATCCGCGATCTCTCATCATTTCGATCGCCGTTTCACAGGGAGTATCGGGGCGGACGGTGGTGATCGGCTTCAACCGCAAGGATCGGACCTTCGAGCCAGCGAAAGGATCTTTGTTGTCTTGAGCCCGGATTGCGGGGGAGAGAGCGGCGGCTTCCCCTGAGGGCGGGGTGAGGAGGCCATTTGCGGCAAGCCAGTCGTCGTCGGCAAACTGGACACATATTAGGCCTTTTATATGGTAAAAAGGGAAGATCTGCCGTAGACACATACCTTGGTGAGATAGCTACGGATGCTATCGGGCATGACAACCACCACAACGTCATCTTTGGTGAACTTGTAGTCATTTGCAGCTTGCGCCAGAGCGGAGATGGCGCTTCCACTGCTCCCGCCAACAAGAAGGCCCTCCTCGGCAATCAAGCGGCGAGAGAATTGGAACGATTCCTTGTCGGCAGTCTTGTACCACTTGTCGACGGCCTGCTGGTCAAGAACTTCGGGAATGAAGTCATATCCAATGCCCTCCACCTTGTAGGGATCGTTGACATGCTCTTCATTCAACGTGGGAGGCAGCGCCAGGATCGAACCATGAGGATCAGCCGCGATTACTTGAACATTCGGGTTGTGCTTCTTCAGGCCTCGAGCCAGACCGGTGATGGTGCCGCCGGTTCCCGCGCCGGCAATAATGGCCTTAATCTGCCCGTCGGTTTGGGTCCAGATCTCTTCCGCAGTCCCCAGTTCGTGGGCCAGCGGGTTGTTTACATTTCCATACTGGTCCAGAATGTGGGCATTCGGCAGCTCCTTCTCGAGACGCTTCGCAACGCCAATGTGAGATTCCGGGGAGTCATATGCGGCTTCGTTGGGGGTACGGATGATGGTCGCGTTCAGGGCGCGCAGTACAGCGACTTTCTCCGCGGACATCTTCTCCGGGAGAGTGATTATCGTCTTGTACCCTATGCAGATAAGAGACAGCAGGTTAGCGACGGACCGGCGGGGCGACAGTTCAACGGACGAGGGCAGACCAACCTTTCACAGCCGCGACGAGAGCCAAACCAATACCACTAATGGACGAGAATTAGGAGGTTCTGTCAGTTCGCCACACGCGATTAATCGAAGAGAAATAAGATAGGAAGAGGCGCGACGAACGTGTTTCCACTCGTAGGTTCGATCAGGGTATCACCGGGCTTGATGCGCCCTGATCGCTCTGCCTCTTCAATCATGCGCAGAGCGATGCGATCCTTCACACTCCCCCCGGCATTGAAATATTCCAACTTCGCATACACCTTCGCCTCGATCCCCAAGCTCTGCGGAAGGCGATTCAAGCGCACAAGCGGGGTATTGCCGATGTGCTGGGTGATGGTATCCAGGGCCACCGGGGGGATCCCGGGCGAGGTAATTGAAGACATTTTGTCTGTCAGGATCGTACACTTGCTCAGTTAAGCCGCAAAAAATCCGAACCGAAATAAAAACGAAAAAAGGAAAAGGTTGTAGTGAACCCAAAAAGACTTTAAAAGGTACACGAGCTGCGATTGCGACCAAGAGAAAAAGATCTCGTAAGAAGGTGCGCCCCTCCCGATAGTAACCGTTTGGCCACCGGAGAAAATCCCTGCATGCATTTTAGTAGTTAATTAGGAGTGGTATTGCAGTACGCAGTATAGCCCAGGTATTCGCCATACCCATACCACCTGAAAACACCCTTGGTTACATCCTGAAGGACAACTCCTCCCCCATTACATTCGGACTCCAAAGAAACGAAAATCACGGATTATGAAGATAGAAAGCAGATGTTGATGAACAATCACATGACTTTGCATCCTCGAATCTTTGGAACCAACATGTCCATCTGCTGATGAAAATCCATCGACTAGTTGATGGATCAGCATGTCGATCTGGGTGACAATACCGTATCTTAATACATTGCCCGGCAGGATCTATCTAGGCGGGCGTTGCGGATTGATTGCCAAGGGACTCTGGCAGCCTGTCACCCTGAGAATCCCTCGTCCCTGGTCCCTGAGTCCCTTGGACCGAGGACTTCGTACGTGGTGTATATAGGATCATAAACCTGTTACAGTACACTCGGGGATGCCATTATACCTGTATCAAAAAGACCAATTGGACTCGCATCTGGCCAAATGACCATGTACAGCCATTTAGATACGCACGATCCATTTTGGAGATTGACCTATTCTGTAGCTCGATATATAATTCGGCTTTTTGGGCCACTAAAATGGTACCCATCTCGTAGCTGGGGGTAGCATTATAGTCAACTACCGTGGGTTATGATGTGTGGGTCAGTCAATATTTGAGTAGGATGCACTTGTCGATGGGCAAGCTGGTCAAATAATTAAAGGATTCTAATAGTATCTTACTATATCATCTGCCATAATCAGTCCCTTCCTTCAGTGCTGGCTACAACGGTGTATAGTATTGTCATACTTTTGTATCCTAGAACGGCTGCGCTGAACCTCTATGAGGCTTTTATCGATTCCCACCAAACTTAGGGTAAAGCAGCCTCGCCTGTAAAGACCCTTATGATCGTCAGTCGTCTCCCACCCACAATTGTTAGGTTAGTGGTAGTTGGCCCTGATAGGTGGCATCGTAAAATAACTTTTTCTCAATCCTTTGCGGAATTCTCCAGTTAATGGGTCCGAATAATGGTACCTATACAGCTTCTTAAGGTAAGTACTGCTTTTATAAGCCAACAAACCTTGCATCGTCGGTGTGGCTTGTCAGTATGATATACAGAGAAAACACATATCCATGCTATTGCGAAAGAATTCGGAGGTTTCTTGTTGAGCCACCAAAAACCTGCCAAGTGCCCCGTGAAGGTGGCTGTGCAGATAACACCCGCTACTAATATGGAGACAGCACCACTTAGGCCATCCATCCTTTACCCTATACGGAGGACAACTGGACGTAGTACGAGCGAAGTGATTCAATCCTCAATCCTGAAGCGTTGAAATAAACAACAGCCGTCGAATCTTACAATTTAGCAATACCGCCCCTCTCCCCCTTGGGTTAGACTTGATACATGGGTCTATTTCCCTTCCCACGAGTCTTGCGCTGCCACGACCACAGCCGCACACCACACGGGCTGAACCTAAAACACTGGCAGTCTTGGTAGTCTTGGGTGGTCCCCTGAATTAATGCTCTGATCCCCATGTTTTGATATAATCCCACTCGTCCCCCGGGCGTCTACAGATCTGGGCCTCGCTGGATCAACGAGACCTGCGGTATATATACCTCCCTCCCTCGCGGAGACCTTTTTGTTTGGTTAATTACTTTTCTAAAAATATTTCTTCAAGCGACACGAGGGCCCCTTACTCTTTGATTGTTTACACAAGCCTCATTGTGGTTAATCTTTGCAATAAATCCCGCGTCTGGCCCGCTTCCAAATCCGCACACTTTCCACTGCAGACTTCTCCTCTCCTCATTTCTCCGATATATATGTATCAAGGATCTACTACCTCGAACTGTTAATATTGGTCCCTTCAGACTCTCGACTACCTCCGTCTGTCTTTGTGTAGGACAGGAAGGATTCCTTCCTGACTGATACACAGAAGATAATTATTCCCACGCGCCCGCTCCCGAATCGGAATCCAACCCTGTCGCCATGAATAGCACCCAAGAATCATCCCCGCGGGAAGGGGGATATCAGAACGGGTTTATGTCGAATGTAGATCACCCAGGAGCGCACTCCAACAACGACGCCCTACTTCCTACCCACAACGAAAAAGCCCACGATGCCGACAGCGTGTTATTTCGTGTCGACACTGCTGGTGAAAGTGGCCGAAGCGGACTCCATCCGATCCAGTTTGTGAAGGTGTGCTTCAGGAGCACCTGCACATTGTCCATGCTGGTGAACGTTCTCTGGCCGTTCGTTCCACCAGCTATTGTGCTCCATTTTGCTCGACCGGAGCTTCACGTGTGGATCTTTGCCCTCAACTACATCGCCATGGTTCCGTCGGCGAATCTTCTGGGTTTCGCTGGTGGAGAGTTAGCCAAGAAACTCCCCAAGGTCCTCGGTGTTCTACTGGAGACAACACTGAGCTCAGTCGTCGAGATCGTCCTTTTTATGGTTTTGATCAAAAACGACGCCTTTGTGGTCATCCAAGCCGCCATCTTGGGGTCGATACTGGCCAATCTTCTGCTCTGCTTGGGATTGTGTTTCTTCGTCGGTGGTTTTGGGCGTAGAGAACAGGTCTTCCATGAAGCGGTTAGCGAAGTTGGCTCGGGGCTCCTGCTGGTTGCAGGGTTCGGCCTGTTGATTCCGAGCGCTTTTTATGCGGCCGTACTCGCCAAACCCACCGCCAGTCTCCCGGCGTCACTCCTGTCTGAATACACGCTGGTCATCAGCAGAGCGACTGCTGTGGTCCTCCTCGTTGCCTTCCTCATGTGGGTTTATACGCGTTGCAACCCAAACCATGGTGTCTCTTGCTGACTCGTTTCAGGTACCTATTCTACAACATCCATAGCCATCACAGCATCTTCGATGAGGTCCTTGAGAAAGACGAGCATCAGGATGAAGATCGGGAAGAGGAAAAGCGACGTGCCAAACTCACGCTGGTTGAGTGTTTTATTGCTATTGCGGTGTCGCTGGCGTGCGTGTGTATGTCGGCTGTTTTCTTGGTCCAAGAAATCGAGCATATCGTCGAGAGGGGAGTACCTGATAACTTCATGGGTCTGATCCTGGTTCCGCTGGTCGAGAAGGCAGCGGAGCACTTAACGGCTATCGACGAAGCCTGGTAGGTTCATCCCACGCGCAACGCGTTTCGAAGACGAAAACATCAAACTAACCATGCTATAGGGATAACCAAATCAATTTTGCCCTGTTCCACTGCCTTGGCCCATCGATCCAGACGGCCCTGTTGAACGCACCGCTTGTGGTGATCGTTGGCTGGGGCCTCGGCAAGGACATGGGCTTGAATTTCGAAATCTTCATGATCGTCGCCCTTGTCTTGTCTATTCTTGTTGTCGGAAATTTCCTGAGGGATGGCAAGTCCAACTACCTTGAAGGCGGGCTCTGTGTGCTGGTTTATGTTATCATCGCGGTCACCACATGGTATTACCCAGCGGTGCATGAAGCCGAGAGCCACGGCGCGGAGCACGGAGCGGCGCATTGATCCTAGTTAGCGGGAGCTTAGCATAGAGTCCAAAATATGTATAAATTCGAGCCTTGTCGCTGTATAAATAGGTCTACAGTTAGGACCGAGGCAATTTGAGCCAAATTTGAGACGGCTTGTTCAAAGACTAAAGAAACAAGATGTTTTAAACAGTCGCGATTTTGGTAGCGGTGTAAGAGTGTGTACATCCTAGATGGCATTTGCAGCCGAAAACCAGCGGTGACAGATGGGCAGTTGGGGTAAATTACTGGTAACCAACTGACTAATAATTTCCAACTATGCCAGTTCCTGTCTGTTCATCCTCGCGAACCGACAAAACAAACAATGGAGAGCTCCATAGATCCAGCAAAAACAGTACTATCCATATTGAAAGATCGCAATATTCGAGCCAGTCGAGATGATATTGAGTCGGCTCTCAACGACGAGACGACTCATTCGGAGAATGTCAAATGGGTGGAGGAGCACTTGAGCCAGGACACCCTTTTGTCGCAAGAAGAGCTTGCGTTGTATGTCATTACCTTATACTGCGATCCGATTTCTCGCGTCCTGTTGGCTTGGCTAATCTCTGCGGTCTTTAAATTACCTACATAGGTATTCAAAGCTAGACAGCTCGGGCATTCTTCGAAACATTCTCCATGACTCCGACATTGGTGCGACCCGGCCGTTACACGACAGTGAACTGCGAAAGGCAACCGACTCGTTAAATGCTTCGACAGGAGAGATTCGAAAACAGGTCGACATTCTAGCGTCGCAACAAGAGTACCTTAACAACCAACTCGGCGTCAAAGGCGAGCAAGAATTGAGATCAGCAAGGGACGTAGAGCGTCTGCGGTCCAAGCACGAGCTGGGGCGGCAAAATACATCTTCGGCGGTAGGCAAATTTAATAATTCGCCTCGCGTCGGCAGATTGCTGAGTTTCTTCTACAGTCCAATGACCTCGCGCAAGAGCTGGAACTTGACTTGAAAAGTGAAACGGAGAAAGCGGTAGCGGAAGGCAAACGGATACTGTCATCCCTGACGGCTCGATTGAAGGAAGATGACAAGGTTATTCTAAACCTGGAGAAGACCGCATCTACAATACAGGGTGGTGGTGATGATTCCTTGATAATCAAGCGGACATTAGAGCTGGAGTCTCTGCTCGCAAGATATCTCGCCGAAGAAATACACTACCGGCTGGACCGTCTATACCTTGAAGGTATCGAATCCGACCAAGCGGGGTTCAACAGCCCAGCGGGAATCGAGGACGATGCGTGGTCCGGCCTGTCCGGAGAATTGGAAGCATTATACCCCGAAATCGAAATACTTGCGGAGATGTCTACGAAGCAACAGTGCAGCGGGCCCATACTGCGAGAACTTCAGAACCATCACGGCAAGCAGCGCATTGCATCTCATCAGAAACTGGAAAATGTATGTTGCTACTTCGGCTTACTGATTTTATTGCTCACCACTGGCAGATCTTCGACATAATTGGTGAAATGACTTCCTCGGCCAAGGACCTCACAAAGTCTTTGCAGAATCGCGAGTCGCTCTGTGGTATTCTTGAATCGTTTGCCTCCACATACAGATTGGAGATGGGCGACCGTTTCTCCGAGCAAAGCGCTCCAAGGCGAGAAACACTGAGAAGACGTTCCACACAACCAATGGCAGCATTTGCTCCCGAGCGTGTTGGCTCCGACCCGGAAACCCCGGTGCTTGCTAACCTAATGCGCCGCGTAGGATTATCATATGAATCGGTGTTTGGGTCGGAAGAGAAGGGTGGCGGTGCTACTGAGCTTCCTGAAAAAAGGAAGCAAGCACTTGAATGCTTGCGGAGCTATAGCATTGCGGCTGATTCGCCGCTAAAGGATGAGCTGATCCCAAGTGACCAGGCGTCTATGCTTCTCCTGTCTTCCTTGGAAACAAACTCCCATTTCCAACACTCACTTGTCGACCTCGACCATGACAGAAGGCTGGCCGTCCTTGAATCTGAATTGGCTCGTCTCCAGAAAGGGATGCAGAAGCTCGATCTCGACGCGGTTTATCGACGAGACAAGGCTCAGTCTGATTTCATGGAGCATTGGTCATAGCGCGATGAGGCGCCGGGAGCGCTCATCCTGTGCCTAATATACGTTCTAGAAGGATTGGTTGTCGACGTAGATGAATGGACTAGAGCTGTTGGCTGTCTCCACTCTGATTCTAGTGTGTCGCGATAGCCTCGCTCTGGGTAATACAGCGCAACTGGCGAAATATCTTAATACTATGATTAATTAATATTTACAACAGGCCCTTCTCAAAGATGGATACACATACGGGATTGCAATGCCTAGCCACACAGGATGGTGGCGGTGCTCCATACTAGGTAGATCTGCGCCACATCACCTGCAGGCATGCAATCAGTTCATCCAGTCATGCTTCTTATTCCCCGCAAACCAACCAATCTGATCTGTTCTTGTCCCCCAATCTCGCCCGTGTGGTCCACAGGACCTGCGAGACATCATTCATGCGTACCATGTGCGATCATGCTATTCCCTGAGATACGGCTACTGCGCCAGTTAAAGAATGGAATTGTTGTCGACGGGCTCAAAGCCCACGCGCCAATATGGATACAAGTCGCCCGGGCCCTGTAGGTATCCTTGGACGCATACAATGGAATCGGTAGGGCTGGTCCCACAATCGATAACAACGTCAGTGGTATGCGGACATGGTGCGACTCGTGCTTTTTGATAGCTTTGTCCTGGAGAAATGCCCCTTGTGATGTCACCTCTTTGATGGACTGCTCTTCGTAGTTCACTTTTGTCGGAGTCGTTCTTTTGTCTTTGCTCTTTGTTCTGTTGGGCCGGCTGACTTCAAGTGAGCCCTTGTGACCGAGGCCAGTCGACTCTCTTGCCCACCCACCCTTCTCTCTTCATGGCCCCACCAGGGGAATACAGGGGCTGTTCTTCGTGTCTGTGGTGAAATCCTTCGAATGCAGGCCTATTTAGAGCCCGTGTACCCAATCGATTGACTAGGCTGCCGGTGGCACAATTGGGTTCGGGAGGCTACTGTCTTAGGTACTGATTACTGCCATATGCTTGCAAGGAACCTTCTCCGGGCTATTCCACCCCAGATCCTTGAAAACACCCTTACGATTGCCCACTTTGTGTAAAATAATCACGGAGCCTCTCGTAATCATTCATGTCATTCTTTTTACTTAAAATCAAAGGCACATCCCGGCTCGATTCTATCGCGGGGCCTTCTTCAAAGAAAGTACATCCGCTCCGCTCAGTTCCCAATCAGGCGTCTAAAACGCATGACTTCAACACCACATGTCTTTGTTTCCATGACATTGTAGGTTTGAGAATCCATTTGTCTCTGCAAGTCGAGCAAAAACGTACGAGACCAAGGTTTCTTTTCTTTGTCAGTGACTATTAATATGCCCCGTCATTGTCATATGTGGGTCTTGTTGTTCGAGTATCAAACTTTTGGGACGCCCAAGCACAAGCCGTTGCCGAAGTACGCCTGGACCTTATATACTTACCCTGCCTTTCTTTCCCGTTCTCGAATCAGCCCCAGTCTCCCAGCTCTGCTGTGGTCCACGGAACTGTACCTTGCACGCCTAGCTGATCTAGCGTATCGGGTCATCGCGCGATACCGAAGGATGTGCCTGGCTAGGGACTACGCGGATGTATATCCCATCGAAATCCGCACCAGAAAAGCCACACGTCGCGGCCTGTTCAACTTGGGCATTGAATCTACCAGGCGCATGCAGGCACAATACCGGGGTAGATACCAGCGCCCTTCACACTGTCAGCCACAGGCAATGGACAGGCCACTATACCAAATCATCGAGCCTCGGAGACAGAATGGGGAGGGACTTGGCGAAAGGAATCCTCCAGCAAGGTACTCAATACCTCGGGGCCAATCATTCCATGCCCGTCTACCATCTCTCAGGCGATTCGCAGATCGTGCGAAGGATCATGAAGTACGTCCGTCAAGGCGCCGCGACAGATCGCCCCGCCCGTTTACGGTTGATCCCCCGGAGGTAATAACGAGGGTACCGCTAAACCGGGATAGTGGTCCGGTTGGATTTGAAAATAATGGTTCAGAAGACGAATCGGACGGCTCCTGCTCGGGCGAACGTCAGCCAATGGGGGATCCACGACCCCCGAGAGAACGATCGCCAGTCAGTGAGCGTGAACCTATGCGCAGAAGACCACACCGAACCCCCAGTTTGCCAGTAGAGATTCATCAAAGCAGCAGCCCTCGTCACCCTCGTCCTAGCCGGCCAACGAGGAATTCCCGACCCCCTAGAGAACGAACCCCAGTCAGTGAACGTAAACCTGAGTACAGAAGACAACGCCGGACTCCCAGTTTGCCAGTGGAGATTCATCAGAGTCGCAGCCCTACCCATGTTAGCGACAAGAACATGAAACGGCGACAGGTACGCTTTGCCGAGGAGGATGCATATGTCCAAAACACCAGTCAGGCTCGAAGAGGCAGCATAGCTAGAAAGCTAGGTGGTCGAAGACGTACCTCCCTTGATCATTCGAATCAAGAGACTCCCCGTGTCCGAGTGGGTAACCGGCGCGATTCATTCAATAGCAGTCCCACCCTAAGAGTTCGCTCACCCCCATTCGG
The DNA here is from genome assembly GCA_023619815.1 of Aspergillus neotritici. NCBI lineage: Eukaryota > Fungi > Ascomycota > Eurotiomycetes > Eurotiales > Aspergillaceae > Aspergillus > Aspergillus neotritici. Next base: position 345,587 of record JALZYL010000040.1, on the reverse strand, counting down.
GGAGATTCGTGGAAGAGAAACGACATTTACAAGTTTCCCCCGGACCAGGCGCATGCCACCACGGATTATTCAAGAAGGAAAACGCCAGATATCAGAGGCGGGAGAGCGCATTCGCGCTGAAGCTCGATCGAGGCGGAGCTACGCGGGTCTTCGGCATAATCTCAGATCGTATGCGACCTGGAATCCACGGAGCCGCCCATCTGATCGTCTCAGAGAATCTCGGTTCGACGATCTGAGGACATCATTCGATGATACAAACCCATATAGATTTGGTCGGCGTGGGCGTTGGCGTTGAAGCCACTTATTTTAAGGTGATGGTAAGGTGATGGGTTGGTGTATTTACCGAATAAAAGGATAGCCCCTTAACAATCATATATGTGTATAGATACATATATCGATTTGATTTGACAGTAAACACCGGTACGTAGCAAGGTGGAGGCACTTGGTTACCAGACATCAAGATCTCGATCGAGATGTGACATCGGGAAATTAAATGTCCGACCGACCAACACCAGGTTGAGATCTCACGACTTTAGTTCATTCATCTACATCTTATCACTGTGATTTTGGCGCCACTCACTCATGCTGAGTTGAGTGAATTGCAGTTATGTATTAACGTGCCCTTTTCCACAGTCTTCTACTGTTCTCATTAGGAATGGGCTTATGTGAGCAACAGTGAGCCCGTTATCTCGAACTGCTTTGAAGCCCGGGATCCATCCACCCACAAGCTCGACTATTCCAATTACAAGATTGCATTCTTGAGAAATATTGAACTAGCAGCATCGATAATGAGCTACATCATTTAGAGAAATTTCCTGGTTCCGTCGTCTCGGTACTTCATACTGGAGCACCTCTAATAATTCCAGCTTGCGATCGCAGCCGCCGAAAATCGAACTCAAGTCCACGAAGCATAGGTACCCGGGGTCACGTCAAAGTTGGGCTAGGTCCCACAATGCCATTCGTGCCCAAGCAGTCTAATCCACCTGTGAGCCCGGGGATGCTCCTCGCGTTAATAAAACCAGATTGCCAGAGATTTGCACTTGGTCGCAATGGACGGTCCTGGTGATAGATGCGAAGAAAATGCGCAGGTTTTATCTGCAAGCGCAAATAATTCGACAGCATCGCAAGACCCGGAGGCCGCTGAGAAGGATTTCGACATCCCTCCGGCAACTGCCCTGGAACTCTTGTACCTTACCATCGAGTTGCTTGTCAAATTAGCTGAAGACCAAGGTTTGCCTGTTGCCGGGAACTCGGTGGGCGTGTCTGGGGCTCAGCATGATAGCATCTCTAGCGGAGAAGTCACCCCAGTAAGGGTGACCGAGTTGCACTGCTCTCCAGGAGGCTATGAAGGGCCCGGTCATGATGTCGTTCAGCAAAGCGTCCTGTCCAAAAGGTTCGTCTCGAAGCGGGAGCCACCGATCAACATGAAGGACTATTTGCAACGGCTGCACCGATACTGTCCGATGTCGACGGCTGTCTATCTAGCTGCAAGTGTGTACATTACTAGAATGGCTGTGGTCGAAAGGGTCGTATCAGTGAATTCGAGGAACATGCATCGCCTCGTGTTGGCTGGTCTGCGCGTGGCCATGAAAACGCTGGAAGATCTCAGCTATCCCCACAATCGTGTAGCCAAAGTCGGTGGGGTGAGCGAGCGCGAACTGTCGAAGCTCGAGATCAGCTTCTGTTTCCTTGCAGACTTCGAGCTGCGGGTTGATCTCCAGATGCTGGTCAACCAAGTCAAGTACCTTGAGCGGTCCATAGGCATTGAGAAGGATCTATGTTCCTGATCATTATCGCCAAATTTCCCGGTTAGGCCATAGCTATGCACCTCCAGAGGCCTCCAGTGGCAGGCAGGGAACGTACCGGCCCCTGAACACATCAAACCCTACACCGTTGATGTCGACATTATTGGACGATATCCTCCTTCAAAGCCACATCCGACGGATTCATTTTGCATTAAGGCTTGGACCCAACCATATTTAAGATGCACCAATCCCCCGCCCTTCTATATCAAAAGTTATCGTCGCCCTCCTCCTATTTTCTAATTTCCTTCCCCTTCACCCAATTTTTTCCTCTTATCGTTCCCCCCTTTTTTTGCGGGAAGGGAAGGAAGGGGCTCTGTGGTGGCTGGACCGGGCTCGGGTCTTGGAATAACCCAAGGCTTTACTCATTTGGGCACTCAAGCACTTTGAATTCCAGTGCGTTGGCCATTTATTTAGTTAACAATAAAGGAGGTTGCATAATCGTGTCTCCAAGGCTGGTTCACGTTGGTCTCTGAATAGTTAACAATTCTATGTCCAAATGCTGAATCAGCAGACAAGACCTGTTCATAAAAGGGAAACACAGATGGAAAGGACAATACTTGCCTCTCCACGATTGCGTAGGTAGGCTACATATCCACAAAGTACTCCGAGCCCTGTAAAGTTCCCACCTACTTAATTTAGTAGTGCTTAAAAATCAGACTCTAGGCACCTACAATAAGGTCGGCAAGTCTCCATGTCCTTTAGTGTCCGCAGGTAGCGCGGCTGTCTCCCCGAATAGACTAAAAGACAATTGGCTCCTGCGCATCCTCCGAGCCTCAGCCTTCTCCCCCTTCTCTCTGCTCCGTCTGCCTGGTGGTCCTAATTCCCAAATTTTCTTCTTTTCAATATTCTTGACCTTTTCGCTTTTCACCTGGGGATATATATTTTCTTTCCGCACATAATATTCTCGTTATTTCTGGAAATTCCAGCTGATTTCAGAGGTGTAGCCGTCTCCGACCATTCTTCATTTTGTGGCTTTGACCGCGCAATGGTTGTTGGGATACCGTGAACAAAATCGCCAGATCGAACGAACGCCAACCGTCTCCTCTCATCCTTTTTCGCAGACCTGCTTGCTGACGGCTGGGTCGGACGCTTTATCTCCTAACTGGGAATTATGGGAGGGCCACAATTACACTCGCCCTCGATGATGTCTCCGCCGGGATCGCAAAGCAATGGCAGCTCTGCTGGCCTGGATTCCAACAACTCATCTCCCTCTGAGGGCAAAAGCACGACCTCTCCTCCACAAATCACTCCTCCGGACGCTAGCGTTGAACTCAAACAGATGAACAAACCGGCGCGACGCGGAGGTTCCATTCCGCTTGGAGAGGACATCATGCAGATAGCCCGAATTGGGGAGGTCTCAGCCATGCAACGGTTGTTTGATGAGAAAAAGTTCACGGCAACCCATGCCGATGAAGAGGGGATAACTCCGCTACATGTGTGTACCACCCGAATACTCTATCCAGGGGTCGAAATCCACCCCGATAGTAGAGGCCTGTACTGACGCCTCATTCCTTTCCTCAGTGGGCGGCGATCAACAACCAATACGCGATGTGCAAGTTTCTGCTGGACTCCGGCGCCGACGTGAACGCCAAAGGAGGGGAGTCGGTGGCAACACCCGCAATGTGGGCTGCTCAGCGATGCCATTACTATATTGTTCATTTACTCCTCCAACGCGGCGCGGATCCTCTTCTCACGGACGTCCAAGGATACAACATCTTACACCTGGCCACGATTGATGGAAATGCATTTTTATTGGTGTTGCTCCTGCACCAGGAAATCCCAGTGGATGTCGTCGATCAACAGGGCCATACGGGTCTGATGTGGGCAGCCTATAAGGGGTTCCCTGCGTGTGTGGACCTGTTTTTGCGCTGGGGCGCCAATCCAAACACAGTTGACGACGGTGGTCTTACCCCCCTTCACTGGGCTTTGGTAAAAGGATCCTTGCCTTGCGTTCAAAGACTCGTAGAGTATGGAGCGGATAGGTTTGCCAAGACCAGTGATGGTAAAACGCCCGCGATAGTTGCGGGGGAGATGAACACCACCCGGGTGTGGTACCGCGCTTTGGACGAGTGTGGGTACGATCTGGACGGGAATTCAAAGACACTGCCTTTCGGCTTGACACCTTGGGTGAGGAACAAAAAGGCGATGTCGAAGTTTTTCTTCCTTTGGCCCTTTTTCATCGTCTTTGTCGCTGTTTGGATCCTCAGCAACATGGCGATCTATTTTGCCATTCCAAGCACGCTCGTGGTGGTGTTTGGCCTCCAGTGGGTTGCGCAGAAGGCGGCCAGCCAGGGTCCTTCTGAGTATCGAGTACTCCAGAAAACAGTATGCCTGATTCCCTATTCTACTGGTCACTCATTCATGACTACGGTCTTGCTGACTTCTTGTCCAGCCATATCTGTCGGGTGTATTTGCGGGCTCTTTGTTCTGGGTTGGGATCAGATACGTTTTTAACGTCCTACCAGGTACGGTGTCACCCCAATAGCCGTCTACACTATTCCAGGATTTTGAGCACTGACAGCGGACCTTCAGCGACTTACTCTTCGTCCCCTATCTTGAATGTGTCTTTTGCGGTCTTTTTTTGCCTGACAGCGTATTTCTATGCCTACTCGATGATAGAGGACCCCGGATTTGTCCCCAAACTCGGCAGCCGGAACCAGCAGAGGGCTACTATTGCCGAACTTTTCGAGCAGTGGAAATTCGATGAAGAGAACTTCTGTGTTTATTGCATGATCCGAAAGCCCTTGCGGAGTAAGCACTGCAAGCGCTGCGCGCGTTGCGTGTCAAAACATGACCAGTGAGCAAGCTCCGAGAGGTTACAGGGAATCGAACGAGTACTGATGTTTTTAGTCACTGCCCATGGATTGACAATTGTGTCGGGACAAATAACCTACGCCACTTTGTCTTGTATATCACCTGCTTGGAGGTTGGCATCCTGCTGTTTTTGCGATTGGTATTCAACTGTGAGTAACCCCGCCGACTCATAGCGAACTGACCTTGTCTAACGAGCGCTAGACATCAACGTTCTGCCAGCTCCTGCGGATGCCAAATGTAGTGTTATTAATGAGACACTGTGCTCCTACGTGCTGCGCGACACCTTTACACTCATTCTTTGCTTGTGGATTAGTATTCAGCTGGTCTGGATCACCATGTTGTGCGCGGTTCAGCTGGTTCAAATATCCCGGAACCAGACGACGTACGAGAACATGAGAGGTCACTCGATTGACAGGAGTTATCCAAGCTCGCGCGCTTTTGCCTCGGCCATGGCCGCTGGAACTACGTCATTTGACGCGGCTGGTCTCTCCTCCAACGGCCAGGGGCCCAATCCGATGCTTGCACACGGTTCATCCCAGCGACACCGGCGGCATGGCTGCTTACAGCAATGGTCGTCTCTTCTCGGCGTTGACGCCTTCTTCGCGACGGCGCGGGATGGGTTGCGCGACGGTCCGCGGGCTGGCCGGCCCAAAAACCCCTTCTCCCGGGGAGTGGTTACGAATTGTCGGGATTTCTGGTGTGACTCGACGCCTTATTTCGGTAGACGGGAGCCTGGAACGGCGATGCTCGGCGGAGAGATGATCAACTATAACCGGATGTACGAATCTCCGTCACAGATGTACAGCGGCGGGGGGTACCGCAGTTTGGCGAGTGAAGAGGTTTGAGGACCTCGATTCTTGCCAGAGCGGCTGTTCGTCGCGGAAGGTTGACACGATGATGAGCATGTACGTGGTTTCGAGACTTTATGTTGATATGTATACAGGACTGTGTTAGATGGAGCGTGTGATATCCTTTCTTGGCCTTTGTTTGATTGTATCATGCTTTGCATGTAGGATAGATCAGAGGCATTCGAATGTTATGCCACGAAGTAATATAACGGGTGAAGATATTCTCAAGCGGGTCAATCTTGGCTGCGTAGTCAAGCAGCATAGTCATGAGATGAGGTCAGAAATGACGAAAGTAGATGTCACGGTACGAGTGCACTGCTGAAGCTCTGGGCGAGTGACGAAGGTCAGGGACTCGCGATCTGTAGTAGGAAACAGGATACTCAATCCATGTAAGTTAGAGATATCACACCCAAGGATAGAAGGCACATTGTCTTATGACGATAAAGACCAAAGCTCTATACACGCAAGTAGGTAGAGAAACAAGATCTGGGGGGCTTTGGTTCTGTTGGTCGTAGGAACTGGTTGTAGGAACCGGTCGTAGAAACTGGTAGTAGTAACTGATAGTAGTAGTGACAAGTAACAGAATGATGGAGAATAGCTTACCCGTAGGTCTTCAGCAGTCTTCAGCGACTACGACTAACAGTACCATACCATCGATGATTACATACATACACACATACACACACATACCCGTATCATACAAAACACAGTACAGATCTAACCAGGAGAAGCTAGTCCTGTCCCTCACGTACCAGAGTCCACGCTCACCCGAAACTCCCGACGTCGCAAGGAAGAATAAATACAGAGGAAGATCGGAAGTAAATAAATCAATCAATTCTTTTTTCCCATAAAAAGTAAATTAAATTAAATAGAGGCAGAAAAAGAAATAAAAAAAATAAATAAATAAATCTATATATATAAAATGTTAATAATAAAAATTCAAAGAAGAAGAAGAAAGCTGGAAAAGACCAATATCCCGAATTTCCAAAGTCAAAATTATCGCACTAAGATCTTATCTCGGCAGGAGTTCGGAATAACCTTTCTTTCTTTTTTGTTTTTCCTACTTTTTTTTTTCCTTTTTTCCTCGATTTATTATTTATTTATCTCCCCTCGTTGATTTGTTTTGTCGATGAAAGGAGAGAAAGAGAGAGTTAGTGAGAGAGATCTGACAACTACTTTGACAACTCGTTGATCATCATATCTTATGATCTTTTTTCTTTTTCTTTCCCCCCCTTCATTCCCCCAATATTCAGCCCGTTCAAAGACTCCGTTACAGCAGCCGGCACGGGTGCGACAAAATCATTATCAGATCATGCACTTGGCTATATAAGGGCAAGGCTGGACCTGGACCCGCCACGACGAGGTCCTCTCCAGTAGACACTACGTAAGAAGAACCGACAGCCGTCTGGCCCGTACGTATAAATTTATCAATCAGTAAATGAAACAAACCCAACCCAAGGGATTGATTGAAAGCCTCAAGCCTCATCGCGTTAGTGCTTAGTAGGGAAGGAACCTTTCCATGGTAATTTCTGCAGCAAGACATCGTCGGAGTCTACGCTGCAGACCCGCGCGCGCATCGTACCTTGGGTTTCTACTTGCTATCCCTGTCCTTGTGCTTGTCCTGCCCTGCCCTACTCTAGCGGTGGTAGTGCGGGCACTGATCAGCCAGCCTGGTGGTTGGTTGGTGAGGGACTGCGTGGTGGGTGGGGTGAGGAAAAGCGGTGGGGAAGTAAGTAAAGGAGAGGAGGAAAGTTCGGTAGTGGAAGAGCGTAGTACATTCCTAAAGGGATCAGAGACAAGAACAAATGGGCGATGATCGGCTGTGTGGGCTGGAGTCAGTCAGTCGCGTGGGGCCGACCGATCCAGGTGTCAGGATAGGACTCAATGGGATGATGATGGATGGAGATTGGGAAAATGGGATCATCGGGAATGGGGGAGGGGGGAGATTTGGGAAGTTAGGAAGTCAATTGATATAGAAGTGGAATACTACGTGGGGAGTAAAAGGGGGGGGGGGTATAACTAGAGGGGGAAGAATAAGATGAAATAGATCAATATGACAAATGTACCTAGAAATGCCTGCGCAGGGACAATATCTCGTCAGGGACAGTGTCGCACAGGTACCTAGGTAGATACCATCCATGAATAACAAGAATGATACTCAGGTGCAGGAACAATGCACGGAGGTGGATAGCCAGAAACCCGCCGATACGACCTGGGTAATAAACGTGATGATGCTAATTATACGGGCTCGATCTTGGCATTGTTGTCGGTGGGCCTCGCGAATATTATCAATCAATAATCAATCAGTTACTTAATCCTCCGCTGTACCCCATGAGCCTGTATAATACCGGCAATCAATCTGCAGGTCCCCCAGGAACACCGCGCCCAAGACAATCCGAGAATAACCAAACAGTATACAAAGTAGAAAAGTGGAGCGATACCGGTAAGTACCAGGGGGAAAAAAAGAGACATTGACTCCATCCATCCATCTTGTCGTAATCAATCAGTAGACCCATTCCATTTCCCCCATTATTTCCATGTTTCTTCTCATTTCCGATGATGGATACATCCCTCCTTAGCGGCCCTACTAGAGAGCCTTGGCAGACGAGAGTGGCGTCGACCATGACGAGTCAGAGCAGCAGGCGCGCCAGCCTCAAGCCATGGATCCAGCTCCCACACGAACAAAGACGGGAACCGAAAGGGATTTGTTTGTGGGATGGCGCCATCTGATAACGAAAAAAGGAAAATGAAAATTTTTTATCTAATCAGATTATCAGACCGGCGGCTGTTGGATCCGTTGGAAATTACCTTGGTACGTACCTACCATACCATAAAATAAAAAAAATAAAATAAATCAGTCAACAACCACAATCAGCTCACCCTATCCGGAATCCTCCCGATTAAAATTCTGAATCCCCCTCCGGGAAGTATTCGCTTAGTTCTTCAGGTCTCTGCAACGTACCATACCGGAGTGTTGGGGTCGAGTGTCCCGGGTACGGGTCGAGGACCGCCGGCCTCGGTTGACGCAGCAAAGCTCCACCGACGTGTCTGCGACAGACAACTACTGCGAGGCGCATGGCTAAGTCGGGCTAGGCAGGATTTTTCGTCACGCCCCGGGCTGAGACTGGTCCATGACTTTGTGGTCTGTGTGCGTGCAGAAAGTAGACATGCGTGGAGTCACTAAGTCACTGTGTTGATTCATTCCCATGAAGAGATTGCATCGGTTGGAAAACATTGGAATAGAAGATAACAACTGTATGGGTAATAAGTGAAGTGTATAGGTATAATTCAACACAAATGACTGAGATGCCTTGTATATCGCAATTGCTGCCCTCGCCCCTTTTTCCTTCCCATCTCTCCCCTTCTTTTTGGTTTGTAAAGTTAATTAACTCCCATCAATGACAAAAAAGAAAAAAGAAAAAAAAAAAAAATTCTGCACCAGCCACCAATATCGAAAAACCCGATTTCCCCATTTACAGCATAGCGCGAGCTCTAGTGTCCTGCACCGTCGCACTCGCAAGCTGGCGTCCAAAGAGGGATTCCACCATCTCTCCACCGCGCGCGGCCAACACCGACAGCAGGCTGTCGCTCAGGCCGTGGGTCTTCTCGTTACAGCCCTGCAGCCAGATTCCGGAATCCGGGCTGACCTTGCTGGAGTCCATCTCGACCCGGTAGTCTCTGGCCGGGGTCCACTGGTCCTGGCCGGCAGGGCGCAGGTGCTGCACACTGCGCAACAGCTCCTCGTGCGCGTTGCGGTAGTAGCCCGTGGCCACCATCAATGCGTCCACCTCCAGGGTCTCCTTGCCGTCGCCGACAATGCTATCCGCCTCGTCCTTCACGGCCTTCACGTGGAGACGCATCCGGTTGTTGGATCCGTTGGTTTCGACGCGCGTGATCTTGCGGCAGGGGAGGATGCGGTGTTGCCACTGGGTCTCGTCGGGGTTCTTCACCCGCTGGAGGTACATGTCGTTGTAGATCTCTTCGATGAGCTCGAGTCGGACAACGCTGTAGTTGGTCGCCTTGTCGGCGAGGAGCGAGCGCTGGCGTTCGGCGGGGGAGAGGTTGAAGAACTTCTCCACCCGTTCGGGATTGAAAACCTCGTTGACACTTGGACGGTTAGTCTACATCAAGGAGAAAGAAAAGAAAGAAAGGGCTGGGGCAGCTCACAATGGCGAATCGTCGCTGGGTCGCATGGCCGTATCTCTCATGATTAAGGTCGTCTTCGCATTGGGATATTGCTTCTGGACGTCGTGGAAAATCTCCGCGGCGCTCTGTCCGCTGCCCAGGACCGCAACGCTGTAGGGTTCCCGCGCATCCTTCAGCACGCCCGGCAAGCCAGTGCAGTACTGGGACGAATGTAGGATCCTCGAGTCCTGAGGAAGCCCCGGGGGAAGCTTCGCCCTGCCACCAAGGGCGACGACCACTTTGCGGGCCGTCCGAGAGCTGATTGCACCAGTCTCGGCATTGCGGGACTTGACCGTGAAAGAGTCGACGACGGAGCCATTCACGTCAGTCTTCCCGGGGACCACCTCGATGACCTCTTCTCCGTAGTTCACCACGTCGTTAAATCTCTGCGCGCACCACCGCATGTAATCCTCAAACTCCAAGCGGCTGGGGAGGAAGGTGCTGAGGTTGGTGAAATGGATCAGACGGTCTTTCTGGTGAAGGTAGTTCAAGAAGGTGAAGCTGCTGCGCGGGTCGCGCAACGTTGCCAGGTCCTTGATGAACGAAATCTGCATGCGGGAGCCGGGCACCAGCATCCCCGAGTGCCAGGAGAATTGCTTCTGTCGCTCGAGGAAGCAGACCTTGGGCTGCCAACCCGCGGGGGCAGACTTGTTCAGGCAGGGATCGATGGTATCGTGCAGAGCGATTGCGATCGCGAGAGAGGCCGGTCCAAAACCGACGCAGAGGAGGTCATGGAGCTCATCCTGCGGCACCGAGCTCAGGCGGGGGGGCTCTGCCGACGATCCTTGGGGGAGGGGCATGTTGCGATAATCCTGGAAGCCAATCTCCGGCTTCCGCGACAGAGGTTCCATTGATGGGTATATGAGGTGGGTGGGGGGGTATGAAAAGCGCAACGAAGGTGTAAAGAGTGAAGGTGATCGAGGGTGAAGGAAGAGAGGGCAATGTCGCAAGGCCTGCGAACAAGAGGGGTTTATATACAGGTAGACGAGTAGAAGGTGATCACAGATGAGGAGAGAGAGGGGCGGGCCATGCTCTAAATATATTCTCGCAGCCCGTTGGGAGGTCCATGTGGAAATTTTTATCCTTTGGTTTTAGCTTGAGAACAGAAACCAGAAAATTAAAAATCCGGACAGAAAAATAAAAAAATAAAATAAAATAAAAAATAAAGAAAAGAAAAGAAAAGAAATAAAAACTATAACTGGGAAATCTCCAACTCACTGAACCGCGTCCCGCGCAGCGGATCCCAGACGACTGGGGCTTGTCTGGGCAAACAAGTCAGACTGTGGTCTCTTTGGCAGCGGGCCGGAAATGGCGTAGATAGTCCGTCTATCTTTCGGTTCCACTGGGTCTTCTCGAGTCCCAGAGGGATTTCTTTTCCTTTTTTTTTTTTTTTATTTCTTGTGTTTTCTCTTCTATTTCTTTTTTGGTTAGGGAAGGGGAGAGAGAAAATGGGATTCTCTGCGAAGAAAGAGAGAGCACATGAACTCGGAGAAAAATGTTTAGGAAAAATGGGGTAAGAGAGTCAAAGCAGATTCGGTAATACCGATACGACACTTTCACATCGGCTTAGTACAGAGATCCCAATATAATAAATGATCTTGATCTTGACACTAGGACATCCCATAGGTAAGGAAGAGTCTTGGTCAGTGTAGATGGAGTAGGAGAACCGAACCCTCCAACAATCGGACCATGACAATACCGACCGACCTTGTGATGGAGTCGTTCTGATCTGACAATATGGTACGATCAGAGAGAGAGAGACACCACACCTGTTGGTTAGTGGCCCATCGAGATGGATAATAGTGATCTTAATTACACATCAATGATCCTTTTCCAGGTAGACGTCTTGTTATTCGCTCGTCCTCACACACCACACCCATCAACGAGGTGCAGAGTTGGGATGATCGTTCATCGGATTGGAAATTCCCCTCCAAAGAGGGAGCCCCGCAGGTCCGGACAAGATTTTCAGTTGTTGCTGCAGGTGGGATGATGGGACGTTTAGATTAGATCCGCCGCTGCCCGACGTCGGGAATTATGCTTTTGGTATTGTACATACACAATACATACCAGTACAGGGTATCGGAAGTGGGGCCCTGTACGGTGATGGCATGATGGGTTGAGGACAAGGTACCTCGGGTAGGAGGAAGTTAGGATGGAGGTACCTCTGATGTCACTCGCTTGAACGAGTACACCATCGCTTGTCCACGTCGTTTTCACGTTACTGGCGGGTTGGACCGGTGGGCAAACCTTAATCAACGCTCTAATGTCGAGGGTGGAAAATGACTCCGGACTAAGGCTCAATCACGTTTGGCTGTCGATACAACCTGACAGTCTTCTGAGATGCCAATGATCGGTCTTGTTTATATTAACTACGCTACCATTATGTTATTTGTTTATGTCTCTTCAACAATGATCATAATAATGAATAAAGGATAAAGGGGGAAAAAAAAGAGAATAAAGCATAAGAGAATAAAGAAGAAAAACATATCAGTTTCCATGTACCTACATCCATAAGGATATTACCCATGATGGGGTTCCATATTTCCTCCATATATATAACTAACAACCATAGCCGGAGCCATCAGAACAGATCGAGTTCTCCCCGCATCAAGGATCCTAATCCCAGACATCGTCCCTGACAGCCTCGTTCAATGACAAACAGCTGATGAAGCGGCGATAAGTGCGGATCAACATTATCGCCAGAAAGGCGGGGTTGAATGCATACGCATTCTCATATGCTTCTATATTACAATAGAGAAAGGTCATACAGGGTTTTCGTCGCCTAACCCATGCTATGTTGTTTCCACATGAGGAATAGACGGCAGGCAGGGTATTGGAAAGATTCCTATCAGCGCAGTCCGAGAAGCTAATGGTATCAGCCATCGCATGGTGCACTTGCAAGGCGATCGTTGAACCTCCACCGCTTATCACCTGCATCGCATTAGACCGAGTCAGTTCATCCAGGGAAATCTTGTCTCCTGCCTCGTCGCGCAGTCATCGGTGCATCTCATACTATAAGTCCTAGATATGGATATCAGCCTTCGGGTTGCTTGGGGGTAATCTACTTCTAGGCCGATGCCATGGTTTCCAGTGTGCGTCACCGGAAAAGCGGGGAAATATCTTCTTTCCTGGCCATCGATACAGATGGAATGTAGTAAAGGAGGATGACAGGCGAAGCAGTCTACTCGTTAGAAAAGCAGTCGCCTTCCCATCTAGGCTGACACCTCCCTTGAGGAATTGTGCCCTACATTATGCCTCCTTACTTCCTCAGTGAGAGGTGATCCCACAAGGCGTGTGTAGTACATAAAAAGGCCGGAAACCCCCGAAGGACTGTATATGAGTTGACTTGGAACTACTCGTTCATCCTACATGAGTAAATCGGTGAGTCTCTTGCAGGTCAGGTTGTGATTCAGTCTAATCCTAACCTTCCTAAACGCGCATTTTCTCTGAATGCGTTCTTCTAAGATTGACAAAGCACTTGATACCAAGAATTGATTCCGCCATGGCGCCAGAACTGCAGTATCCTGCAAACACCTCCAACGTTTTTTGAAAATGCAATAAAAACATCTTGCAGTCCTCTCACCCCAGCAAAACAGACACTTCCACGCTTGGTCACATGCATCTCAAAGGGTATCGTGAACCCCAAGCGCAAGGGACGGAACCGAACACTTTAAACTGTGTGAGTTCCGTTCGCCAGTCATGTCAACTCAATCATGCCCGGCTTCCAGCAATGGGAATTTACCTGTCAGCGAGTGTCAACGTCAAATGCGGCTGTCCCTAGCGCTCTATTATGGAGAATACCTGGCATGTCCCAGTCGCTATCAGGGGGCACATTTCTCCCGGTACTACTATGGAATGCGTCCATGTCTCTCTCTGGAGCCCACATACATAATAGAACCAGGGGACACTCCTCTCGCGCGGCACTACCGTGGAATGCATTCCTATTTCTCGAGAGCACACATACATGATAGAGAACCAGGGGGCTCTGTGATCATTGCGCGATACTAGAAGGGTGTAATGCCAACATTGAAGTGGGCTTATTGACTTTCTGGCGGGGAATGATTCCGGGCATCCAATAACCGGCTTGCCCTTGGTAAGTCCAACTATGACATCAGCCAGCTGGAATGATAGCAAGGGACGAAGAGTGACGGGATTTGCCAACCGGCTCAGCTGCACTATGCACAGAATCCATTGGAAGCAAATCCTGAACTAGTACCTGGTCTCCAAGGTAGGAGTCCATGAAGTCGGTGGCTTTAGGTTTCAGCAGCGCCCTGTGCAACAGCCCTAGAATGACCTCTCACACCATACCCCGTGATTGGATACATCAGATCTATCTAAACATGCTTATGCAGGCTTTAGCATTGACCACCAACCTAATCTGAGGCTTGGAAGCTAAGCGATAGCCTATTTAGGGCTATCCAAAGTCTGAGGGGGTCGACTATTGCGGAAAAGCGGTGTAAGGGGGAGTGGATGCTGCAGGCAACGATACTACGGAGGAGATAAAGTTAACTTTAACTCGGGCCATAGTAGGTAAGTTTCGGCAAGCCATTTGGGTGCGGGATTTGATGCGTCGTTTTGTGGGGAAGGACGCATGGGGAATTAATATATTGGGTTGACGACCTCGCCGTTTTGGGTTTGCGACTGGAAATCAACGGATGTAACTATTGATGGAAAGGTTATACAAGAGTGCTGATCGGTTGGGGGCGAGAGTAACCAGGTATATATAGAATAGTATAATAGGGGGGCGTCCATCTTGGGGAGCTCTATGACTGGTACTTATATAATAGCATCATATCTTTTAAGTATCTATAATCTTATATATGTTCTTCTTCAACCAAACCCTTTGTACGTACCGACATGTGGTCAACGACCGAATCCTCCAACGGTTCAGCGTTGAGTGCGGTCGATCGATAGGAGATCAAGTGGGGAGGATACCGGTAGATCCTGGGAGCCAAGTTTGGTTCGGCAGGACTCCATTGGGAAATCACGAAATGAGCTACAGCATGATTATCTTGGAGAAATTGATAATCGGGCCCGGGTGAAACGATGTTGGTGGTGGCTTGAAATTTTGGACAGGTCGAAAATTGAGGCTTGAACACGTGGAGTCGAGGGGTTTGTTTATCTGAGGTCTACCACTACCGGAGGGGTTGTTACTGTTCACAAGGTATCTACTATGGATTACGATGTCTGGCTTTTGGATGCAGCGCTTTGGCATTTACTATCTATTAATATTAATAGTAATATTAATATTATTATATCAAATAAAGTCCTGGCTAGAAGGCTACGAATGTTCGATGCAGACTGAGACTGTGGAAGTATGAAACCGCCTGTTTTATTTATGTCCACTGAATAAAGGGGCTGACTCAGCGCATGCTCTTCTATTTTTGTTTTGTTTTGATCGGGTTTCGCCGCCATCATTGCCAAACCTTCGTCCAAGGAAGTAATCAAGTGACTTTACTGCTAACAAGAATCGCAAATGATGGCTACAAGAGTGTAACTGTAACCTGCCCCCTCCGAACTGATGATCATAACCCGGTGCACATGCAAGGGAGAATATATTGCTCATTTAATCCGAAGCCCCCGCGTTCCTTATCATTATCACGGTGTTTATAGGACTAGTATGGTAACGATGCGGTACTGTAATGTGAAGTAGATGGGAGAAGGCACTCCTCGTTGGATCTCGCAGTCTTTAGCTTTAGCATAGTAGGTCTATAAGTATATTTTCTGGACAGTCAATCAGTATTTCTCTGATATTGTAACATTATTAATAGAATAGTAAGTGTGTGTCCTGGAATATGAGGGACGGATGATCCTCCATCGACAGGTACCGCGTCGTACGACCGGTATCGATAAACAGGACCACACGGGAACCCTTGCGGGCGACGCGTGACGCACCCGGACCTAAACTTAATCAGGATCGCAAGTCAACAACAAATGACGCGCTCAACGCGTGCCGACAGCGTTGGAAAACAATCCAAGTCCCACTTTGCCCCAGTGAGTCGAACTTGGGTAGCATCAGGACTTGAACCAACTGACCAGGTTGTACCCTCCGATCAGTTCGTGGTGGCAATCAAGTGCCTATAGAATTATTCTTCTGTGTCCATGTCAGCGACACCTTTCTTCACTGCACCACGCAACATTTGAGTTTGCCTCGCCTTCTTTTCTGTATTATTTTCTTACTTCACTCATTCCCTTTTATGGATTCCAGATCCTCCATCGACCGTTTCTTGACGGATTCGACCAGAACCCTAATAATAATAATTTAGTCAAGACAGACAGGAATACGCGACTCCTCCCGGAAGGGAAGTTCCTCGGACGATTCATTCAGTAGTGAGGTATCGTCTCTGCATACCGCAACTTCCGTCTTATCATCAAGCCCCTCCATCCATCCGCGCCCATCCCTTTTTTCCTCCCTCGCCCTTCGCACTCGACTCGCGTGGCTGTCTAGATCTTTCCCGGAGGCAGCTTGACTTCGCATCCCTTGCGCCCGCTCTCTGTTGACCCAACGAGCTCGTACATCCGGGTTTAAAGAAAGGGAGACGGAAGGGAGACGGTCAGACGGTCCTGCGGTTGATTTCCCTTCGACCAAATCGAATCGCTTCCGCGTCTCTGCAATTCGCCTGCCTCGCGCGCATCGCTGTGCATTTGTCGCTGTCTTGGATTCCTGTTCTTCCATCTCGGTTCTTCTACGTGATATTATTTTTTATTTTATTTTTATTTTTTTATTGTTTTATTTTATTATCTTCGATTTGATTTGGGAGTTTTTTCTCCGTGTCAAACCCTCGTCGCGCCTCCCCCCCCTTCCAGTCGCTCCTGCAGCTTCGCGACGCGCTTGCTTGTTTTGACATCTTGTTGTCATTCTGAAACATTCTTCGCCGGCCCAATCAGTCCTTCCAAGCGCCGGAGAAGCAAATAAAGAAATTGTTGCGTTTCAGGCGCGTGGCTGGGTGTTGTCGGCGCACGAAGAGGGCCTCCCATCCCCTCTCCTCCAACCGTGACGAGGTCGAAGTGGATGGAGGCACCAGCAACCTCCTCGAGATATTGGAGGCCCACGCACGTCTGGTGTGATGTTTGTCCACCACTCATTTCACATTCCAGTTTGTTTACACTTGGTTTCAACCGCTAGTACCGCATTTGTTTTCCGCAGCATTCCACTGCAGCCTTTACGGTTCTTCGACCCTTTCACTGCCTAAGACACGAGACCCGCACCGCCACAGACCCTTTACCAATCACCCTCTTATTGTTGTTGTTGTTGTGTTGTCGGACGCTTCGCGAATTCCTCCTACCGACGTTCAGTCGATCTTTCTACACGTTGATCAACCCTCCCTGTGAAGTCATCTCCAAAGCGGTCGCGAAACACTCAGACCAGCAAACTGCTCGACTCGCCACCATCACCTTTTTCCAGCCGAGAGTTTCGTGGTCGTCCTTCGAGAATGGTCGCGACGTTCTCGCCGCACCGCGATGCCGGTGGCACCCTACACCTACCGTCACACTCAGGCATCCATCACGTCGATGCGAGCTCAGCCCTGCGCCAGCTGCGCCGCTCACTATCACGATCGCCTTCCAAAAGTTCCAACTTCTCGCTTCTCGCCTCTCGAAATCATTCGCCGTCTAAAACTGTGACACCCTACGTCTCCTCGCCTTTGTCACCTTCACGGAGGTCGCCGCAGAGTAACTTCGTGCTTTTCCCCAGCTCCTCCCACCAGTCACCATTTGCAGTTCCATACCCACCAAGTGCAAAGATCTCGAAACCGCCCATGCGCCGCGTGCGAACGTCCCCCAGGAGCCCCACCAAACGTGCCCTGAACGTTTCGACCGACCAGGGAAACGCCAAACCCGCCCAGCCAGTGCCAACAACACCGGGGATCGAGAATGCACTTGCCACCCCCGTGTTGAATTTTCCATCGGATGACGAGACTTCGGGGGTAAATGACGCTGCTACGTGCCCAGAAAATACGCTGGGACCTCGGCCAACACTATCGCGAATTGAAAAGCGACGAAGCGGAACCTTTGGCTCATACCCGACTGTTAGTCCGCTGAAGCGCAGCGACGGAATCATGAACCTGGATCGCGCATCCCGCGGCAGTCCGTCAGCAAAGAGACGGAGCGTCCACGCAGCAAATCTTTCGGGAGACTTCGGTATATTCGACGGGGAGAGCACTTCGAAAACTCCGGAGCGGCCGAGGTCTCTCTCCCCCAAGGAGAGCGATACGCCGCCGTTCCCCGTCCCTGCCGCCGCCGCCTTTAGTCCATTTGCTACGATCCCAAAGCGCTCGTCTTCCCTCAGACGATCAACACTCCAGCAACGCCAAAGTGACCGCTCTCTGTTCGCCCGGGCTAGGGCCATGGACGAGTCACCAGAGGACCCAGGCAGCACAACTCCCCCCAGTGCGCGTCCTCGAATGTTTTTTGACAATAATAATATTTTCCAGAGCGGCCAAGAAAGCCCATTCTCTCCGCGCCCAGCACCGGGCAATTCTCTCTTCTCTACTGGGAACGCGGGCGCCCAAACCCGCCCACCGGCCCATCCGCTTTCCAGGACCATCACGCAGTCTTCGTCCAGCTCAAGTTTGGTGGACGACTCACCCACCCATGAGCCGGTCCATAAGGCCGAACGCCCGAGGGAAGCACACAATTTCTCCAAGTCTCTTCCTGCCGGAGCTGCTCGGCCAGCCTTCATGCGTCAGCTCACCCGTGAAGATTCGACATCCTCGACGGAATCGTTTGCGACGCCGGAGAATTACAAACTGGTCAAACCTTTGCCGGCGGCATTCATGTCGACCGGTCTCATTTCGAAAAAGAACCGCAATGTGGAGGATCCCCAGGCTATGTTGGGCTCCAGCAAGAACATGCCAGATACCCCCTGCAAGCGCCCAGTGAATCTGTTTCCCAACGTGCAACGACCACTGCCTGACCAGTCATTCGGGAAGTCAACGTTTATGGGCCAAGCAGACGCGGGGCCCTCCTCCCCATTTAACCCGCCGAGTACGCAGCCAAAACAAAATCCATTCGCGCGAGGTATGGGGATATTTGGCAACACCTTCAGCAGACCTGAAGCCTCGCGCCGTGGGAGCTTTGTGAGTGTCGATGGCGACGACGGTATCCAATCTCAGTCGCCCTGTGGTCGGCTAGACAGCCAACCTTTGAGTGAATCCGACTTCCCACCAACGCCAACCAAACAAACCTTTTTCCCATCCCGAACCTACCCCCCCGCGACCTCACAGATTGCCTCCCTCGAGCGACTGTCCGAAGCCCGAGGGATGAATTCTAGCCCTCTCTATGAGAGATTCCAGCGTGAATCTCCTCGCACGCCGCGAGAGAACTTCTTTCCCCCGGACCCCAGTGGCCTGTCCATCTCGGCACCCGGTGACCAGCAAGCCATTAAACCGGATTTCAACTCCTCCAATATGCCAGCGACCCCGACTGGTCCCCGCGATTCTTTCCTCCAGTCAGGGAAGCGGCCGAGCCTGCCGTTGAATTTATGCCACGCTCCAGACGTGGATCCAAGCTTGACGTCGCGATTTGACGATGTGGAGCTTATCGGAACGGGGGAGTTTTCTCAAGTGTACCGCGTGGCCCGTCCCCATGGTACATCATTTTCCTCTGGGTTCCCGAGTGGGTCCAACACCCCCAAGTCTATCCCAGACCAAGTGTGGGCCGTGAAGAAGTCGAAACAGCCTTACTCGGGGCTTAAGGACCGCGAGCGCCGTATTCGAGAGGTAGATGTACTGAAGTCTCTGACGAATTCCGACCATATTATTGCGTTCATGGACAGCTGGGAAGACAGCGGCCACCTTTACATCCAGACGGAGTTCTGTGAAGAAGGAAGCCTGGATGTATTCCTCGCCCAAGTCGGGCTAAAGGCAAGATTGGATGATTTCAGGATCTGGAAGATCTTGCTCGAGCTCTCTATGGTATGATCCTTGAGATTCGCCCGTTTAATTTGGTATAGACTAACATGGCCGACAGGGCTTGAAACAAATCCACGACATGGGCTTTATCCACCTTGACCTGAAGCCAGCCAACATACTTATTACCTTTGAGGGCGTTTTGAAGATCGCCGACTTTGGCATGGCTACCCGATGGCCGGCGGAGGAAGGGATTGAAGGCGAAGGCGATCGTGAATATATCGGTCCTGAAATTTTGATGGGCCGCTTCGATAAGCCCGCGGATATATTCTCCCTGGGCTTGATCATCTTTGAGATTGCCGGTAATGTCGAACTCCCCGACAACGGTCTCTCATGGCAAAAGCTTCGAAATGGCGACATGAGCGACGTCCCTAGCCTCACCTGGAGCTCCGAACCTGGGATCTTACGCGACATCTCTGGGGATCCGGTCTCTGAGGAGCCATCATTCGAGGAGTTGTGTGCCTCTGATTTGGGAGACGATGAGTTCGGAGTGGACCACTTCCTGGGAGGCCCCAAGCCGTCCGAGCGCAAACCGGTGCCGCTTGCTCGGACAGGCGAGCTTCTGGATCCCCCAGATTTCATGGTCGACGCCAACCATGAGCAAGCACTGGACAAAATCGTCCGGTGGATGATCTCCCCTGATCCGTTGGACCGACCAACCGCCGACGAGGTCCTGGAAACGTACGCCGTTCAATTCACCGCGCACCGACGCCGTGCTGGTGCTACCGTGTACGAGGGCAACTGGGGTCCCGCCGATGAGATCCTCGCAGAAGATGCCGAAATGATCGATGTTTAACCAGTGCTACCTGACATATTAGTGCATTTGGATGGAGTTGGAGCTTTTCTTTATTATACCATATAATGACGGCGTTGATGCGAGCGTGCGGCCTCATCCCTCGATTTTATTCCCCTGACGACCAAGCTAGGAGACCCCTTGTCTTCATTGCTTATACTGCCACCGACCACCTTCTGGGATGACTTTTGTTTTTACCACTTTGACCAAGTCAATTCCAAGAGGGTTACCACGCTCATTTTCAAATTTCCTTTGTTGATGATGTCCTGTTGACTTAGCGATGATGCCGCAGCTGTCTGTTGCAAATGCACGAATTCCTTTTTTTCCTTCTTTTTCTGCATGATTGGAATTTTCTTTTTGCAGCTTTGGGGCTTTGACTTTTTATGAGGAGGCCCGCGTTTGTGCATTTGTATTTTTCTTGAGATTTCATGCAAGGATCTCCATGACAATGATGTAGCAGGCGCTCTGGTTTGCTACCTGTATCTTTCTCCTTCCTTTCCTTTGTTAGTGTAACTCAAATATCTCCTTGCCTTTTTGCGACCTTATGGACAGCGGCGTTGATAATGATGATGGCGAAATTTGATGCACTCGACTTTCTTGTTTTTTGAGCTGTGATGTCTCCCACCTTGATGGATTGTTGAATTTCTCTTGACCCATTCTGTCTTGTTTTGTAGAACATGTCTCCTATAGCACAAAGCCAACCGAAATGTGACCAAGCAGGCTTGAGATCAAGGTACTGCTTGTGATTTATGATAGTTTTGAATGCGCGATCTCTAGAATGCTAGGCTCGTGTTTGTATAGAGCTTTGTGTTGATTGTTACATACATAGTAGAAGGTAGGTGACGGGTACTGCCATCTCGCCGGAGCGATTCTCGCCACTCGCCGATGTCTTGGCGTTGGAGTTCAACCTCCCGCCGGCGCGGAGAACATCTTGCGGTTCACTCTTTTGCCATCATACTCTCCACCTGAATTGGGTTTCCTCTAACAATATAAGCCCAAACCGCACGGAACTCTTTAATCTTTCTCTTACCTCCGAAATTGAAGCAACAGGCAATTGCGGCAATGCTAAATACCCATGTTCTAACACAGCAAAGAAAGTGCTAGGTACCGCCCACTGCAGGCATCGCACGAGCGATCAGGACGAGACTCCTGAGATACACACGTATATCCTTTTCATTTTCATTGTTATTATTCATCAAACGTGAATACCCAAAATGGACAACCGCACATTCGTATCCGACTCCCTCCTCCGCCTGACCAACGCGTCGGATTCCACCGCCGTCGACTTCATCTTAGCAATCGCCAGCTCCGCGAACTCCGCCAGCGCACTGCAAGACCAGCTTGTTCCGTTCTTAGAAACCAGCTCCGACGAGGCTAGCAAATTCTGCAATGAACTATATCGACGGGTCGGCAAGGGGGCAAAGAGCGCGAGCAGTGGTAGCGCGCCGCCGCCGAAGGAGCGCGGGGATAATGTATCCGCGAAGAAGAAGTATCGGCTGTTAGATATGGAAGACGATACTCCCAGCTCGTCGCTGGGCCCCACGAACGTCGAAGCGGATAGGGAGCGACGGCGTCGGAGAGACAAGGACCGCGGCCGGGGCAAGGATGACGCCGGTGGTCGCAGTCGCGGGGAGAAAGACGAAAGCCGGAAGCGCGATCGCAGTCGAGAGGATGGAAGCGGGGAGCGCTACCGGTCGAAGAAATTGCGGCGGCGAGATATCGAGGACTTTGAGGACCGGTGGGGGGATGAGGAGATAGGCGAGGATGAGGAGATCTACGAAGGAGGAGAGGACGCGCAAGGAGGGGAGTTTGAGGAGTCGCCGTCGAAGCGCACGCGGTTGGAGGACGGGTCGGCCTCGCCCCGGTCTCATTCGTCTGAGGAACTCGATCCGGAGGCGAAGAAGGAGAGGGATCGCAAGCGGGACTTGGAGGAGCGGGATGCGTTCGCGAAGCGGTTGGCGAAGAAGGATGATGGCAAGTCGAAGAAGATAGTCGAGGACCGGACGCGGACGAGCGAGGCCGCGCGACGACGCGCTTTGGCGGACGATGCTTCGGCCCGAGCGGCTGTTATGCCGGAGCTTCGGATGCGTTCCCGGCAGGAGTACCTCAAGAAGAGAGAGACGGAGCGGCTGGCGCTGCTGCGACGGCAGGTTGCGGAGGAGACGGCTGAGTTGCGCGAGAACCCGAATCTCAGTCGCAGGGAGAAGGAGGAGTTCGCCCGGAATCGGGAAGTGCTCCGGATTGCGGAGGAACGGCTCCGAATCGACGACTACCGCGATGGCTACATGATGCCGGATGACTACATCACCGAGAAAGGGAAGATCGATCGGAAGAAGAAGGAGGAGGCTCTCTACAAGCGGTATGTAGACCGCGACGACCAGGGCCAGGAGCGGTTTGTTACGGAGCACGAGGAATGGGAAATGGAGCAGACGGCCAAGGCCAAGGCGCAAATCAAGCGCGCGGAGATTGTGGACGAGGGCAACTACGAGTATGTCTTTGACGATTCGCAGCAGATTAGTTTCGTCATGGATGCCAAGATGGAGGGCACCCAGAAACCGATGACGCAAGAGCAACGCGCCCTACAGGCGCAGCTTGATGCCGCCGAGAAGAAAGCGGCCTCGATGGAGGAGACTCGGAAGAGCCTGCCCATTTACCAGTTTCGGGAACAGATCATCGAGGCGGTGCAAAACTACCAGGTGCTTATCATTGTCGGAGAGACCGGGTCAGGTAAAACGACCCAGCTTCCCCAGTACCTCCATGAGGCTGGTTACACCAAAAACGGGATGAAGATCGGCTGTACGCAGCCGCGACGAGTCGCTGCTATGAGCGTTGCGTCTCGCGTGGCCGAAGAAATGGGCGTGAAATTGGGCAACGAAGTTGGCTACGCCATCCGTTTCGAGGACAACACAAGCGACAAGACTGTGTTGAAGTACATGACGGATGGCATGCTGCTACGAGAGCTCCTGACGGAGCCGGACTTGGGTCAATACTCCGCGCTGATGATCGACGAGGCGCACGAGCGGACGGTGCCTACCGACATTGCCTGTGGTCTCCTGAAGGACATTGCCAAGGCGCGCCCTGATTTGAAGCTGTTGATCTCGTCCGCGACGATGGACGCGCAAAAATTCCAGCAATATTTCGACGATGCGCCGATCTTCAATATCCCTGGACGCCGATATCCCGTGGACATCCACTACACGTCGCAGCCCGAGGCCAACTATCTGGCTGCCGCCATCACCACCGTGTTTCAGATCCACATCTCCCAGGGCCCTGGCGATGTTCTGGTGTTCTTGACAGGTCAAGAGGAGATCGAGGCGGCCGAGCAGAGTCTGCAGGAGACCGCACGGAAACTAGGGAACAAGATACCGGAATTGATCGTCTGTCCGATCTACGCCAATCTGCCGTCTGAGCTACAGACGAAGATCTTCGAGCCCACGCCTCCGAAGGCCCGCAAGGTTGTGCTGGCCACCAACATCGCCGAGACGAGTCTGACGATCGACGGGATTGTCTACGTGATCGATCCGGGATTCGTGAAGGAGAATGTGTTCAACCCCCGAACGGGAATGGAGAGCTTAGTGGTCACGCCCTGCTCGCGGGCATCAGCCAACCAAAGGGCTGGGCGAGCGGGTCGCGTTGGGCCTGGAAAGTGTTTCCGGCTGTATACGAAGTGGGCGTACCACAACGAGTTGGAGGAAAGCACCACGCCGGAGATCCAGCGGACAAACCTCAGCAGTGTCATCCTGATGCTCAAGTCGCTCGGGATCGACCAGCTTCTCGAATTCGACTTCATGGACCCGCCACCCGCGGAGACCATCATCCGGGCGCTGGAGCAGCTCTACGCCCTGGGCGCCTTGAACGACAAGGGGGAGTTGACGAAGATCGGACGACAGATGGCGGAGTTCCCGACGGAGCCCATGCTAGCCAAGGCGATCCTAGCGGCCGACCAGTACGGCTGCGTGGAGGAAGTCCTCTCGATCGTGTCGATGCTAGGCGAAGGCAGCGCGCTGTTCTTCCGACCCAAGGACAAGAAGATCCACGCGGACAGCGCGCGCAACCGATTCACCGTCAAAGACGGCGGCGACCACCTGACGCTGCTCAACGTGTGGAACCAGTGGGTCGACTCCGACTTCAGCTTCGTCTGGGCGAAAGAGAACTTCCTGCAGCAGCGCAGTCTGACCCGGGCACGCGACGTGCGCGACCAGCTCGCGAAGCTGTGCGACCGGGTCGAGGTCTCGATCAGCACCTGCGGCGCGACCAACATCCAGCCGATCCAGAAGGCGATCACGGCGGGGTTCTTCCCGAACGCGGCGCGTCTGCAGCGCGGGGGCGACAGCTACCGGACTGTCAAGAACGGACAGACGGTGTACCTCCACCCGTCGAGTACGCTGTTCGAGGTGAACCCGCGGTGGGTGATCTACTTCGAGCTGGTGCTGACGAGCAAGGAGTACATGCGGAGCAACATGCCGCTGCAGGCGGAGTGGCTGGTGGAGGTTGCGCCGCACTATTACAAGAAGAAGGATCTGGAGACGCTGGGACTGGAGAGGAAGATGAAGGGACAGGGAGCGACGGGGGAGAAGAGTCGAGATTGACGCATATAGAGTGTAATCAATATCTAGGTACTTGGTGTATTTACCATTTTGTAGTATCTAGACACCTGAGGTACAAAGTACCTTACCACAAATCTATCCGGTTCACAGTGGGGAACGAACCAATAACAACCCGTTGATTTCAATTGACCGCGGCTGGAACATTACCTCGGCTGTGTCCCCTCCTTGAACCCCGGATATATCATCAACGGAGTGGAGCCGGAACATCATATCATACCTTAGCTTGACACACTCACTCACTCCGTCACAGCTGGCACATCCATCTAGACTTCTCCTCCTAGACCACCTCAATAAATACCACTACCTCCCTCCTTGCCATATTTTACCTTATTTATTTAAACTTCAACCACACCCCCCCTAACTTATCCCCCTAAAACCGCCGAAAGAAAGAACGAAGAAAGAAACAAAATGTCCAAAACATTCACCCCCGCAGACGTCTCCTCGCACAACAGCCCCGACAAAGGCCTCTACATCATCATCGACGCCAACGTCTACGACGTCACCAAGTTCGTGGACGAGCATCCCGGCGGAGCCAAGATCTTGAAGCGCGTGGCGGGCAAGGATGCGTCGAAGCAGTTTTGGAAGGTATGTCTTTCCTTACCCTCTTTTTTTCCCAAGAGAGAGAGAGAGAGAGAAGACTACATACGAGGGATAAATAAATGATGAATAAATGATGAATAACGCTGACGATAATAAATAAACAGTACCACAACGAGTCCGTCCTGAAGAAGTACTCGCCTAAGCTTAAGATCGGGGAGGTTAAGGACGCTGCGAAGCTGTGATTATTATAACGACTCGGTTTGCGTTTTGGGAGACGTTGGAAAGGAAAGGAAAGGAAAGGAAGGGAAATAGATTATTCAAGATGAGATACATTACATGAACGAGGTGATTCATCTACAGGACAATGTGATTGATGGATGGATGGATGGATGGGATGTGTGTGGCATATAGAGAAGAGAATGTGCATACATGGTGCGATTCCAGAATCTGTCAGTACCTACCTACCTACTTATCGTTGGAGCTAGATAAATCTGTACTGTACTGTACGTTACTTATTCCCTATGTCATACTACCCAGCTATCTATTGTTGTTCGCGGTCTGGAAAGCCCAGTGGATTATATTTCAGTCATATTATACTTTATTTATCCATGCATATCCTGATGATCCATATAAACTACCTAGTATAACAACCCAAACAAATCTCAAGCATGAATAATACTTCCCGCGTGGTATCAAGTGCAATCGGGGAAAGGAGCAAGTAAATCGGGATATCTGACAACCCAAAACAAACAGGCAAAAAAAATAAAGGAAGGAGTGTTAACGGTCAACTATATACAGTTAAAACCCACGGAATGGATCATCATGACGCGAGTAATCCCCATCCTCAGCAGCCGGGGCCGGGATGTCAAGGTCCATATAGGCCGGGTTTCCCGTGCTCCACGGACTGGAAGACTTGCGTCTGCGTCGCCGGGGGGCGCGGTTGCGGTTCGACTCCGTTTGGTCGATGAAGGCCTCCATTCGGACGGTGCCGACCGCGTCGAAGAAGTTGCCTGTTCCGTTGCTGCCCTCGGTGCGCTGGCTGAGGCTGCTTCGCACGCTGTTCACGCCCGGCCCGTGCGACGGGGCATATGCCTCTGATGAGCCGCGCGTTGACGCGATCGAGGGCATTGTGCCTTGGCTGGAGAAGTTGCGGAGGACGGGCATCCGCGTGGTGGGATTGCTGCGCTTGCGCGAGTGGTTCGAGAAGCGGGGCACCGTGGGCGGGTCGGCTGCGTCGATTGAGTCGACGGTTTCCAGCTCTGGGGGCATCTCCGGGACTGGCTCCGGCTGGTTGAATGATCGCTTTGCTTTGGGCCCCGGGCGAGGCCGGCCTTTGGCGATCTTGATGGAGTCGCGGATCGGGTTCCGGCGCAGGGCCGGGGCGGGCACCGGCGATGAGAACTCCTCTTGTGGGGCGGGCGGTAGAGACGCAAGGTCCTGCACGCCCATTGCGGAGTGGCTTAGGAAGGAGAGAGCTGTCAGCCACACGTAATGCCGTTCGATGCTCATGGCTGTGAATTTAAGTGCGCGTTGTGGTGTCAGAATGAGGATGGACCGGTTGAACTGATTCTGCGCGTTGGTCCCCTTGGGCAACGGGTTGTCATCCTTGACGTCGAGGACAGACTGGATGGTCACTGAAAAAATGTTAGCGATCATGTACACTTCATTTATGGGTCAAAACCGAACGTACGTTTTCTTCCACTCTTCCCGAGCAGTGCTGGCCCACTTGTTGGTTGCTTGCTGCTCCACATCACGGCTCTCTCATACGGAGCCAGCCAGACCCATCGTTTGTGCCGCACCCCGCTGTTGGTAATGCTCGCGGACACCTCGTCCGCGTTCCGACCCTCCCAGGAATCTTTGGGTTCGCCAACTCCGCCAAACGATCTGCGTCGCCGGACATACTTGAACATCCATTCCCCAACCATGGTCTGAGCGATCGCGTCGACCACGCTGGTTGGCTGGACCGACGTCGCCGCCGAGTCCTCTCGTTCGTGGGCGAACGTGTGAGGCGCACCCGCGCGGCGGACCGACCGACGACGGCCTCCATACTTGCCCGAGCGCGCGGTGACATCGTCGAACGGGAGAGGCGGGTATCGAGGACTCTCTGCGGTCTGCGACGAGATCGACATGGAGGGAGAGGATCGGCTGCTCGGTCGTTCCGTGTGATCAGTCTGGGACATGGCAGCTGCCGACCGCACTCGTCGCAAGATTGGTCGGCGGACAGCGGGTGCTCGCCCGCGGTCAGAAAAGTTTCGGGGGTTCGAAGGCGTTGGGCTCTGTCGGCCATCGCTTCCTTCAACAGGGAATTTCCTGGAGCTCAATCGGATCGGAACCGGGAAGGGAGGCGCAATGCTCGACGCGCCGCTGGCGCTGGCACTGTCCAGGCTTGGTTCACTCGGACTTCGGGCCCGTATCTTCTGATGGGCAGACGCCCCGTTGGAGATCATGGCTGCTCTGCGAATGTCCTGTTGCCGAACCCCAGAGGGGCCTGTCCCGGCACGCTCTCGGGGGGTACTCTCCACATCTCTCACACTAGAACCCGAGGCATGGAACAGTTGAGAATCTGGGTCAAGCAGATGCTCATCAACTTCGGCCAAGACGGGGTCGTCCAGAGTGGAACGTTCCTGGGTGGAAACCAACTTCCCTCGCTTGAGTTTATATGTGGCCGTTGGCCGGTTGAGAAAAGCATCGTCGGTAAAGATATCCTTCGAGCTTTCGGGCGACCCCTCGTCGCTCGACTGTTCGAATCCGGCGAATAAGCTGCTCGATCTGAGCGGTCGCCGCATCCCCGTTTTCGATTCCTCGGACAGGGGACCGTTGTCATTGTTGCCAGGGTAGGCTTGTACACGGCCGGGCGGCTTACCCCGTGACGGAGCCTTGGGTGGCAACGGTGGGGGCGGCACTTCAGTGGGAAGTCTGGTTCTCGGGGGAGGAGCCCGGTATGGCTGAACGGGCTGATCGTGATCGTTCTTACTCGGCGGGAAGTCCGGTATGGCCGAGGGCAGCAAGCTGGCTGGTAGCTTGACGGGCCGCTGGTCGATGCGAATGGGCTCTGTCTGCATTCCCACTGTCTGATAATTCACCATGGGTCCAAAATTGGCCTGGCAGGAGATACTCTTGGTCTGTGGGGGGAGGACCACGCTTCCACGTGGCGAAGGAGGGTCCGAATGAGGCGGATGGATCGCAATCATCGGAATTTGAAGAGTGTCTGATGCCGCATCCTGCACGGCGGGGCTGGGTTTCTCCGGCTCTGCAGCAAGTTCATGGTCGGTCTGGACAGCAGCAGACACCGTGATCGTCCGCTCGGGAGCAGAAGGTTGGGGAGGTAATTCGTCGAGCTTGGGTGTCCGTGGGGGAGTGGGAATATCGCCAACGGTCTGGCACGATGTCGACACCATGTCAACTGCGACTGTCGACGTGCCGCTGTCCTTCGTCTGACCCGAGACACGGCCCGTGTCATTGCGAAGCACCTCTCTGTCATCCTGGGACGGTGGGTGTTCGAATTCCGGTGACCTCGGAGACGGCGGCGGGGAATATTGGATACCCATGTCTTGATACACGGCCTTTGTCGAGACCTTCACGGGGGTGTCCGACACGGGGACACCATCCACCTTGATTGCTGGACTGTCCACGCCGCTTTCCAGCGAGAGGCCGAGGATTCTTCGTGCCTTGGCCCCCATTCCCATCGTCTGGGATAGTTGAGAGTGGACGGATGTGGGACGTTCTTCTGGAAGTGCCTCGGGGGATTCTGGAACCATATCATCGTCCGCCATATCGAATTCATCCTCCTCGTCGAAGGCCAATTCGTCCGCGAGGTTCATTCCATCCGACTTCCCCGCGGCCATGTTTGCTAGGCTGGCAACGGAGTACCGGCCGTTGTGGAAGTCCCGGTAGTCGTCCTCGTTGGAGCTCACGCTGGTGACGCTGGTGCGGCGTGGGCCTTGGCTGCTGGAAAGGATACTCGCGGAATCGCTGTCCTTCCCGAGGGCTTCTTCCTTGGCCAACGCGGCCTCGTCGGCATTTGCTGCAGCCGCAGAGCGGAACGAGCCAGCGGCTTGTGCCGCGGCCACTTCGTTCAGGACCACCTTGAGACGGCCTTCCACAACGTGGACTTTGCGCTCCAGGGCCCGACGATCCGCCTCCCAAGACTCCCTTTCGCGATCCCAGAGCTTCAAGGACCGATCCAGTTCCTCGTCTCGGCCGCGTGCCTTCTTCTGGGCTTGGTCCAATTTTTTGCGAACGTCGGCGATACTATCGAGGGCCGTATCACGCTCCTTGGCCAGCTCCGTGAGAGCGGAGGACGAGCCGCCCTCCAGCAAGGTCATCTGATGCTTCAACGACCGGGTCTCTCGGGTGCTCTTGGCCAGTCGCTCGCTGAGATCGTCATTCTCGATCCGTGAATCATCCAGGGATCGTTCTAGGACATCAATGGCTTTAGTTTTGCTTTCCACGTCCCGCCGCAAAGCGAGAATCTCCGAGACCAGCGAGGCATGCAGCGTGGGGGTGAACCTCCGAGGATCCAGCGGGGATATCGTGTCCTCATCCATGATATCTTCGTCGTCGCTCGGACGGTCTGGAGAGGCATTCTCCACCGGAAGAGAGAAGGGTGAGGAGGAGTAACCCGCCGACGAGCCTCTCCGCGTCTGTGCGGGGTGGTCTGCCGGGGGAGTGGTTGAGGGCGTTGGAATTGCCCTCGTGGGAGGGCTCTGGGGAGTCGTGTCTGTGGCCATCGTTGGGGTCATTTGAATGGCCACGCCACGCAAGGATTCACGATCGCCACCTCTCAGGCGAACGGACCAAGTTGCCGCAGGAAATCGACGCCGACGGACTGATCAGTCAAACCGTCGTATGCGCAGCACCCATTGGTTTGTCGAACGTCGAGGATGGCCAACTGATGATTAATGAGCCTGTCCAAGGCGCTGACCAGCAGCGTTGAGAGTCCGAGTCGACGCGGCAGTCGGTATTCTGCGAGGCACCAGTCAGTCACGTCAGAACGCGGAGGATAACTTGCGGGGTGCGGGACGGAGGCAGAGAGGTCTCCTGAGAGGGGATGAGGCACGCCACCGTGATGACTGACATGAAGTACGTGGTGTTCTCCGGCAGAGAAACGAGATGCGCAGGAAGAGGTGCCCGGACGCGCAACGAGAAGGCAATGCGTGAGGGGGCGAGTTCGCGAAGCGGGGGATGGCAAGCAGAAATGGGGGAAAATCGAGGTCGAGCGTTCCACCTGCCCGCAGTAAGGACTAGCGATTAAAGACGCGGTCGAGATCCGCGACGGCGAGAGATTGACATTGACGCTGCTCTCCGAGACTAGTTTCAAAGGGACGTCGAGTCTAGACAAACGATCTGGCCGCCGAGGAGGGAAAAGAGGACGACGCGATGGGGGGAGAAGGCCTTTGGATCATGACCGATCATGAACTACTGACTAGACTTGCGGCATGGAGCCGGCATGAGGAAGGCCAGCCATGGCTTCTGCACTAACACGTTAGTACATCCAGGGGTGTTCGTTAGGGGGGGGTAAGTGGAGCGCAACGTAGGGGTGGGGGGGAAAGGAAGGCACATGCACCCGATTAGTGAGGAGGAGCCATCTCAGTGGTCCACAAGAGCTCCCACAGACCTCAGTTGGGGAGAGAAAAGGTCCGATTACCAGCATGACGCGGGAAGAGGATACGCGAATCAGACCAGACGATCCATTGTGGGTGCGATGCTCTGGATGACGAGTGGCTCAAGGATTATTGGGGAGAGGGGGGAATCATCGTGAGCGACGACAGCTAGTGGACCAATAGTACCAATTACATCGGAGGATTTTGGGGGGGAAATAGAAAAAAAAAAAAAAGAAAATTAAAAATAAGAAAAAATAGAAAAAGGACGAAGTCAAAAACCAATTTAAAAGGTACTAATAGAAAATTTAGATTAAACGTCATTAAAAGAAATGAAACATTCGAATGTAGACGGCATTGGAGCAGCACAAATTAAGGGAACGGGGAAGCACGACGCAATATCAACACAAAGACACCCTATCAAACAGGGGACAATGAGCCTGGAATAGAATCAACGAGAGACATTTGAAACACGGAGATGACCCGTGGGTTGGACCGGGATGGGGAGACAGAAAAGAAAAAGGGGGACAAAGAAAGAAGGAAAAGAAAGAAAGAATGGAGTCAAAAGATCAGCGCCAAAGGAAGTACCTGGAGTGGCTCAGGAGTCCGGACGGTGCCTGACCTACCAGCTTAACCACCCGACTAGCTCCATTCGAGCTCGAGCTCCAATGGACCCGACCCACCGCGATCAAGAACAAAAGAAATAAATGCAGAGATGGGAATGGTTTTCACCGGAGAATTAACCAATAACGTATGTGTCACAGGCAGGAAGCGTAATATCTCAAATCAAATAATCCAATCAATCTGCACCGAGGTCTGGCATCGTTTCAGGACGGGCATCGCTCGTCCCCCCCCCTGTTCAGCCTCTGTGACTTCCCTCTTCTTGCCGCTTTCCACCGACATATAAGATTAATTCCTAGATTATAGTCATACGATCATCCAGGGTCGAGCCGGTGGCTCTGGAGACTGATCGTCAAGAGTTAATTTCCAGCTCTTTGAGAGCCCCTGGTCCGTGTTTCACATAAGGACATCAGATCAATAGCAAATAAGAAGAATGGTCATCGGATTACGAGAATGAGAATGGAGAAAAGGAGAGTCCCCATCGTCCCCATCCAACGATCACCGACCAGCCCAACCGGCGCGAATCTGGACTGGAAGTGCTCCGGATGCAGCCGTCTCCTCTCCTCCGAACTGTCCGTTGGACGCGACTCGTCCGAATTGGAGGCGCTCTCCGGGCGGACTCGCGACAGCTGATAGTGCGTGACGGGGGCAAGAAGAGTCAGCACAAACGAACACGCCCTGACTCAAGGCTCCGATGGTCGATCTCGGCATTGCTCTCCACCAGGAAGGAACGTAATCCTCGGTCCAGTGACGACTGATTCGACCGGATGCGATTGCCGACGAGAACCCAGTTGTCAGGGACGGAGACGAGGCACACGAGGTCTCAACCCTTTTGGGCGAAACGTAAACAAAGGGACGACCCGAGCGCGATCCTTGGGATTCGGTGGATGACCGGATGGATAGGATTCAGTTTCCGCCCCAAAAGGTTAAGACCGCTGCGTCTCCACTTCTTATTCCCACTAACCCGTCCTCCGTCTGGTCCTGACCCTGACCCGTTGTTGAGAGTCGGTCTTGCCGTTGGGAGAATTCCTCAACGGATCATGGAAAAGATTGTTCTTTTCTCTTTGCGCGCGGTCACTGTATCATATCTCCGATCAAATAATTAATTATATTCCAGGTTCTGCGGTGGACGTCGATCGTCCAGTTGAGGGAACCCGAGCGTGTGGGAGGACCAGGATAGTTTCCTTGCATGCTGCATAAGCAGAGCAGAAGGCGGTGGCGGTTGAAAGATATTGGAAGCCGTTTCCCCGGGTGTCTTGGCTTCGACTTTTTCTTCTTTTTATAGGAGTGCTTCGTACTTTGATGGAGTCTTGGATATACGACAACACTGCCACTCTACGGTGGTATCAGCATCCACCGAGATCGCTATCCTGGATCGAGTAAGCGGAGACGGGGGAGAGAAACAAAAAAAAAGGGGACAAAAAGAAAGGAAGAAAAGGCAACCGACGTGACAACGGCGCAGTAAAAAAAGTCCAATTCTTCCTCACTTGACAGGTCACGATGCTCTGTCGCGGAAATGTCGGAGATCCCCATAAACAGACAAGTTTCCCCTCAAATAACGACGACCCCTCCACAGACCATGGTGCATACGAAACTAGTGGCAGGACCGGGGCCGCACCGTTACGGATCCGCGGGACTGCAGCTGTCATTATTGCCAATGGAACCGCCGAGTGGCTTGGGGTGTGAGGAGGGCAACTAACGGCCAGGCGACCACTGAGGTATGCAGGCGATGTGATGTGATGTGATGGATCGAAGGATCATCACACGGGCCATTGACTCCTATTTTTATCACCACTTGGTAAGGATTACTCTATGGATTATGGTCTGGCCTACTGGGTGTATGTTTGGCTCCGTATGAGAAAAAAATCCATAGTTAATGCATTCGAATCTCTCTTAATATCGAATCCACTGTCTTTTCTGGCTTGATGGTAATACTTAGGGCATAGCAGAGAGTAATCACTAGAGTGAACCATCTCTACATCAATAAGACCTAGAACTCGAAACATATAATACTACTCAATGAAACAACAACCCGGGCAAGGTACCCAAGACACTAAAAATCGTAGAAGAACAGTTAGGTCATATAATCAACCGCTTCATCTCCTAATAATTTGTCAAACATTGCTCCCAGTAAACGTTCCCATCAACTAGGACGCTGCACGTCCTGGCAGAGTTATCTATACATACATTCCTCATCAATACCCGGGCTTGCTTCTTCCCTCCGTATCCGAGATTGCACACGGACTTCAAGCCTCAATGTCAGTGGCGTGTTTTGGAAATGCAGACAACCAGGGAAAGTTTGATTGCGGCTATCTCAGGTGAAGTCGGTTAGTTTGCTGCAGAAACAATCTCCGTTTGCCATGTGGAAGACAAACGGTATCTGTTTAGCATGGAGACACTGCTGTCAGGATTATGCTAGTAGATACTCGTGGGTTTAACGCCGTGGCGCTCGATTCCATGTCCAACGTTCAAAAGACCTTCATATTGAAATCTTCATTCTCAGCACCGAGCCCTGACAGAACCAGATCTGCCATCTCAGGTCTCATCAGCCAGTTCAGAGGCCAATTTTATAGTTCTAAACAGGCAGTAATGATCGGTATGTCAATTCGCTTTTAGATGGAACTGAAGACTGGCCTAAAATCAGAATACTAGCAAGCGGCAGTGAGAAATACTGATGCTCATCATGACCATGGCGTCCCTTATTCTCCTCATAGTAATCAATTTCCCCTTGAGCATTATTTTCTACATCTGACTCGACCCTTAATGTCGCACAGTAGATGGGGTTACTTCCGAAGCCCAAAGGTATCATGGTAGCTTTCGCGGTCTCATGGTAATGGCCAGTGTTTTGTTATCTGACGACTTACTCAATCCGTCACAAGATGTCTACCCATCGCTGAAACGGAGGTCTCCAGCGAGAAAATCCAGTCTCTGGAAATTATCGTCCTCACCATAGGCTTTGACGTGTACAGAGAACGCAACGGGTTGGCGTCATTTACGAATACACCATTGACTGATAGCTTCCAGCTCGTCTTTTGCTTGAGGTTCCTCTGTGTCGAATAGCTCACATAATTTCCAGCTAAGTATCATGACTACTCAGACCCAACGTCTTCTTGTACAAGAGAAAACACATTGGGAGATAAGGGTCAACAGCTCAGCTATTCTGGTGGGAGTATCGATTTGTCCACATTTCCAACCCCCTCGGCGGGAATATAATCCCATATATCACACAAACTCCGGCTCAGAACAGGATATAGACGGAAGGTATTGCGAATTAACAGCCGACGGTGCCTAGGAATGATACGTGCACAATTGATATCCAAATCCGGAATGCCTCTTCCAATAAGTTCCTACACACCCGAGAAACCTGGTTTCCCAGAGTCAAGAGAGTATGCCTATGTACGGAGTAAATGTGAAGTTAAACCGCCACCTGAGTTCAATCTTCTGTGCGCGGGCATCGTCAACAAACACTCCTGTGAGAAATCAGCCGAAGAATCTGCCTGGCTTGTGGCGTTAGGTCTAATCCTGTATCAATTGGAACTCGCGTCTGCCCCGCCACCCATGGCTTGCATTCCAATAGATGCTAAGACTATAGAGCGCATGCAGGACAAAGTGCAGGATAAAATGCATATACAGCGGCTAGCTGTTACTCTGCATGATCACTGCAGCGAGTCCAGGTCTAGCGGTAGTTCTGGCACGAGTGGTTTCTAATATTTGGTCATTGAGCATGGAGCTGATCTTACCACTGCCATGAGATGAATTGTCTGTCCAATACCAAGCGAAATGCTTCACCCACATCGAGCTTAAACAACCAGGGAAGAAGTGTGAATGACTACGAAGTGTCCCTATCCGGTTCACTCGCTGGTGCCAAAAGAAGGCTTACCCGATATATAGACTCCTAGCGTAAGACAGGATCGCTGACGGAGTGAGATTCGGAATTTCCCGGCCCAGTCCAACTTGATCGACATGAGTCACTCAGTCTGGACATATTCGAAAGTAGATGCTATCTGCTTATCCCTCCTCTTTCGTTTGATTTTGTGACAATCACGAGCTTCGGAGCCCCTCTCTTACTAAGAGTCAGAACTAGCGGCTGATGAGGGGTATATTCTCTAAGGATGTCGGAGAGATACAAAATGAGAGGTTGTCATTGTTTTCCCAGTACATGGTCAGATAAACTGTTTTGGTTTCAACTTTCGTGATACGCTTGAGTTCTAGCTATACGCCGACTACATTTCCTTCAATATAACCCTGGAATTGAGTGAGTATTGCCCTACCTTGCTCCATACTCTGGCTGAGTTTCTCTCTACGATCTAATCGCAATGCGTGACTCACGCGGTTGCATACTGTTGCGCGAAGATAAAGACATTATAATAACGATAGCTACGCAGGAAACCTCCATCAGCTACAAGAAGTGAACGTGAACCCACCATGTCGAACAATCCCCCTCTCCAAGTGCTCCTCTTCGACGTATTCGGCACCACTCTATCCTGGAGAGGTGCCGTCACAAGGATTCTCCAAGAAGCAGCCACAAAAGCGCTGAACGAGCCCCGCGAGTCCCTCTCACCAGACGAGCGCCAACGGGCATCATCAATGACCTACCAAGACTGGGTGACCATCACTGAAGAATGGCGCGACTCCTACAACCACTTCACGCACAACTTCGACCCATCAGAAGGCTTCGTGTCAGTCGACCAGCACCACTATGAGTCCCTACACGACATTCTCCAGCGCCGCAGCTTGGGAGAACTCTTCACGGACGGCGAAAAGCGCGAGCTAGCGCTCAGCTGGCACAAGCTGGAACCGTGGTCTGACACGGTGCAAGGACTGGCTCTGCTCAGCAGTAAGTTCCGGACCTGCACGCTGTCCAACGGCAACGTGTCACTGCTGGAGGACCTGGTGAGACATGCCTCTCTGCCATTTACGGATATCGCCAGCGCAGAGCACTTCGGGGCGTACAAGCCCTCACCCCGAGTGTACCTCGGGGCGGCGGGTCGGTTTGGAATGCAACCCAACCAGTGTGCGATGGTGGCTGCGCATCTGCATGATTTGAAGGCAGCAAAGGCACTGGGGTTCCAGACGATTTATGTTGAGAGGCCCGATGAGGAGGTCGTGGATCTGGAGCAGGCTCGGCGGGAGGGGTATGTGGATTTGTGGGTATATCAGGACGCTGCTGGCTTTGTGGAAGTTGCTCGGCGGTTGGGAATTGCTGTTACGGGTGAAGTATAAGTTGGTGATTGGTGACTGTGGAAATGGGGAGGTTGACTCATTGCATCTTCCGGTTCCGACGAAAGATCCCCAATCCATCAATCCAAAGCGCTGTCCTACTACTGCATTCATTTCCGAGTACTTTACTACTTTATCTTCCTTTGACAAGAAATAGAGAGATTGACAGAACTAGATAAAATGCAGATCAAATCGCTCCCAGATAGCAGAAGCACCGACAAGAGCACTTTTTGAAGATGGTATAATAAACTCTGGATAACCGGTTTCCGTCGCTGCGAGTCATTCTCTTACATTCATCACTTCCACCGTCAGAAATGTGTCATTGTGACTGAAAGAAATGTGTCATTGTGACTGAATGGGATCATGGAATTAGCAGGCCGCTTACTCTCCTTATTTAAACTAATTACATCTCGCTTCCCTCTCATCTTCCTCATCTGTTGGAATATCATCATGTAAACCCTACCAAAATCAGCATATTGATGCAGTAGCCGAGACCATCTCAATCCACTACCTTATAGGCGAGCAGATAGAACCCGGATCCATTATTTCAGATACATGACTAACCAGCAATCAGCAGTCCAACCGTCAAAAATCAAAATGGCAGCATCTGCCTCTTCATCTAGCAACCATCTAGCCACCGAAAACTTCCGACCACTCCTGGAGGCAGTTGTCAATCAACACTACCGCAGATACGACCACTCAGTAGCCGTGTCCTTCTCCTGGGAAGCCGACGACGACACCATGGCACACAAAGACGTTACAAACTTCCAGGACATCCTCGCAACACTTGGCCTAGCCCCCGCCGACGAAGTCAAGCTCTGCGAGAACCAAAATATACCCGCGTGGGATATCCAAGACAAACTAAAAGCTCTCGTCAAGCCGATAATGGACAGTACCGAGCGAGTGCTCTTACTGGTTCACTATACTGGACGCGGGTTCACAAAGAATGGCTCTTTATTTTTCACCGACTCTCAAACCCACAAGCCTGCGCGTTGGGAGAGAGACTTCGTCCACATCGTTGATTCAGGATCACCTGTAGACGACTCAGCCAATATGGACGTTCTATTCATCCTGGATTCCTGCTACAGCTATCTTGCGACTCGCCAGTATACCACCGCCAAGAGAGTAGTTCAGGTCCTTGCTGCGGTAGACGAAAGCACCGAGCTTACCGTCGGTGCTGAAAACACAGCGTCACTCACCAGACAGCTGCTCAACGAGCTGAGAACACGACGACAAGAGGGCGCGACAAGCGTCGACCTTGCCGAGCTGATCTCAGCCCTCAGGGAGAAGTCTCCACAGACAAAGCCCGTCCATGAAATCATTGTAGGAAGCCACTCCCTGCGGCTTGCCTTTCCGGGACATGAGGCCGGACTCACCACTGTCCCACCGGCGCCAGCGACGAAGGTGGTGTTTGGTTTTCGCTTGGCGAGGCCCCTATCAAGGGAAGTCATGGCGGACTTCCTGAAATGGATGAAAGAGCTCCCGGATGATATCGGGCTGTCGCTTGATGCTGTCTACGAGACAAAGTCGCTGTACTTGATTTTTCGGGCTCCGTGGAGGCTCCGGGCTCAGTTAGCGGGCTATACTTTCGTTCAAGAGCTCTGTGAAGCCAGGGCCCCTAATCTGCTTCTGTTTCCGGACACGTCTTTACCAGGGTAAAAGAATGAGAACGTGGAAACCCTAAAAGCATAGCAGCAAGATAGCTCATAATCCGAGATTATCCTTAGCAAAATGTTATGAGATCAGGGTTGCTGAGCAATGCAGGTAGACGAAAATAATAAATGAAAAAAGCATCTGATTAGTATATATGACAGGCCTCGCTGCCTCGCATGGCATATCCACCCTTTGCCAGTACAGCCATGTTGTACTATCTCTGTTAATAGATATCAGTAATGTATTCACCGACATTGGTTGCTGACAATCAACAGCCCTATAAAACGAAAGCAAAACTAATATGAAACAGCTACGCAGAGGACACGAAAGAATCTAATCCACTATCAAGGCATAGGTATGCTTCGCGAAGGACTGGCAGCATTGCAATAATTTACCATAAGGGGGCACCTCCCTCCCGCAAGACAAATATACATATAAATATCTCAACATCCAGCCAGCCAGAATATCCAAAAAAGATAATATAGTTAGCCAGCTATAAACGAAACAAGCATACAGTCTACCTCTACGCCCTCAAAACACGCAGCACAATCAACCAAGAAAGAAAGAAACCATCCCAAGCAGAAACCACACCCCAGCCACCGGGTCAGTCCCCAGGGCTTCCAACGCTTAGCGTTCACAGCTCCAGTACCTTATAAATGCCGTCCAGCCCAACAACGTGGCAGACCCGCCGAGTGGAGATGGATGGTCATGCACGCGGTACTTGCTACTTTACCTTCTACTCCAACTCTACCTCCTAGTCTCTTCCTCCTATCTACTATAGTCTTGGGCACCCTTCCTTTCATTTCATTATATGTATAGAGAGAAGGCACCATATTTTACTAGAGGGCAGAGGGCTATCAGAATACAATACAATACAATCAATATATTATATTAATTTAACCTTAACCTGTCAAGTCCAGCACGACGACCCCGAAATCAACATCCACATTCAGATTCAGCCCAATCCAAATCCACAACCACAGTAGGTAAAACAAACGACGCACCGCACTAGTCAGCCCTGAAGTTTAAGGTAGGTAGGTAAGGCTTAGGCCGTTAACCGTCGTACGATATCCTTCCTCGACAAACAAGCGCACAGCACCCAAGTAAGAATAGGCTAGTAGGTAAGGCAAGTAAGTAAGGCAAGTAAGTAAGGCAAGTCAAGCCCTATCCTAGTCCAGCGCGGAAAAAGCCTAGAAGGGAGGGGAATCATTATGATCCGCAATTCCCCGACGGGGAACGGAATAGTCTTCCCTAGCCTGTACCCTCTCTCTCTCTCTCCCTACCGTAGGGTTGAATGAATTGAAAGTGAAAGTTGAAGGATGTAGGGAGAGAGTTAGTTAGGAAGTTAGTGGGTGTGGATCCGCGGAGGATATTTCCCCTGTCGTGTCATGTTCATCATCAGAGTGTTTTGCCTTGACTCGTGTTTGAACTTTCTTTCATGACTTTGACTTTGGTAGGTCGTGCGTTTGGGGCTGTAGCCTCGGGTCTGGTATGCCGTGTCAGGGTATGCTGTGCCTTGCCATGCCATGCCATGCCATGCAGTGGGAGGTGGAATGTATGCATGTTATGTGCTGGGATTATGCACGCTTGCGGGCGGGATATGCAATGCGGTGTCGTATATGCTTGCTACTCTTCTCTACTCTACTACGTACCTGCGGGTATCAAGTATACGAGCTGTAGATAGAAAATAGAAAAGGGGCTACGGGGCTACAAAAGCAAAAAGCAAAGATATAGAGGGGAAAAAAAAGAAGGGGAAAAAAAGAAAAGAAAAGAAAAAAAGTCGAAACAGCCTAACAAGGCTTCTCAGCAGGAAGAGGGAAAAAAAATATCAACTCGAGGTGGCATGGTATCCCCATAAGGTTGCATGAGAGTCAGTTTGATTGTGATGGGACAATGTTAATATAAAATCCACAGCGTGGTATTCGGGTCACTAGAGGGAGCTAGCGAGCCAACGTGAACTTTCTGGCTAGGTGATTTGATGACGGATAGGTACCAATCAGAATTCGACAAGGAAAGAAATAATAAGAGATAAATGAAAAATTTCAATCACCGTGCGTTATTACTAGTCGGTCCGGTAGCCGACTTACCCTAGGCTTCGGACCGTGTCAGACACGTGGGATTAAAGGCATAAAAGGATAACCATGACCATACGAAAAGTGGGGGCGTGAACGATACCTACATAGTAGAGGATGGACCCCCCTGCGATCACATACGACGCTGACAGATATGGAGAACCGGAATCGAAAGTGGAAGACGTGAGAATCCACCCACAGATTCTTCCAAAATTGTCCTGGTTTCCATTAGCGATGGAAAGAGTATGGTATACTAGAGTAGTCCCCCGACAATACCTATAGAATGGGCATGCCATCCATACCCAATAGATGGCTAGGTCGGAGAAATGGAAGTGTCAGTGAGTCCCTGACGGGCCGCTATCGGACCGAAGGGGCCTAAATCAATGACACTCCTGACACAGTACAGACGACAGCTGAAAGAGCTGCTCGACCTGCAGTCCCTGGGATAGTGTATATCCATCCCCGTTAGCTCCCGTGGAACCTCCGTACCCGCCATGGACCGGCCCGGCATCTGTCCCAACCAAACGGCGAATGCGTCGAGAAGACTGGGGGGTCGGTCCGCACGCCAGGGGATTGATCGATTGATTGATGATTGATTGTTCTGGAATAGGAATTGATGGGACAAGACCAGGGTCGGAAAATAGTCTCCCAATCAGGTCAGATTGGTCTTTAGCTGGTTACAGATCTTTCTACTTTGGAGATGGGAAGAAGGGTACGAGAAGGGGAGGGAGAGAGAAAAAGTACCTACCGACCGACCTACTTCCCTAGTCCCCGTTGGAGAAGGTAGGAAAGGGGCCGAAAGGACCTCCCCACCAAGACGGTTGATGATGATCGTAGTTGTCATCACGGTTAGAGTGAGCTAGTTAGGAATGGAGGTTGGTATAACGTTTGGCATGTGACCATGGGTTCTCTCATCCAGGGTAAAAGACGGGATAGTTATGGGACCAGGGGAAAGCACGGCACATTGAGCAGAGAAAAAGGCACCCATGCGTACCGTGCTGCGTCAACCTTCACATTCAACAAGCAAGGGTCTGCCAGTCTGCCCGTCTGCCACATGGCATTACATCATCACCGTCAATGTCTTAAAACTAGCTAGCACAGGCTTCATACTTCATCCTCCAAGGGATATGGAGTCAGTTGATCAGGATCCGATTATCGAACTAACCACGCCGGCGGCGTCAGGTATTCCGAAGATCAGGAACACTCATTTTAGCATGGCCCCCAAAGTTGTCGCGGAAGTTCGACGTCGTTCCCCGTTTGGAGTCGTCAGGTCCCTAGTGGGTAGAAGCAGTTTCTGGTTCGACGAAACAGTGGAGCTCATCGAGGGCTGAGGGTGATGTAATGATTCAGTGGACGGAGTATCAGTGGGGTATATGTCACACATTCGACGGAAGTACTCCGTAGAGAATCCTCTTGATATTATCATATAACCCAGGGATCATATTATCGTCTACGTACGTCGTACGTGGCAGGAGAGGTCCGATGTCGACTACTACGTCCAGAAGGAGGAGGCGGGATTTTGGAGCTTTAGTTCAGTGCTACGCAGCTGCGAAATGTCCCGTGTGAACAACACGCCTCCAACCATCGCTGGACTGCTGTACTCTGGACCGTGGATGGCAATCCTACAATACTCCGCAGGGTGACGAAATCCGAGTGAATCTGGTCAAGAGTAACTCCGGAGGAGCTGTGGCTGATCCTGGTGCTTCGAGAATCATCTTCCGTCCCTCAGCTAAGGTGGTGGTGGGTTTATTGACTTTTCCTGGTGAAGAGCACAGAGCACTTGGAACATGATCCCTGATGATCAGGATCGAGGGACACAGGAGAGGAGTTATCCTTGGCTATTCTGGACTGAACTGATTGCTTATCCTGCTATAATGACTTGGCAAAAAGTCAGAGAATTCACTATCGTTCAGGGTTGATACTAGGTATCCTTCTAGTAGTTCCGTAACTCCGGCAGTTATTGCCTTCCGAGCGGACCGCTATGAAAGGGGAATGACTGAGACAGACGGGCCCGTCGGGGAGACGGGGAGATGTCGATCGTATTGGGATGAACAGAATTGATTATTGCTCTGTTCATCCTGATGCATGATATTCCCCGTGATCATGCATTGCCCCTTGATTCCCAAATGCTCGGTAAGTTGAGTTGTCATGTTGGAAACCATGGGGAGTCCACTCTGAGAGAGAGAGAGAGGAAGATTATTAATATGATGAAAGAGTTAGTTACCTAACCTACCTCGTTATAGTTAGTCGAACCACAGAAAAGGGGCAAGTGGGAAGAAGAAGGGAAAAATCCAACGCACAAACATCGTTTCCCGCCCAGGCTCTAAGCGGGTCCAACAAGTCCAAATGGAAGGGAAGTCCAGCCCCCGGAAGACCCTCTCTCTGGCCTTTCCCTCTTTTCTCTTCGCGATTCCTCTATATTCTTACCTCTCTCTACTTTGTATTGATTAATCAATTACTATCATTTATTTATTGATTTATTGATTTATTCGTTTTATTCTAATTATTATATTATAGTGTATTATATTATTTATTTACTGATTTATTTATCAAACGCTTGTGTCGAACGTTCCATGTCATTTCTGATATTCCAACCTCCAAGCTCTCTCGGTGGGTACTAGTCGATAGCTAGCTACCCCCCTAGCTACAGCTATCACTACTATTGATGTGGTTTGTTCGTTCGACTTTCGACCCTTCCACCAACCTGGTCGCTGCCCAGTAATCCCACTATAAGGGACTAAGGTAGTTGTACCACCTATCCTCCAAAAAAGAAAGTGATGGATTCCTCCCCTCCCATGCAGCCAACCAACGGATTCGGAGGAGAACAAGAAGATATTGGGCGATTGCTCGGTGTCTTTATCATCCTTATGGATTGGATTCTCTCCTAAACTAAACCGCGTTCAACAAAGGTTGAATCATCGTCTCCGCTGCCCCATTCCTATTATTTCTATTATTTTATATTATTTTCTAGTATCTTGAAATATAATATAAAATTCTCTATTATTTATTATAATTATTTCCATATTTTTGACACCTTATTTTCTTTCTTTATTTTTATTTTTTATTTTTTATTTTTTTTTTGTATTTTATTATATTTTCTTCCCCTTCTCTCGCTTTTATTCGACCCCTCCCCTGGCTCTCCATTCCTCTATCTATCGCCTTACCCCCCCTCGTCCTGTACGTGCACCGAAACTCTCCATCCTTCTTGATCCGTTTACTTCCTCCCTGGGTTTAATTTGCGTTGCTCGGGCGGTTTCATCGCATCGATCTTTTCTCTGGTTCAGCCCCTCCTTGTCTTCCTTAGCCAAGCCTTTTTTTCCTCTTCTTGGTTCGGTAGTCTCTTCCCCTCCCCCTCTTCGCTTGTCAAACCTCCAAAGATTCGAGACTTTTATTATTACTCTTCCATCGTTACCCGTCCGTACGGCGAATACCATACATAATACACCTTCCTATACCTTCTCATACGAACTCTCTGAACCTCGCAAAGCTTACTCCATACTCCTCCTACTCCTGACTCTTATACTCCAATTTCTCCCTTCCATACTTCATACGTCGACGGCGGCATAGATATATTTCCCTCGTCCACTTCCTGGTTTCCCGGGACATATACAGGCTGCACCGTCACGGTCCCTCCGGCGATCTTTCGGCTTCTACGACCCCCTCACGTGGCGCAACCTGTTTGAGGCAACCCTGTGAATCCTGAACCGAAGTTCTGGGCAAAGCACACGCCAGACATCCAGGTTTATCTGATTTTCCCCTCCCCTGTTGTTGCACGGAACCACGGGTGAGC
Organism: Aspergillus neotritici; assembly: GCA_023619815.1. Classification (NCBI taxonomy): domain Eukaryota; kingdom Fungi; phylum Ascomycota; class Eurotiomycetes; order Eurotiales; family Aspergillaceae; genus Aspergillus; species Aspergillus neotritici. The sequence continues at coordinate 301,131 of JALZYL010000040.1, read as the reverse complement.
CCATCGATTAGTGAACTCTGCCGGGTTGACCCATTTGTCTCTGCGTGTCCGCCCCGGGTCGAGTCCGAGAGTCCAAGACCTGGGTTTCTCTCTTGTCCGTCCTTCGCTGTCAACCACCGTGCACCGGGCTGGTTGATACCTTGATTCGTCCTTCATTCTTCTTGTCGTTGATTTGGACAATCTGTCTTATCACATATTCACTCCAGGTACGTCTTGATCTTGGTGTGGGCGAAGAAAGGACTGGTCCTTTTCGGAGGGCGTTGGACCACGGCCTGAAAGCAACGATGATTATTGATTATTCCGGTGGCTAATGGCGCACTACCAAAATAGCCGTTCTTTGGACTCCCCAGTTGTTTCGCACCACTCCGTTCCCGCGTCCGTGCTCAACCGTGGAGCATTCCATACATTGTCGTCTGCTCTTTTCTTCACCCTTTCCCATAATAATCTCATCCTCGAATCTCTTCCTCTTTTTTTTACCCCCCCCTCCCCCCTTCTCCTCCACGACGACTTGCGCCACTTGGACTGACAGCACACGTCGAAATCCCCACGACCTCTTCTCCTTTTTTATCCTCTCCTCTTACTCTTTTCTTTTTTCTTTTTCTTCTTTTTTTCCCCTTTCGATTCTTTTCTCTTCTCTTTCTACCTTTCTCCTCCCCTCGCTCGGTTCCCTTCAGGAACTAAATTTACTTCATAATGGCCGGAAAAATGACGTTGTACAAGTTGGTGGTACTTGGGGATGGAGGTGTCGGAAAGACGGCGCTCACAATTCAGGTTAGTCTTCAGTCGTTCCCCCTCCAATTGACACCGCGGGGCCTAACGTTGGACTCTCTCCCATAGCTTTGTTTGAATCACTTCGTCGAAACATACGACCCGACTATTGAGGATTCGTACCGGAAGCAAGTGGTCATCGATGGCCAGTCGTGCATGTTGGAAGTCCTGGATACCGCTGGGCAGGAGGAATACACCGCGTTGAGGGACCAGTGGATCCGCGACGGCGAAGGCTTCGTTCTCGTCTACAGCATCACTTCGCGGGCATCCTTTTCGCGGATACAAAAGTTCTACAATCAGATCAAGATGGTGAAGGAATCGGCCAACTCCGGATCGCCGTCTGGGGCCAGCTACCTGGGCTCCCCCATCCACGCGCCGTCGGGCCCCTCGTTGCCGGTGCCCGTGATGTTGGTGGGCAACAAAAGCGATAAGGCGGTCGAGCGTGCCGTCTCCGCACAGGAGGGACAGGCACTGGCGAAGGATCTGGGCTGCGAATTCGTCGAAGCGTCCGCCAAAAACTGCGTCAATGTCGAGAAGGCCTTCTACGATGTGGTCCGGATGCTGCGGCAACAACGTCAACAGCAGCAGGGGTCCAAGTCCCAGGACCGACGGCAGACCGGTCTGGGCCCGATGCGTGGCGATAGCGGCGCTGAATACCCCAAATCCTTCCGACCCGATCGCGGGTCGAAGCGCGGCCGGTTCTGCAACATCCTCTAAGATGGCGGACTCCTCTCCGATTTCCCTGACTTAATTCGACGGCCGAGTCATCATCTCAGACCTCTCCCGCCCGGCTCTGGCCTGTCATGCTCGGAGGCAAAGGCCATATTGCCTTTGCAGTCGGTCTCCTTCGTTGCTCGTTCTCTTTTCAACATCTTTTCCCTGAGCACTCCTGCGAGCTTGCTTCGCGCGAATAAATTCATTGTCCATATTGATCGCAGGCCACCCTGGTGCTCCTCTGGCTCGGTACCCGGCTGTGCAACACTACTTCCTTTACAGACGCCAAGTTCTACTTTGGATTACTACTATTACTATTACCTTAACTTGTTTCTTGACATGTCGCCCGTCCCATCCCCCCTGCTGGATGCAGTGGTGGTTCTTTGAACGAGGTCGATGTATGATTTATACCATGAATGACCTGTGGGCGGCAATCTATTCTTCTTCTTTTTTCCCCCTCTTCTTTCGAGTTCGTCGGTGTTTTTATTTCCTTTTTTATTTTATTTTTTATTTTTGTTTTCGTTTTATCTTTTATTCCCTTTTGTTTATCTTTCCTTTGTCTTGGGGCTCTTTCTGTTTCCAGGGCTGGAGACCTTAGAGCTATTGGAGGCTATAGAACGTCTCGCGGGGATTGCAGTTGTGTTGGTTCTTTTGATTCTCTTTTGCCTTGTTGGTTCTTTTTGCCTGACTCCTGGTTCCACCCATTCCTGCAACCTATTCTGCGACCCTGTCCGAGAAACGCCTTGTGACGATCATCGAGGGTGTCACATGAAGATTCGGACGCGGCCTTTTTGAAGATGAGAGGCGATGGGAGGAAAGAACCGCCAAAGATCTAAACCACAGGACAAATGGGGAATACCAGAAAGGCCGGAAAAAAATAAAAATAAAATAAAAAGTGAGTTGGCGATGGAACGATGGGTCTGGCTTTGTCTGGCTTTCGACCCAGAGACCAGCGAACGACAGTCGACAGTTTAGCAGGCATTGCGATATGATACCCTACGGCTGAGCTTTGAGTTGTTGATTTTCGGATGCATTTGCAAGTAAACCAAAAGAACAATAAACGAGGTCGGCTATCCAGTTAGGATTGATTTCTTTCTTTCTTTTTTTTTTTTTTTTCTATTTCTATATGTATCTTACTTTATTATTATTTTTTGAGCCTTCAAATAAAAAAGCCATGTCATAGAATACAATACATATTTCAACCCCAACCAGTCTTAATGATAATTGACGAGCCAGTCTCTCCCTGACCGCATCCGTGGAAAGAATCGGAATCAGTCATGTGTCTCCGAGTCCACGATCAAGCATGCAAGAGGTGCATCCCTAGTCCCCTACTAGTTCGTCACGACCATCCTCCCCATGCAGGAGGGAACCTTGAACATTCCGAGCTGAACCGACAGGGGATGGAAGATGGAAGTTGGTCGAAACAAGAGACACGGTGAGAGTTGGTCCATGCTTCGATCGACGTGCGGGGAAAGCTTCCGGTCCTTTTTCTCTCCCTTACCTCGGTTTGTCTGTTGCCTCTCTGCCCCCGCGTTCGTTCCACTCCTGAGCTGACCTGTCCAACAACAGGAGGAGGATGACGAAGAGAGTCTAGCGGAGGGTAAGGAAAAGATACCAGCAGCGATCACTGGACACGGAGCAAAGGAACAACAAGTACGAGAAGTGGATCCCTTTCCCCGCATGTCTCGTACCCCCTCTCCTCCCCTTGGTTACCTCTGAAAGCTGAAGGCCCTTTATCCTCGACTATCGGGTTTCACCTCATCCTTTCGACCACAGTTTCGGTCGCTTCCCACTCATCAGTCATACATACACACATACATACATACATACAATACACACATATACCCCCTTCCTGGGTCCAGTGGACGGCGCACCACATGATGCCATCCCCCCACCTGCAACACGCGGTCCACCAGTCCTCGCTACAGGATCCCGAGCGCTTCTGGTCTCACCACGCCGAACAGCTCGATTGGCATCAGAAGCCGTCATGTGCCATTGCTCGCCACTCCAAGACACTCCCGAGTGGAGTCCGGCACGACCATTGGACGTGGTTCCCCGATGGCGAGATCTCGACGACGTACAATTGCGTGGACCGCCACGTGCGGAATGGTCGCGGGGAGAACGTCGCGATCGTGTGGGATTCGCCCGTTACGGGATCCAAGGAGAAATATACCTATCGACAGCTGCTGGATGAGGTGGAGGTGTTGGCGGGTGTACTGCGGGAAGAAGGGGTGAGGAAGGGGGATGTGGTTATCATTTACAGTAGGACCTCCGCTGTGACATTCGGTCCCTCGAGAGTGAAAGACTGACGGACGCCCTCCGACTTGATTAGTGCCCATGATCCCCGCGACGCTGATCGCTGCCTTGGCCATCACTCGACTGGGCGCGATCCACGCGGCCGTCTTTGGCGGCTTCGCGGCCAAATCGTTGGCGCAGCGCATCGAGGCGGCCAAGCCCCGCGCCATATTGACGGCTTCCTGCGGCATTGAAGGATCCAAGGGTCCCATCCCTTATCGCCCGCTGGTGGAGGGTGCGGTGGAGGCGAGTAGTTTCAAGCCGGAGAAGATCCTCATCTGGCAGAGGGATGAGCACCGCTGGAATCGCCCCGACAAGCGAGGGGGCCAGCGGAACTGGCAGCGGTTGATGAAGAGTGCGCGGATGCGCGGTATCAGGGCGGGGCCGGTCCCCGTGAAGAGTACCGATGCGCTGTACGTGATCTACACCAGCGGGACCACGGGGCTGCCCAAGGGGGTGGTTCGCGAAGCCGGTGGCCATGCCGTCGGTCTCCACCTCTCCATCCAGTATCTGTTCGACATTAAAGGGCCGGGCGATGTCATGTTCTGCGCATCGGATATCGGGTGGGTGGTCGGACACTCGTACATCCTATATGCGCCTCTCCTCGTCGGGGCCACGACGGTCCTCTTCGAAGGGAAGCCCGTGGGTACCCCCGACCCGGGCACATTCTGGCGGATCGTCGAGGAGCACAAGGCCAACGCCCTGTTCACGGCCCCGACCGCCATGCGGGCCATCCGGAAAGAGGACCCCGAGAATCGCTTCTTCGAGGCGGTCGCGCGCCGCGGCGGTCTCCGACACCTGAGGGCGCTCTTCCTCGCCGGCGAGCGCAGCGAGCCCAGTATCGTGCGGCTCTACCAGGATCTCCTGACGCAGTACGCGGCACCGGGGGCCCTCGTCATCGACAACTGGTGGTCGTCCGAGTCGGGGTCTCCGATTTCCGGGCTGGCGTTGAGAAGCGCTCTGGGAATTGCGCAGCGCCAGGCTGTCGACGACCCCGTCAAGCCACTGGAGATCCGACCGGGATCGGCGGGGCTGCCCATGCCCGGGTTCGACGTCCGGATAGTGAGCGACGAGGGACAGGAGCTTCCGCGGGGAACGATGGGCAACATTGTCATGGCGGTCCCGCTGGCCCCTACCGCGTTCACGGGGCTATTCAACGATGACGAGCGGTTCTATCGAAGCTATCTCAAGCGGTTTGACGGACGATGGTTGGACACGGGTGATGCGGGCATGATCGACGACGACGGGTACATTCACATCATGGCGCGGTCAGACGATATCATCAACGTGGCGGCGCATCGGTTCAGCACGGGTATGACTTCTTTCTCTTCTCTTCTCTTCTCCCCTCCATTCCCACCATGCCTACCTATCTCAAACCACAATCAATCCCACTAATCCGCAAAAAAAAACAACAGGAGCAATCGAACAAGCCATCCTCTCGCACCCCTCCATCGGCGAAGCCAGCGTAGTCGGCATCCCGGACTCCCTCAAAGGCCACCTCCCATTCGCATTCATCCAGCCCCGCAGCGGCACCGGCCCACTCCCCGCAACGCCCTCCCCGGAACTCTTCCGCGAGGTGAACAGCCTCGTCCGCGAGCAGATCGGCGCCATCGCATCGCTGGGGGGAATCATCCAGGGCAGGGGCATGATCCCCAAGACGCGCAGCGGGAAGACCCTGCGGAGGGTGCTGCGCGAGCTGATCGAGAACGGGGTGAAAGGCGCGTACGATGCCCCTGTGGGGGTGCCTCCTACTGTGGAGGATGCGGAGGTGGTGGAGGTTGCGAGGGGGTTGGTGAGGGAGTATTTTGAGGGGAGGGGGAGGAGGGATAAGACTGGGGTGGCGAAGCTTTAGCTGGACTATGCTATATTGCACTGCATGCACTGCACTACATTGACGGGGCTAAAGCAGATGCGTAGGAGATGGGGAGGAGGAAATGTACATGTAAATAAAGGATATCAATAAGGTAGGCATCTACCTAGATAACCTATGGAGAAGAACGCCAATCGATCTTATCAGGTTTGGATAGAAGGCATGGAATCAATCTCAAGGATAGGCATTGACTGAGAAAGCTCAGCGAAATATAGATAATTAACGGAGTTATCTTGCATGCATGAATGAATAGTGAGTGAGGGAGTGATAATAAGGCTTAAAAGCAATCAATTAATCGCATGCGAGTTCAAGTCCATACATACCTTATATACAATTAATAGGTGGTGGTAGTAGTAGTGGTAGTAGTAGTAGTAGTAGTAGTAGTAGTAGTAGTAGTAGTGATATATGTGTGGACAGATAGATGAAGAAAGACAGATGAAAGACAACGCAGCACCTATCTACAGTCAATCTTACCAATTCGGTATGTAGATAGAAATCTAACTTCAAAATATAGGATAAGAAAGAGCTTAGCTCGAACTAATGCGCTAAGTTAGGCAGTCAGCAGGCGTGAATAATCTAATAAATAGTAAGACTTAAGCGAATTCAATCCAATAAATAAATGATATAAAGATATATAAGTAAACAAAACAAGAGGGATATGTCGAAGATCGTAAAAAATAATAAGTATGTAGTAGGAAAGTAGCAAGGTAGTAAGTAGTAGGTAGGTAGGTAGGTAGGTAGTAGTGGTATCGGAGTCGCGTATAGGATAAGTGATTCTCTTCTCTTCTTCTTTCTTCTCTCCTCTCCTCTCTTTCACCCCATACAGGGTGTTAAATCAAGCCAAAGAAGAGAAAGCTCAAGACGATCATCACACCTAGAGCAACAAAAGCAACAACAGCAACAACCCGTTAAAATAATCCAGCCAAATAGAATAAATCGAGACCCATACTCGCAGCGAAACGAACCAAACGCAAGAATCAAGTCAATCAATCAACGGAACGAGGTCATATACTGCAAATCCGCATCCACATCCAGAAATTAAATGGAGAGGACGAGTTTACAGCAGATAAGCCACGATACCGAAGACCGTCGCCAGACCGGCGCCGGCGCCCGCAGCGGCGCGCGAGGCACCACCGGTGAAGATGGGCGCGGCGGGGGTGGTGGCGGAGCCGGTGGGGTAGACGCCGGCGGTGGACGAGATCAGGGGAGTGGAGGAGGGGGGCGCGATGGGGGAGTTGCTGGGGGATTTGCTGGGGCTGGGGGTAGCGGTGCTGGAGCTGTTCCGCTGTTAGTCGTGGTCATTTGATATGGATGGAGACGTCTGGACATACCACTTGTTGCAGTGGGTGACGGTGGAGGTGATCAGAGGGCGGGTGACGGTGTAGGCCTGGCCGTTGCTGGTGGTGATTTCCTCGGACTATGAGATGTTAGTTATCGTGGGATTGTCGAATGGAGGATCTGAGGACGTACGACAGGCGTGCTGGTGACCGCAGCGGCGGAGCTGGAGGGGCAGTAGGTAGTGGTCTCGGTGACCATGACGGTGGAGACATCCTCGGCGGGCTCAACGGCGACGGCACCGGCGACCACGGCGGCAAAGACAGCGGCGAAAGAGAGACGCATTGTGAAGGTTATAATAATCGTAATAGAGGAATTATTATAGGAGAAGGTGAGATCAGAGACGTAAAGCGTAAGTTGGTGAAAGAACGACTGGAATCAACCACGAATGGTAACGAAAGAATGTACTCGGCACAAGGACCGGGGAGATGTAGTTGATTGACAGGAGAAACGACGGTGGGTGAGGAAGAGAAGAGAAGAGAAGAAGAGGAAGAAAAAGGAGGGGAGAAGAGAGAGGATATAGGGTCAGACGGGGTACCTGGGCTAAACTCCTCCGAGATCCTTCTTGACGGGTCGGTTGGACAGACTGAGTTTGATTTGATTAGCCCGGTCGTTAGTCTGGACAATTATTAGTTTGATTAGCTGGATTTCCACTCCAATCATTGAGAAACACGGACGTGTTGGAATTGCTGGTTCGGCCGTCGCGATGATCGTCATTTCGTGGTGGGATCAGAGACTCCGTGGGTTTACCGTTTTACTACAGCGGGGAGGATTTTGTATTGTGGGTAATCTTACACCCACGCACCGTCATCCTCTTTCCCCACGCACCACCCCTTTTCCCTCTGCATCGTGAATTGTCCTGCAGGCGAGACTACCATACCATACGTGGTGCATCGATCGAGGAGATTTGCCTCTGCAGGGTACACACGTTGATATCTACGTTTCCTCCACAAATTAAGCTGGTCTCAGGCATAAACCTGTTCCATTCGCAGGTCTGTTATTCAACAGTCTCAAATTGAGACATGCGAGTTGCAGAAAAAACTCAGCAGGAGCGCCGTACGACCGCAAGGCACGAGGCACCAGGCACAAAGACAAGTGAGACAATAATAATCATACTAGACTCAGAACGGGATAGTCCTCAGCACTAACGGGGTCGTCGGGCTTGGTCTTCCTCGCCTGTATCTCCCGGGTCGGTGAACACAGCTGCAGTCTTGCCTCCGACTGGGGTCCATCTGACAGTCTAGACTCTGGAATGTCCTTCTGTGTGGGATACTTTCCTTTCCGAGTGACAGGGCCCTCGTGGTCATCAAGAATGCCGTCCCAATACATGCCGGTCAGGGACAGAAGGAGAGAGGGAATGACCTAGGGCTCGTGACCGAGGGATCCCTCGCATGAGGCACCTTGCTTTTGTCTTTCCTCCATCCCTCGACAAACGAACGAGACAAAACGTTCCGTGACCCACATGGGAGAAACGGGGGAATGAGATAAACAAGATGGGAATGAGATAAACAAGGTGGGAATGAGATAAACAAGTCGTGGATGTATCACCTCCCTGGATCGGATCGATGCAGAGTACCAACCATGTCTCTGCAGTTCTCAGATTCTGTGACTACCAGGCTGTTTGAGTGTTAGATCGGTTGTCCTATTGGCTTTCTCCTTCGATCCGGAGAAAGAAAAGACCGAATCGATCTGTGTGCGAGATAGGGATACGGCAGTTCTGATCGACTGTGGACCGGTGGCGTGAGAATCCAACCCTGATGATGTCCTCCATGTTGAACCACCGTGATCGCAAGACATATATGTACTCGGGAATATCGCACATGGCCCCCGTTGGCAGTCATCCGTTCTATTTCTGTCCGGATTGATTGTTCCTGGGCAGACCCATGGATGCCACGGTGGGATCCACAGTTGACCATCCCCAGCACCCACTGGTTCAACTCTCCAGCCTCTTCAGACTTGTTGGGAACAATCCTCTGACATGAACCTGGTCGTGGTTTCCATCATCGTAATTCGTATTTCAAGGTGGATCGACCAACCAGCGACCGGGCAGAGGCAGCACCGCCTCAATGACGCAGCCCAACGAGGAGAAGAAGTTGAAGAACGAGAAGCAGTCAAGACAGACACCGCCACATTCTGACCCACCTTTCAGCACGAAATTCCAAGGTTGATGGAATTATCGTTGCCTTCCGTCAAATCAGACCCTCAGATACTTCAGATTATGCAAGAAGGGAAATCAAAATTAAATAAAAGAAAGAAAAATCAGCTTCGGATTTGTCCGCCTTACCCGGCCTCAGTGGCAGGTCGTTTCCTCCCCCAAGAATTGTAGTCATCAGAGTTCGGCTAGTTCGCGTTAGGTGGATTTACCTCTTCTTCGATTCCTTCTTTTCCTCGATCTTCAACACCCTTTCGTCATCATCCTTGTCGCGGGGTCCAAAAGGGAAAAAAAAAGAGAAAGAACCGTTCTTCTTTCATTCTTTCATTCTTCTTCCTCTTCTCAGCGAACTCTCTGAACCTTCTCCCCTTCACTTCAACTCTTACAACTGTCAATCTTCCCTGCGAACCCCACTATTACCCCCCGATCAGGCGTCAACCTATCTACACCTCCTCAGGCAGTTGCCCGCCCTCGAGGCGATCAAAAACACCATGGACCCGGTGAACCTGCGTCGCAAGGACACCACCAAGGGTCCGCCTTTGCGGATTCTGTCGCTAGGTAGGTTGGACCCGGATAGGCATACCTCTGCCCTCTCCCCCCCCTCCATCAACCCACGTGAGACGAGAGCTGACTGATCCCTTTTTTCCTTTTAGATGGTGGCGGCGTTCGTGGTTACTCCATGCTCATCATCCTACAAGAGCTCATGTACCGGGTCTACGTCGAATGTGAGGGTAAAGCGCCCCGTCGCGAAGAGATCCCCAAACCCTGCGACTACTTTGACCTTATCGCCGGCACCGGCACTGGCGGCCTTATCGCCCTCATGCTGGGCCGGTTACGCCTCGACATCGAAACGTGCAAGGAAGTCTACGTGCGCATGACCCGCCGCGTCTTCGAGACGGACAAGACCATCGCCGGAATTCCCTACCGCTCGACTCTGTTCAAAGCGTCCCGGTTGGAGGAGGCTATTCGCGAATGCGTCCGCGAACACACCGTCTTCGAGGCCGAGGGGAACGACATGACCAGTCCCTCGTCCAACCGCCATTCGACGGCCAGTGTTCCCTATAGCCCGAATTCCGTCCTCCAACGGTCGGTGAGTCGCGCTAGTTTCAGCACCTCCAGCAACTCCCATCCGTCCACCCCGATCAGTCATCGCGGATCCACTTTCATCAACGGACTCCGATGGGGTAATCCCGATGCGTTGCTGTACGACAACCGAGAATATCGAACCAAAACGTGAGTCCTTGCCAAATTGTTCTAATGATTCGTCTCCTAATCACTAATCCGTCGGATAGTGCGGTCACGGCGTTGTACAAAGGCTCCACGCGAAGCAGCTCCACCGTACTGCTGCGGTCCTATGACTCCCGGAGAGAACCCCCGCCCGAGTTCAACTGCACAATTTGGCAGGCCGGTCGCGCGACCGCAGCGACCGGCCTCGCCTTCAAGCCGATCCAGATCGGCCAGCACGTCTTCATCGACGAGGGCGCCGGCACCTACAACCCCTCCCCACAGGTCCTGGACGAGGCGGCCGTGAACGAGTGGCCGGGTCGCGAGATCGGTGTCTTCGTCAGCATCGGCACGGGTCGACGTCCGTCGGGCACCAACAACCGACAGCACGAGTGGTGGGAGGATTTCTTCGGCGACGCCCTAGGCACCTTTGCCGAGGCCCGACGGCGGTTGATCAACAAGATTGAGGGGTGCGAGGATATCCACATGGAAATGCTGCGCGACCATCTCGCGAAGCGCAACGTGAGCAAGGACAACTACTACCGGCTGAACGTGGAAGTGGGTGTGGGAGAATTCGGCATGAACGAGTGGAACCGACTGGTCGATATCAGCACCAACACGCGACGGTACCTGACCAAACCGGATGTCAAACGGCAAATCCTGGACGCAGGCGTCAAGTTTGCTAAAATCGAGCGCATGCACCGTCGTCTGGCCGCCCGGGACAGCGTCGCCGCCGACACCGAGAACGAGTACCTGGCCACGCCCCAGGAGGAGATGGGACTCTTCTCGCGCCCGGCCGTCTCCGTCTCGCCGCCCCAGTCCTCCCATCCCGATGCCGTTGAATTGCCGGCCGAGCTGCCCGGCGACTTTGTGCCGCTGGCGCCTCCAGGACCGCCGCCGCCGGGAGAGGACTATCTGCCGGCCCATCCCACCCCGCAGGATACGGTCGGACACCCCCATCGTGGCCGCAGATCGGGGAGCGATGGGGCGAGCCTGGCCCCGAGCGACGCGAGCCGACCGGGGTCGCGGCAGCAGCACCAGCCGTATCCGTCCCCGCGGGTGAGTTCCGAATACGGGTCTCCCTTGGGGGGGATGCCACCGCCGGTGCCTCCCAAGACGCCGATTCCGTATCCGGACGCCAGCCAGCCCAGTGAACTGGGCGGGATCCCGATGCCCATGCCGCTGGACGTGCGGAAGACGAGTCCGGGGCGTGGGTCGGATGGAAAGATTCGGCCGCCGTACCCGGTGGATGAACCGCCGCCGGTGGTGAACCGACAGCGCAAACCCAGTTACCACGTGCGATGATTATTCTCTCTTTCTTTTCTTCGAACAAACATGCCACGATGGATCGACTCATGACAGAATATGACCCTTTTTAATCCTTTGTCTTTTATGAGCGCGGGGGATTTGTGAAATGCCTGTATGTAATTTGAGACTTGTATAATGAGCAATGTGGACATGTTTCTGCCTTCTTTCTGTTTCCCTTTTCTCCTCCTTTGTCTCACTCACTGTTTTTCCTTTGGCTTTTCTATTTTTATTTATTTCTCCTTATTGCGGTGTGAGTTCCATGGTTCGGAGTGTCTGGGACGTTGGGAGAATGGCAAGATACCCACCCGGTTAAAAAGATTGAACACTCCAAGGGAAATGACAGGACTAATATTCATATGGATTAATGGATTCGAATAAGGGATAATTAATCCCATCATTGATCAGCCTCAGAAAAAAAACCTCCGGTCTAGCAGGATCTCGATGCGTGGGATCGGCGGTGGGTCTGACAATCTTCCAGCCTTCTGCATTTCTTGGCCTTGGCTTGTTTTTTTCCTCTCTTTCGATCAATAATATCCGTTCATTTATCTGATCAGAATGGTCTTCCTTTTAGATTAATTCAATTTATGAGTCGGGGACATTCCTGGACCCTTCAGAAACTTGCCCATTCCCCCTTTTCGCTCCCCACGTGTCGTGCCGCCGAGCTTAAAGATCTCCGACATTCCTGAAACCACGCGGCGGTTATCCTGCATCTCCCCTCTCGACGTGCTTTCCTATCGTTCATGGCTCGCAGTCAGACTCGAACTTTATAACCACCTATTCCGGAACGACTCGATCGATATTATATATACAGACATCTGCAGTTCATGCGACGCAGCTCATGAATTTCTCCGGATCGATGGCCCACGCGGCCCTCGAGGCTCGCTCCGGCGCAGAAGCGGGCGGCCGCCCCGCCTCCTACAAAGCCATCGGCATCTGCCTCGCCGTCGCCTCGGGCCTCTTCATCGGTGTCTCGTTCGTCATCAAGAAAATCGGCCTGCTGAAAGCCAACGTCAAATACAACGAGGAAGCGGGCGAGGGGTACGGGTATCTGAAGAACTTCTGGTGGTGGCTGGGCATGACGCTCATGATCGTCGGCGAGATCTGTAACTTCGTCGCCTACGCCTTTGTCGACGCGATCCTCGTGACCCCGCTGGGCGCGCTCTCCGTCGTCGTCACGACCATCTTGTCGGCGATTTTTCTCAAGGAGCGACTGAGTTTCGTGGGCAAGGTCGGCTGTTTCACCTGCATTCTGGGGTCGGTGGTGATCGCGTTGAATGCCCCCGAGCAGTCGTCGGTCAGTAATATCCAGGATATGAAGCACTTTGTCATCGCGCCGGGGTTTCTGACCTACGCGGGGATTATCGTGGTCGGGTCTGCCTTTACTGCGCTGTGGGTGGGGCCGCGATACGGGAAGCAGAGCATGTTCGTCTACATCAGCATCTGCAGTCTGGTCGGCGGGTTGAGCGTCGTCGCGACGCAGGGCCTGGGTGCGGCCATCTTGGCGCAGATCAACGGCGAGTCGCAGTTCAAGGAGTGGTTCCTCTACGTGCTGCTGGTGTTCGTCGTGGCGACGTTATTGACGGAGATCATCTACCTGAATGTAGGTCCTGCGTCCTTCTTGCCTAATACCTGGTACTAACCCCAGCAGAAAGCCTTGAACATCTTCAACGCCGCCCTCGTCACCCCCACCTACTACGTCTTCTTCACGAGCGCCACGATCGCCACGTCCGCCATCCTCTTCCAAGGCTTCAAGGGCTCCGGCATGGAGATCGCCACCGTCGTCTTAGGGTTCCTGCAGATCTGCGCCGGCGTGGTCCTCCTGCAGGTCTCCAAATCCGCCAAGGACGTTCCCGACGCGGCCGTCTTCAAAGGCGACCTGGACCAGATCCGCGAAGTCGTCACGCAAGAGGAGCCGGAGTCCGAGCCCAAGGCGGACTCGATCCGCGGCACAGCGGCCATCATCCGACGGTTCTCGACCCCGCGACGGACGATGGAGGCGGAAGAAGCCCGGCGCTACTACCGCGACCGATACGAAGACCAAACGAAGCAACCGGCGGAGAACGAGGTGATCGAGTGGGACGGCCTGCGCCGGCGCAAGACCGTCCTCGGCGACGGCCCGACCATGGCCCGATCAGGTACTATCCGGACGACCAGCACGCGCACGCCGTCGCTCAAGAGCACCCTCCCGCCACTAGGCATGTCGCGGTTCCCGGACGAGGACGACCGCCCGGTCACCACACACAGCGGCCATTCCATCCTAGAGGAGATCCGCGCGCGCACGCGCACCTCCAGCATCATCCACCACCCGTGGCAGCCCATCCGCGAGGAAAACGAGAAGCCGACGATCGATACCAGCTACCGAGGTGCCAGCGCCGCCACCACCACAACAACAATAACAGCAGAGACAGACCCGTCCCCACACACCAAACGACAATTCTCATTCAACATTGTACATCGACTCAAAGGCGGCGGCGGGGAGCCCCAAGACGCCCTATCGCCCAAGTCGACCTCGCCCCGCGGGTTTCTCCGACGACACCAGGAACCGAAGGAATCCGAAGAGGAGCGACTGGGTTTGGTGCGGGGTGATTCGCGCGAGGACATGGACGAGAAGCTTGAACGGACGGACTCCAACGAGAGCGACGACTGGTTACCGTCGGCTCGGGCTCAGAACCCGGCGTATGATAGCCACCGACGGATGGAGTCTATCGATCGGCCGCAGCGACTGCGGGTGAATCCCTTGCCGCCTTTGCCGGATGAGGCGCCTTACGATGATCCGTATCCGCGTGGGGGGTTCTATCGGGAGTCGGACGGTGGACGAGGAGAGGGGGGATGGAGACGGTATTCGGATGATAGGGGGGCGTAGGAGAGGGTACCTGGTGATGATAACGACGTGAATGACTTATGATGTATATATATTAGCGGTATAATATATTCCATTCGAGGATGGGACTAGCGTTTCTAGAAGACAGCATAAATAACAACAGGGTATCATATCATAAGCAACACCAAATAAAACAAAGAAGAAAAAGGGAAAAGAAGAAGAAGAGGAAGAAGATCAAACAAAAGCCAACACACTCCTCTGTCCCCTCCCAGCAATATCCATCGCGAACCTCGCCTCGGATAATCTCTTTCCAGCTTTGATACTTTCCAGGACCCTATACATGCATTAGCCTCGGAGACATACATACACCTTCAACCTTCAACACTTTATTAACGTAGTCTTCTCCCTCAGATAGATCTCTCAGGGAGAAGAAAGAAAATGAAAAAGAAAGAAGAAAGAAAGAAAGGGAACAAACCACTCAACACCCACAACCCTAAACGCCCTACAGCCCGCTTTGGCAATTTCCTTCTGTAACTTCCCTGCGGCGAGGCCGCCTCCCGCGCCGGTTATAGTTCTACTTCTACTTCTACCCGTAGAAGAAGAAGAAGAAGAAGGAGAAGGAGAAACAGTGTTAGGCCTCCCGACAATAATATGCGTGACGCGGCGCGAAACAGACAGGGCGAGGGAGGCGCCGTGCGCGACGAGAAGCTGGCGGAGGGCGTGGTCTGAGATGAGCGGGGAGGAGACGGCGTTGAGGTGGATTGTTAGGTTTGTGAATATTTGTGGGGGGTTGTTGTCTTTGTCTTTGGTTTGGGGGGTGTCTTTTTTGGATTCGTCGTGGTTTTCTGTCTTGGTGGTTGTAGTGATGATGGTATCAGAAGACAGACCAGACGGAGTCGGAGTCGGAGTCGTCTTGCGATCACCACTCCCACTCAAGAGAGAGCCGTTCGGCCTGGAAGATTGAGAATGAGAAGAAAACGTCTTCCCAACAAGAAACATATCCCTGATATCCTTCTGGCCTTTCTCCTTGCCACTTCCACTTCCCCGTCGACTCCCACTTCTATCTTCATTTTCCAAAGCACCATTCAACCACACCCACTCCCCATCCCCAGAAAGACACGAAGAAGGATGAGAAGAAGAAGAATGAGAAGAAAACTGCACCCCCAACTTCTCCTCCCTCGTCCTCCTCCACGCCGTCCCCATCGAGGACTCCCCGCGCTGATGGCCCGTTGACGACGAATTCCACGGGTCGAAGATGCGGTGGTTGTTGTAGACAGGTTGGTGCTTTCGTATTGGGGGCATTTTCCTTCTTTCTCTTCTCTTCTTTTCTTTTCTCTTTTTATTATTTGTAGATAGATAGATAGATATTTGGTGTGGTTGCTTGAGATTGCTTGTTTCTTTCTTTCTCTTCGGAGTTGCCTTTGAGGACCCAGTGATTCAATCAAGAGTTTCTCTCACTCGTGAACCATGGTTCTGTCTCTTCCAGGTCCGCAAGCTAACCTAACCGTCTTGTTGACTTTTTCCCCCTTTCGGCTTAGTCCAATTTGTCATCATATATATATATATATATGCCTGAGGCAGCACTAGCTATATACCTACCTACCTACCAGGTAGGTACTATATAATGAGGCGCATTACATACGTATGCACTGGATGGAGGAAGAAACAGGTTGACGTACAGACTGGGACTGCTTCTAGGGTGCAGGCAGACATCAGGAATGTGCATTCTGCTTCATATCTGCGATGCGAGGTAGTTCAGAACGCAGGGTATAAGGTAACTATGTCTATGTATCTCTGTATGACTATGTATGTAGGTCTGCAGATGAGTCGAGTCTATATCGTGATGCATCATCCTTGTCTACTTCCTTACTACATACTCCTACAGTCATACTCAATACATGATAATAGAATAGAATAGAATAACCCATATATTTAATGCCATACATACTCACGTCCCAGTCAGGATGCAAATAGATGAGATGAGATGGATGAGATGAGATAGCACCAAAAGAAAGAAAAGAAAAAAATCAATAAGATGAGAAAAGCCACAACGATATAATAATCTCGTCATAGGAAATTCGTCACTTCATGGTCGTTAAATATAATCCAATCAATCAATCAATCAACCAGTCAACCAGTCAATCAATCCTCTTGCAAAACACGCAACAACCCCGCAAGATGACCCAATAAGCCAGCACCAGCACCATAACGCTTCCCGTCAATTCAATTCAATCAATCAATCAATCAATCAATCCAACAAAAGGAAAGCCCAACATGAGACGAGACACCAAGTCCACCCCGTAACCGGGTGGCCGGAAACGCTCCAACATTAAATGATCATACTCTCCACCATGTCAGATCCCCTGACATGTATGGGTTCAGCATTAGGGCACGCACTGGACGCGAGGCAGCCAACCAACATCGCATGCTGTTGCATGTCCAACAACCTGCCTGTTGCTGCATGCCGAGACCCGCGGGAATGCGTCGTCTATGGGGGAACAATGCAAAGACAAAAGAAATCAAAAAACCAAAGAAAATCGTGCTGCATGTCCACCATGCCAGCTGCTCTACCTCCCGTCCCTCCAGGGAGGTTGTCTTTTATCCCTCCTTTTATCGAAACGAAAAGAAATTTTTGTTGTTTTGTGTGATTGTTTTTTCTTTCTTTTCCCTTTTTTTTATTATAATTTTCTCCTTTTTTTTCGTGTCTCGACTTTGCCAAGATTGTCACCAAGGATGCTCAGCTCACCTCCGGCGAGACATCACCCCTCCCGCTTTCATCGGTTGCAATCCCGGGGGAACGCTGCCGACGGGCCCTCCCACCGGGGACTCGGTGATCGTCTTCCGGCGCTTGCTGTCGTACTCGGTGCCGCGACTGTCCGGTCGCGGAATGCGGTCCACGTCGTCGTCTTCGCGCATCCGCTTGTTCGATCCCAGGGAGGTGTTGAGCCCCGTGGAGTAGCTGGGTGCCGGGTTAGACGCTACCGAGTAGTTCTCCAAGGACGTTCCGTTGGCAGAGGTGTTCCGGGTGTCGCTGACGATATTATACAGGCTGCTGGCAGCCGCCGGCCGAGGAGGCGTGTTGTAGCCCGACGCCCACTGCGGAGGGGCGCCGCTGGTGCGGGGCGTCATGCGCCCGGAGCCGTTCTGCTGCGACGGCGAGCCGGTCAATTCCGGCGTCATCTGGGGGTGATCGCCCGTCAGGCTGCCAAGGGAAGGGTTCGTGGTGTACGTGTACGACCCCCGGTTGGCGTGGTAGCCCGAATTGTCCGGCTGGACGTAGTCGGATTCGTGCTCGGGGACCGGTTCCCCGCCGATGTGCCCGTTGGGTTGCGAGTACCGCTCGGGCTTGACGTCAGCCGGCTCCGGCTCCGGCTGTCCGCCCGAGGCACGTCCCGACGGCGGGCCCATGTCATTCTTGAGGTACCCGCTGGGCATCTGGCCGTAGGGAGACATCGCCGGCTGCGCCAGGGGCTGGTGCGGAGCATACTGCGCGTGAGACGGAGGCGCCGCGGAGTAGTACGATTTGGCGCTGTCATACCCGGACTGGCCCTGGAACGACGGCATGCCCTGCAGGTTCGACCCCGGCGGGGTGGTCGCCGGCGTGGAGATGGACCGGCCGTTGCTCAGCGTCGTGTCGATGGAGAGAGGCTGGGTGTGGGGGACGCCGGAATTCATGCCCTGGTTGCCCCACTCGTAAGAGCTCCCTTGGTTCGGAAGGCCGATGACGCCCGACGCACTGGCCGGGGGGGTGAGGACGTTGTGTGCACGGTCCAGCGATGGGCGGCCGCCGTGCTGCGAGGAAACGGTGGGAGGCTGCGGCATGTGAGACGGAACAGAGGTCTGAAGAGAGTGGTGATGGTGCAACGGCGGCTGGGGCCCCTGGGAGGCTCGCGCAGCGGGCCCTTCCAACCGTCGCTGCTGCGATTCTTGCACCACCAGGTTCGTGCGCGTCTGGTTCGTTGGGTGGTAGAGAAGGCCCCCGATGTTGTGCACAAACAACGGATACAGCAGGTCGGTGATCTTCTCCTTGTTGGCGAATTCCAACGCCCGTTCGAACGGGATCCACACCCCCTTGAGGTGCATCGGTCCGATCTTGACGACATGACGGATCTTCTCGCTCTTCAGGATTCCATCCCGACGGCCTCGCGTCATACCCGCGACGTTGAGCAACTTGGTGCCGTTGATCATATGGTTATCTGGAAAACCCGTCAGCACGTTCACGCCCCGGCCACGATCGATAAAGAGATTCCCCTGCGATGGACGGGAGGCGTACCTTCACGTCGGGCAACGCAGACCCCTTTGGCCTCCACCTGATAGCAGAGACTCCCCTCATCTTCCCACAGGGTGGCCGTCACTCGCGGTTTGGCACCTGGGGGAGCCCCCTGGCCCGTGGTGTCGGTGACGAAGCCTTGAATCGGGGGGCCCGAGTGGTTCGGGTAACCAGGTGCCACCGCGTGGCTCGCGACTCCTGCGATCAATCATCAGCACAAAGTCCCGGGGAGGCAACATCGGCCCTGGGGATCGATCCAACCTACCGGGCAGAGGGAGGAGCTGAGGGGGAACCTGGCTACTCATGCTCGACGGCGGACCCGGCTGGGACGAGGTCACGCTGTGCGGGTAAGCATATTGCGTGTATGAACTGGCCGGACCGTAGGTGGTCGAGGCGGGCTGTAACACGGACGGCTGCTGGTGATAGGGATAGTGCGTCATGCCACCGGCGGTGGCGGCTTGCGACCCATACGCCTGGGCCGACGACAGATGCGACGAGTGAACATCCATGTAGGGCTGCGTCTGGTTCATGCTGCCAAGCGGGGTGGGATTGGGATAGTAGCTGTCGCCCACGGGGTTGTGCGAGATGGCGTACTCCTGCGGCGCGGAGGAATCCAAGGAGAGTCGGCCCTGGCCACCCGCCGAGAGGTCGGCACACGGCGGCGGGCTGCGGGGTTCGTTGACGACCGGCGCGGATCCCGACAGGCTTGTCCGTGCGCTCACGTTGTTGGACCCGGGGTCTTCCCAGCTCGTCCGGTAGGACTGGGCCGAGATGGGCGGCTGCGAGGCTGTCGGCAAACTCAAGGCCGGGAGTTTATCACCAGATAACAGGGGTCTCTCCGCGGCGTGGTGGTTGTACCAAGGAAGATCAGCAGGACCTCTGGTGTGGACCTGCGAAATCGACGGCAGCTCCAGTTTTTCGGTTGGCGGGGGGAACGGCTCTAAGAATCGTAGCAAAGGGGGGGCGGTGGACGTCGGACTCGATGCGTCCAACGTACCAGGGTTGCGTGAGATGAGGCGGTTTTGTTGCCGTCAGGTCATGCGATCCCGAGGATGGCAGGGGAATTCAGCGACGCTGGGAGCTGGAACTGCGGCGGGTTCGTAAATAGAAAAGAAACTCGATGATAATCAGATGGCGAGAAATTTCAAAGGCAAATGTGCAATCGTGGCAAGCTCGTGGAGAATCGTAACCGTAAAACGCTCGAAGATGACTAGGCAACTGGATCAAGACAAATCGCTATGCAGAGAGCATGCACCAAACTGTAACATCCAGATAGTGAAGATCTTGGTTTGTGGCCAAGGACACCATGAAATCCAGGCGGACCGGGCGCTTGCGGCTGGTCAACAAAATCGCTCAACCGAATCAAAAGCACGAAATCATGGGGATCGTTTCAGGTCGTAACAGGTGGGGGGAGAAGCAGGGACGACGTGATAGTCCAGCATCAAACGTCGACTGCGATGGAATGGGGGATTGCACGGAGTTGAGAGTGCAGCGCTGAGTGTGACGGAGGAGAGATCCGACTCGTAGCGATTCGTAACAGGTCGTGTCAGGTCGTTGAAAGAAGAAAAGGACCCAGCAGATGGCGTCACTGGACGGGTCAAGAGGCGTCTAATCTGCAAAAGCAAGCAAAACGGGCGTGAGTGATACGTTCCAGGTCATCAATGGTCATGCAGAGCAGAAAACAGACAAAAAAAAATAAAATAAATAAAATAAAATGAAAATAAAGAGTAAGAAGTGATGATGATCGAGGTAGAGGGAACCGGCAGACGGAACGGTGTATGTATGTATAAGAAGGCGCCAAACGGAAGGGATGGCACGCTAATGCGGGAGGACAAGGGAGAGGGAGAAGAGGGAGGAGCCCCAGCCGGGACCCAAATCAAAAAATAGAACGGTCAAGGGGGGGATGATGGGGGGGATGATGAGGGAGGGGTGGAAAGAAGGGATGGGAAGAGAGAGAGAGAGGGAGGGAGAGATGATTGCAGTGCTAGTGCAGGAGCAGGAGCAGATCATACACCGGCGGTGGAGGCTGGGGGCGTACAGCAAACGCAGGCCCCAAACTCAGCCTAAACGATTTTGGTCGTGGGCGGGAAAGGTCTGGTTGAGACGGAGATTGGAGATGGCAGGAGAAGGGAGAGAGAAGGAGGAAACGAAGGGAAGGGAGAGAAGAAAGGGACCCAAAGAGATGGAAGAAGAAGAGAGAAAAGAGAAGAGAAAATGGAGAAAGAGGAGAGAGAGAGAAATGATGCGTCTATGGGAAATGGAATATATACCAAACGCGTTTTCTTTTTCTTTTTCTTTTTTTCTTTTCTCTTGCTTTCCCTTTCTATTTTCTTTCTCTTTCCTTCTCCTTTTTCTTCTTTTTCTCTTTTCTCTTATTTTCTCGGGTCAATTCCTCCCTTGATTGCAGGCAATAAGAATAGATCGAATAAGGTGGGGAGTGTATGGGAGTGTATAGGGTGGACTGTAGTCAGACGGAGCTCTGATCCATGGTTGGCGAATGAACGGGTGACGGATAGGCCGAGGAGGGGAAGGTTGGGAACGAGGATCGGGGCGGAGAAGGGGGGAATGATAGGGGACAGCACAGCACCGTAGACACACAGAGAGAGAGAAGAGGGAAGTTCAGCTGCTTTCCTGCATTTTATTGGGAGGCTGGTCGGTCCGACTCCCCTCTCTCTCTCCCTTGATCCAGTTGACGGGTGCGATGGAACTCTCAAGGAAAACCCATCGAAGGGACATGACGCGAGGGACTCCGTTTTCCAGAAAGAAAAGCTGTCGGGATGATACGAGGTGGGCAGGGGGATACAGCAGGAATGTAATGTCTGTGTCTGTGTCTGTGTCTGGGTCTGGGTTTGGGTTCGTGGGGAGGTATACAATCCCATCCTCATGGGAAAGAAATGACCGAATGGGGGCGGAGGGTGGTTGGTTCTTGCGGGCGGCTGGGAGAACCGCCTGAATCGAACCATACAATAAAAAAATAAAACAAAATAAAACGAAATAAAACGAAAAAGAAAGAAAGAAAAAAAAGAAGAGATTCACATACCGGCACGTGTGTTGGGGACCTTTTCCTTTTGATCACGTCCTTGGGATCACCACTGTCTTTTTGAAACCTACTGCGTGGGAATGTAAGAGAAGCTGCAAGGCAATGGCTGTTGGACGCCGTATGTTTCTGATGCTTATGGGCGGCGGACGGTCCTGCGGTTCGGCTCGTTTTTTTTTTTCTGGTTAATTGTTTTTCTTTTCTTTTTTCCTTTCCTTTCCTTTTCTGGGTCGTCCTTTATCTATGAAATCTTGGAACTGGCCCGGCCGGGTCCGTTTTCTGGGTCCCGTAGTAATGGGTTCCGAGTGGTCGCTGAAGGGGGGAGAGGGGAAAGAGAGGAAAGCTTGGGAAGGTGGAAGAGAAGGTCAAAAGGGAAGAGAGTGGACTTTTCAACAGTGGATCACCACCGGATGGACTGTCACTATAACTAAGTACTCCGTCGTGGACCTGTCCTGGCTCGTTAGGAATCAATCAAATCAAATCCACTGGAAAATGGAGGGGAAGATAAAAAGAAAAGGTGAGCTCAGAGGGGAGAAATAAAACCGACGATGAAAATTGAAATCAGAATCGAAATGAAATAAATCAAATCATAAAAATAAAAGATGCCAGCCAAATAAGATAAAATAACAATAAAAAAGAAAAGTAAGAGTAAGAAATAATAATAATATAATAATAATAAAACCGTCCCAGTGTGGATCCGGCAACTCAAGACGAGTGAATTTTCTTTTTCTTTTTCTTTTTTAAGAGAAAAAAGTATTTCTCTTTCCCAAAAAATAGAAAATAGAAAATAGAAAATCAATAAAATAAAATAAATAAAATAAAAATGGGGAGGGAAGAAAAAACGACCGTGCGTCTGGCCTGCACAAAAAAAAGAAGAAAAAAAGCGGAGAGCGAGCTGGTCTTGCGGTGGCCGCTTCAACACTTCCTGGCAGGGCAGGGTCCAGACGTCGCGTCGCATCCGACTGCCACCTCTTTCCAGTGACAAGCTCCGACAGCACAGGATGGTCGCAGCAGCAGCAGCAGTCGAGGAAGAGGAGGGAGAGGAACAGCAGCAGAAACCGCCACGAAGCAAGGACCAGCGCGCGCCCGGATGAGCTAAGGCTTTGGCTCGGTAGGCCAGACGCGGGCAGGGACCACCGTTTGGGTTAGGGCCGTGACGATCCAACCGACGCGCTGGGGGGCCGGGATTGGTCGGTGGAGAGGGGATGAATGGAATAGAGGGGAAATCCAGGAAGGGAGGGTGGGAAGTTTATTCCAGATGGGGATTCAATTATGGGAGAGAGAGATGCAAAAGGGAGATTGACGGGTTGAATGATATGCAATATTCAAAAGGAAGAGCGAGAAGAGACATGGTACCTACCTGAGTATTGATGAGGTTGGTTCAAGGGACTGGACTGACAGCGGGTGATTGACAACGGACAGAAGAGAGACAGATAGACAGACAGACAGACAGGTAGAAAAGGAGTTGAAAACTGTTCGACTTCTGCAGGATCGAACGACCATTAAGAAACAATGCCGGGCGTCAAGAGGGAGGGAGAGAACTGGGCGTGAAATATCAATTTGGGAAATTTAAATTGCATGACCAGAGAGTCCACCAAGTTGTCCACTAAGACCGGGATCATAATACGATTCAATTCTCCCAGGGAGACTAGAGACAGAGAGAGAGAGAGAGAACTGAACTGTTGGGGACCGATCGCATCGCTGTAAGTCATTTGATCGTCCTGCGCCTGGGATGATGCTGGATCGACCCTGGACGATCGATAGTGTATCCAACTATCCATTAAGGTAATATTCGTCCTCACGCAGGATTAATTTCTATTCTTTAATTTCCCATTAACCTCTGAAATTGCTCTCCGTGCTCTCTGCTCTCCAGACCGAGTCCGGGTGGTGAACGCCAAGAAAGTCGACGACCAGTCCAGAGAGTCCACTCGGTGAGGCTGCGGACTGTAATTTATCCTTCTATTTATTATTTTCCTATTTATTATTTTATTTATTTAATGAAGGACGTGATCAATTCGCCCTATCTTGCCAATCTCAATCATAGAATAGATAGTACAAAGTATAGGATGAGAAATCGGTAAAAGAACGATCCTCAACCCTTTCCTAAAATAAGACTCAAAGTCAAAAATAAATAAATGTAAAATAAAATAAAATAAAAATAACAGCTGACAGTCCATTCCAATTCCAATTCCAAACCCAAACCAAACCAAACCAAACCCAAACCAATTCAACCAGCTAAGTTAGCTAGCCCATCCGTCTCCACGATGATGAGCACGGGTCCCACACCACGAACCAAAGACACGACGGACACGCTTCATTCCAATAATCTCCCCCCTCCCCGTCAGCTCAAACAATAGTCACTTAGTGAACTACCTCCCTCCTGTAACCACAGATTAGTATTTGTCAGATATGAAGACCCGAGCCATGGAATGTATCTCACACAGACTCACTCTCGAAGAGGATAGCTAGAGGGATAATAGATAATGTTGTGCACGAGTGGTACGCAGCCTGGTCGATGAACCTCACATACATACATACATTCATACATTCATACGTACATGCTTACATGCTTACCACATACATACATACAGTTTAAATATAGGTACATCCATCCATGGTACACGGGTACCGAGGACAAGGCGGGCGAGCACAATCCAGCTGCAACGTTAGCTTACCTTAGGCACGTACCGTCCGTCCGTCGTTGGCACTATGGATGTATGTATTAATGTATGTCTGTATGTATGTACGAAATATGGATACGCATCCTGGTCGGGTGGAAGATGGGGAAAAATAACGCCTTAGGATTGAGACCTGCGCTAAGAAATCGGATTTCAAATTGATGGGTTGGATTTTTAATTTACATTCCTTTCTCTCTTTTTTTCTTTCTTGGCGTTACGGAGGAGAGGGAGGGGAAAGAATAGTATGAGATGATAATTGAGAATTAAAAGAAGGAATGAAAGTAAGAAGGGATAATACAACCATAAAAGGGTGAAATAATAATAATAATAATATTGAATTAAAATCATCCATATAAATATAATTAAATAAATAAACGAGAGAAAAAAAAGAACAATGAATAGTTCAAGGAAGCTGCAAGATCACGCACTCTAAAACGGCGCGCAAGTGGATCACGGAAGATGTAACGAGGGAGGGAAGGGAGCGGGAAGCGTTCGCCAACGAACCGCCGAAACACCCACCAACCCAACCGTCAGTCACCTAGTAGCTACTAGCTAGGTAGGCATACGGAGTAGACCGCTGGACTGTAATCGAGAGAGGGAGGGAGAATTGGCGGTGACTGAACAAGGGAGAAGTAAAACAATATTTATTAGTAAATGAAATAGAAATAGAACACATCACACTTCAATCCACCCTTGATTGACCTCTCCCTTCATATTTCAGACTGGTTGGTAGATTTCTTCTTCTGTGGTAGGTAACTCCCAACCCCAACCCCCAAAACGAATGGAACAGAACTAGAGACGCCCTCGACGAATAGCCTCCCGCCCAAGTGGAGTTTGAACTCCGGTGACGAGGAGGGTGATTATTGGACGGATTCCTGTCTGGCGTCTGGATGTATACCTTCCTACCTACCTACCTACCTACCTACCTAGGTATCAACCTACCTATAGTACCAGTGATATGATAGTCTCAGATGATACGTATTGTATGGATGGAGTATGATTAGGGCTTCGGGACGATCTGGAGGGCGTTAGGGCGGGACCACCCATAACCTCTACTTACTACCCAAGGCCGCTGACAAGTCACCCCTCTGTTTTCCTCCCTTGACGTTCTTTCCTGCCATTCCGATGATAGACACATCTACTGAGAGAGATTGATCTGACTTCGACTTTTACGTGGTCTCCCTTCTTTCTTCTTCCTCTCTCATTTACTTTCTTACCTCCCTCCAGGAAGGCATTCGTATCAGGTTATCTATCGTCAGGGTAGGAAGAAGTCACGACGAGGATCATAATTATAACACAATTCAATATAATATAATATAAATACTATCCTCCCGGATGAAATAATTATAATAAATATATGCAAGCAAGCGAATCCACAACCCATGTCACACCAAAACATCAGCAGAAGAAAAACGAACCAGGATGAAAGACGAATGGGGCAGGGATTCGTGCAGAGAGCAGGGATAATCCGTTGGATCAGAGGGCACCACGAAAGTCGGTGGTGGCGTCGTGGGCGCCAGCAGTGTTTTCTTCCTATTTATTTATTTATATATTTATTCATTTATTATTCGGATTTAATTTGATTCGATTTATTTGGTTTGGTTTGGTTTATTCTGTTAATTGGGAAATTTACACACAATTATTCTCGTTTAACTAGTGAGTGAATGTTTCAATGCCTTGACTATTGATCGAGACGGGAATGTCGATCGGGTTGGACTTCAGATTGATTGATTGATGGTTGAGATGATACGCGCGGCGTCCTGTCATCATTTGATCTGAGACTGGGCGACAGTTTGGTTGTTTCTCCGACTGTCTTGTTTCTATACTAGTCTTGACAGGTAGATCGATATAACCCTAGGTACCTCGGTACGGAGACAGAGTCGACAGACATCAGTCTGGGTTCATTCGGTCGACAGACTCCACCGACCGACAGACAGGTGGCTAGAATACCAGGGAGATGACGATAGTCACGAGAGAAAAAGAAAAAAGAAGAAGAAGAAAGTTGTTCTATCGGCTTCCCCCGAAGAGGGCATCAACATTGGATACATCAACCCCCGAGCAGAGTCGGTCAGGAAAAATATCCATCTCATCCAGCCCAATTGTCATGCCGGAGGGAAGAGAGGGAGAGACCACGGCAGAGACCGGGCCCCGATCGACCTTGGTCTGCCTCTGACAGGACGACCGGTAGCTGGGTCGGTCGGTAGAACTGGTCCTGGCTTGCTGATTGTACGAGGGTAAGAATTTAATTCTCCGTGAAGGAGGGGGTCCGTCCCAGCCAATCCAGGCCGGATGGGACCCTTCATGTTGAGAGAAATGTGATGCATATGGAGTTAATTACCAGATCGGTCGACGATGAGGCAGAAGAGAGAAAAAGAAAAGAAAAGAACGCTAATGCTGAGTTGTAAACGATTTCTTTTTTTCCTTTCTTTTTCTTTTGCGGTTGTAATCATGTCGATCGAATCCTTCGGCCGTCGACCAATGCGCCGTCAATCAAGCATTGACACCTGTGGGCGGGATCAAATTATCAACGTCTACGAAGATGGAGCCTGGGGGTCGACCGCCAAGGTCGATAGATTCAAGACTTGGTGTCATCATACCAGGTGTCAGCCAGGGTTTGCCCGATGTGGCACCATTCTCTTCATCTGCTGGGGAAGAGAGGGTTTGTGACACAACTGCCAACAATGCCAGAGACATCGGCTTATCAACTCGGCACGATGGAGACTCGTGAGGAGTGATGTAATGGGGGAAGTGGAGGGTTGGACAGATGGCATACATCGAGTTCGATCGATGGATACGGTGAGGACCGATCAGGCCATCCTTTTACTCCACCGATTTAGAACGAAAGAAAGGAAGCAGAAAAGAAAAACAGAAGAAAAGAAAGAATCGAAGAATCGAACATGTCCGTCACGTTGATTCGGTAGATGGTCGGTCCTCAGGCGCAAGGGCAAGAAACCCAGGCCTCACCGCTTGTTCTGTCAAGTCGTAGTTATCGTCATAACCAAACGAATCATCATAACAAAATAGTAAAAGAAATGAATAAAAATATGAGATGACCAGCTGTTCATGCTCGGCTGACGGAGGAGAGGGGGAGGAAATGATAGGCCCAGGAACCTTCTTCCTGTAAGAAGATACAGCAACACTCCCTCGCAACCCCTTGCGTGAAGGTGGAGTCGACTAACGATCTAGTTCAACACACAATACCCCACCTTGATTGCCTAACCCCACTTCTCTCACTCTCTTGCTCTTTCAGTCTTGCTCGTTCTTAGTCTGCCGATTGTGTCCGTGAGAACCTCTCTCCAGAGTCCAGTCCGGAGGCGAGACGAGACCGACGACGAGACACTAGACCGACTAGACCGGGCACGGACCTGATATACATCCACCTCACAGGATCAGAGGACAGAGAGACACACCAGATCCGATTATTGGCGGCAAGCGCATTCTTCAGTCGACGGTCTGGACAACTATACCCTGTTGTCTTCGGCGTCCGGGTACGGATGCATTGTCCAGCGTTCTCTCCTTGGCCTTGACAAATAGAAGAGCAGTCAGTACTCCGTAGAAATGCCGAGAAAAGGGAAAGGAAAAGACAAAAAACCCTGATTGGACCTTTTCACCAGATTAGGATATCCCGCAACATGACACCTAGCCGGAAAATATAATGGTCTCTCGTCGGGCGAGGCTGGTCGTGGTGAAGTTTATACGGAGTATCCGTACATCCCTTGTACAGTATCTCGTGTAGCATCCTTGTATCCCTACCTATACCTAGTCAGGCCACTACTGGGGAGGAGGCAGATACTGGAACCAGGAGAAGCTCAACCTCACTAGTCAGGACTCAGGACTAGTAGTGACTAGACCAAGACCGTCCGTCCAGGATCCATCATCCGTAGTGTATTGACACTGTCCAGGGTCAATCGGGTAATTTGCACAACCCCTCCCCTCCCCTCCTCCCCTCCTCCCCTCCCAGGTTATGCACATCATCCAGTCAGACCGGACCCTGGTCGCTGATCTACATAAGCTCACCTTGCCTGTGCTGGGATCAACCTCACAGCATCACGATGGGATGGAGTACGGAGTACATATGTACTCCGTATGATTTTGCATATATACCATGTATATACACATATATATACATACACATCCATGGAATGGACTGGCAGCATGTCAACTCAACGAACGGCAACAATGTGCCCCAGACTGCACGTCTATCTGGCAGGATAAGCACAAGCACAGTAAAGCAAAGCAAAGCAAAGCACAGACACAGCACCGCACAAGCCAAGCACAAGCACAGCACAATGCACGGAGCGGTCCGTGTTTCTTTCTTTCAGTCTCCGAGACTAAACCTTCTGAACCAAACTAACGAGTCAAGAAGAAGAAAACGAGAAGAAAAGAGAAGCTTACCTTACCCCCTCGGGTAACTCCTCCCTAAATCCGCATCCAATCCCCGCCAGACTAAGGCAGGTAGTATTGGACGGACCATCTGCTCTCTGAAAGTTGAACAAAAGACGAAAATAAACGATGATCTATTGCGGCACGGACAGTCCAGTCCAGTCTCCATCCACTTCCACTGTCCAGAAAGTGGGACAACTCGAATCGAGAGAGATTGTGATCTACATGGACCAGATGGGGAAGGTTGTCCCCAATTCCCACGGTGGATTTTCATTTGACATGGGTTCTTCTCCCTGATAGACTCCTCCGTATTGACCAGGTCCGTGGTCACACCAACCAACCAGAACCGGGCGAACCAATATCTGAGATGGAGTGACGCAGGAGAAATCAGTCCGCTACCGACGGGCCGACACCCGCAGCCGTCGTACATACGTCCATCATCCCATCCAATCCAGGAGATCTTGCGGGGCGTCAGCACGTCTCCACTATCCAGTGGGGAGAAAACAGAGCAAAAAAAGAAAAAGAGAGAGAAGAAAGAAAGAGAGAAAGAAAGAAAGGAGGCTACACAACAGGCTGGATGAGACTGAAATCACCAACCGGAGAGATGCTCTTCCAACCCCTTAATATGGATTATTATATATGAGTATCTTAATGTATTTGACATTTTATAATGTATCCTATTATAACTATAATACCTATGAATATAATCAGATTAATATATAATTATATCAACAAAATAATAAAGCAACATCCCCACCTCGACCACACTAGCAACGCCACTAACAGGAGCGGACCGTGTTAGCTCGACGGTTGATGGACAAACGGACCATGGAATGGAATCATCATCTGGTCCGGGTCGGACGACGGAGGATGCGCTTGCAAATGCTGACTGGGGTCGGGTCTTCCGGTTGGAGGGCCTATCTGAGTGGAGTCCCTCCTACCTAGTCGGTCCCTAACTAAGCGTCTGTTGAGGAATCAAACCCCGTTGTCAAATGCCTGTCTGAGCTCTGTCAATCGTTTCTTTCTTCTCCCCCGGTGGATGCACCGGAGGGAGTGGGGCAAATGGGATGATTCTGGTCCGGTTCGACGGACTGACTCATGGAGATTCCGAGGGAAAGAAGGGAAAGGAGGAATGGAAGCTGAGAGAGAAGAGGATGTCGGAGAAAGGGAATGTACCTGCATTATCGTATCGGGTCCTGCAGCACATCTCCCGAAGATTTAATCTCCTGGACTCCGGGCGGTCTCCTCCCCGATCTCATCACACTTCCCTAAAATAACGGTAATCACAGTAATCATAATTATAATCATATTCGTAATAATAATAGCGCCTAATTATTGTAATAATAGATATGGGTATACACGGCAATCCGAAGAAAACCGGGCGTGTTGTGCAACCGCCCGCATCTCCCGTCTGGAATCATGTGCAACACTCAATTTTCCGGCCTCCCCTCATTCCCTCATCTCTCACTCTCCCACTCCCACTCCTCCACTCACGGTCTGGACGGATGATAGTCTGGAGTGGGTTGTGTGACTCTGCCAGCGAACTGCAGTCCTACCTGAAATGGAAGTATCCATCAAAATAAGACCTAACAAACAAGACAAGACATGCGATCCAAATCATCCAATCCATGGACCTCTTTAGCACCTCCCTACCTCGTCTCCAGGAACAGATCCGACGCTAAATCCAGCTGAAACGCCAATCTGCTGTCCACCGCATGCGAACCCTTCCGTGTTTGGGTCTCTCCTCTTTGCTTCTTATCTAGGAAAGACGTCAAGTCCACTTCTCAATGCGGATCCCAGGGGGGGGAAAAACAACGAACCTCGTACCGATTCTCGCCCGTTCCATCCTGGTAGGAGACAGGGTTGGTCTTCTTTTTTTCCCCCTAAGAACGAAAAAAAAAAACCAGCCTAGGATGTGGAAGGCATCGTGGACCAATCGAGTCGGATGAAGTGGGGGAGAAGAAACCAGGACTACCAAGTTAGTCGCCCGTGATAGTCAGGCCCCCCTCCTCTCGCCCCCTCTTGCTCAACCCCCGTCAGCGCCTCTCGGATTCAGTGTCAAATCATCGTCCGTGGAGGGGGACGGTCAGAGGATCTCTGATGAATGGCTAGAGCTGCACGCAGGTCATTAACCTTACATTGCAGGTTCCGTCGTTACCCCGTGCATCGAGATCGACTGCACGATCGGACGGGCCTCTAGGATGGTGGATGATGGTCTTTCCCATTCGAGATAGCGGATGGCATCATCACCTTCCAGTATACTAGGTCCTCACGATTTAGTTTTTCTACTAACTATTTACTAGGGTATCGCGATACCGGGGGTTTTATTATCTGTTTTTTACTGGGTTCAATATTGGAAAAGGAAGGAGTCTCGATCATAACCATAAGCGCTCACATGGACACGGACAAGGTGGACGATGGAAGAGGAATCCCGTATGGTCCATCCCAATCTGGAGAAATGGCAGACAAGACACCAGAAGAGTCAACAATCACTAGTCGGATCACGGACCTCTGCCACTCACAACCGGAACCCAGACCTCTCTCCTCTCCCGACCTCTCTTCCCAACTCTCATCCTTGAAACCATCCTACTCATTGGTTGGACCAAGTGGAGGGGGATGGGGAGGAGGAGGAAGAGGAGGAAGAGGGGGAGGATCCATGATGGATCGACTGGCGGTGGGAACGACCACGTAGCCACCAACCGGGGCCGCCCTGTTTCTTTCTTCTTCCTTTCTCCGATCTTTTTTTTTCGCTCTCCGGTTTTAATCCAGAGAACCAAATGATGAATGTCAAAGGACAATTCATTTCATTACGTATTCGATCGTTGGAATTACTCGGCTCAACTCAATTATCATTTCTCCTCGTTTCTTCGACATCTTGATAGACCAACGGTCTGACCGCAACAACCTCAGATGGCTTGACGGGATGCGACTAAGTTTCAGCTGCAGCGTCCCGTGGTGCATATGCGAGGATCTTCTGGTACTCGTTATTTATTTTAATTAATTTTATTTATTTTCTTCCTTCCTCTGATCCATCCTCATTTGAATTCCTTTACTTTAACCTTTCGGTTATATCAGAATACGATTCTAATAACATACTAACACCGTTGGGCATTACTCCGGAAGTATCAGTATCAGGGCCAGGACATCTCAAGAATATCGTATCTCTCCAAGTGGAGAGATGATCGCCATGCAGCGACGCGCGGTTCACCCGTCGGTCTGATCGAGGATGCTGGACACGGTTCGTATCGTATAGGACATCGCTTATTCTGCATGCTTGCTGTACGTACTCTGTAAGTCTATGCGAATCCATGCACCTCTAGACGTGCAGAACAATAGTATCAGCATCTCTCCTGCACCTGCGCCTCTGCCTCACCTTGTATCGCCTTGATCGGTACGTGCTGTCTCATATCGTCTGGATCGAGATTGGTATCACCGCCTGTTCGCTCGGGTGTTTAATATAAGGGATGGACGTTGTGGCAGTGGCAGTGGCAATGACGACGACGAATGATAACGACGACGTTCTCTTCACTTGCTAGTGAAGTTATTTAAATAAAGATAATCATAAATAAATATAATTAATTAATGAATTAATTCTA
Source organism: Aspergillus neotritici (assembly GCA_023619815.1). NCBI lineage: Eukaryota > Fungi > Ascomycota > Eurotiomycetes > Eurotiales > Aspergillaceae > Aspergillus > Aspergillus neotritici. The sequence goes on along the minus strand of JALZYL010000040.1, from coordinate 268,680 downwards.
ATTATGAGAGAAGAGAAAAAGAGAGAGATCAACCCTCGCGTCCTCCTCCATCCCTTCCTCCCAGCCCATCATCATCCACTGACCGCTCCCTCCCCCAGCCTCAGCTCAGCCTGCTTCAGCCAGCCAGTCCCAGTCCCAGCCTACACCACCTACCTTAGGTACGTACGGACGTACGTACGTACCTTATCTGTGGCGAACGATAGAGTCGATTCGATTCGGTGTGGATGAGAGTGTAGTAGTAAGTAGTACGGCTGTTGGGGCTTGTCTGACGCTGGAGCCCTTGCTTGTCGCTTACTTACTACTACCTACCTACCTACCTACCTACCTACCTACCCTAGTAACTTGTCTGCCTGTCCTGTCTGCCAGCCTTCTATCTTCTCTCGTTGTTCTTAATTCTAAGGAAGGACAGGGGGGACTCTCCTCGTGCTGTATGAACGGATGATGAATGGGAATATCTCGTTTATGGAACTATCAAGTAGTGTGTTGAACCCTGTTGTGTCTCTTCAAGTAGGTAGATATATTTGCCTCGTCTCTTCTTTCTGTAGTAGCAGCAGAAGTAGTAGTAACGATAGTAATACCATGGTGGTGGTGGTGGTGACGATAGTAGAGGCAATGAATGGCATATTCTCCAACTAGCCCCCTGTCTACCACCCATGTCTCTGTCTCTCTCTCTCTCTAATTGTGACTGTGCCACGCTAGTCCGTCCTGCAACAATGTCTTTCTTCGGGAATTCTGCGTTGTGCATTTCATGGATGTGGATGTGGATGGAGATTGATGGATGCTGTAGTACAGAACACACGGCATTTGGTGTGGTTGAGTAACCTTTTCTTCTTCTTCTTTTTCTCGCGTTATGGATTTATGTCTTTATTTGTGTTTATATATTTGTCTGGATATATTTGTATTGCCTGTGTGTTTATATATATATGTGTGTGTGTGTGTGCATCTAGATTGTGTGGGTGGTCTGGACTGCGCGATATATATTGTACTTATATATAGTGTTTCAACATCACGGTAGAGTACAAAGAAGCACGAGATTGTAGGAATTGATACCTAAGCACCGCATGGTATGTATCTCATAGTTATGCTGGCAAAAGCTATCTATGCATGACCAACCCAATCAATCAATCAACCTTTCTCCCTCCTCCAATCCATATCCACGCCATGCCCATCCTATCCTATCCTATCCTAAATCCCCAATGACAATCATATCTACATGACAATAACCAAAGAAATATGATATGATATGATATGATATGATACGATAGATGAAATATGAATATGCAAGAAGAAAGAAAAAAAGAAAAATCTATGTATTCCGCTTCGCAGCCTGCGAGAATATCTGCTGCCAGATGTCGATCCACTGCCGCTGCTTATAAGATAGTACCTTGTGCGGATCGCGGAACGTCCCGGCGAGGATGTCGCGGATGCGTGCGCTGAGCACCTTCAACGCGAGCATTGATTTCCAGTCTCGCACGGAGAACCGGATGCGGTTCGCGTCGATGGAGATGACGCCTGAGTACATCTACGTAGATTTAGTATCATAGTATTATGGGAATAGGATAGAGGGGGAGGGACACACCTTGAATTCAACCTCCCCACACAGCAAAGCAATGGCGAAATCGTCCACCGCGCTCGTCTCAAACGCGTTGTAGTTCCGGTTCCGCCCCTGCATGATGTGGTAGTAAGATAGCCACTTCAGCGATGCGTCCGACTGCTTGTTCACCGATGTCGGGTGCAGCGTCACGGTCTGGTTGTTCGACACGTTGCGCCAGCCCTTGCCTTCGCGCGTGAGCAGCTTCGGGTAGAAGCTCCAGGCGATGACCGAGTTGACGATCGTGTCGTTCGTGCTGTTCACGTCGTACTCCTCTGGGATGGTGAAGAATTGTCGTTGTCGTCCGCCGTATCGCGATCTGGTTCATGTTAGTTATTATAACTATCTCCCATCAGGGGTGTTGTTGAACTGACCGGTTCAGCGTAGCCTTCTGGCTTGCGTCCAGCTTCAGCAGTCCTGCATCTGCGATGGAAACAACGAGCTGCATCTTGATGTCCTCGATGTTCAGCAGCGTCTGCGAGTTGAGGAAGCTCTTGCGGCAGAAGGAGTACTCGTTCCCTCCCGGCGTGCTCCGGATGCGTTTCCACACGCAGTATGCGTTGTACACCGTGAGCAGGTCGGAGTCGCCCCGCCGGAAGGAAAGCCGTGCGAGGTCCTTCTGCGAGTTGGAGCCCATGGTGTTGACGAACGGTGACTTGGAAGAGAGAATGGCAGCAATGCTCAGCGACGCGTCCAGGCACTTGAAAAACGCTCCGTGCACGATCAGCTTCCCAAGGAAGACGTCCAATGGCAATTTAGCAAGCTGCGACCCCAACGGAGTCAAGTTCTCCCCGTTGGTCAACGCCTTCACTTCCTTCAGCGCATCGATCGCCCGGCGGATGTTCTTGGACGACGGTGGGTCCAGCGCTTCAAGGAGTGTCCGTTCCACGTCTCCGAGCTTGCAGATCTTGACGCGAAGAACCAGATCCTGGAGAGACAGCCGGAGCATTTCGGGAGTTTGTTGCTCAGGAAGCTGTGGCGGTCAGCGTTATATACCCAGCAGGTTCTGTGAGTAGGCACGTACCACCCTGTCATGCCTGTGACGAGTAAACAGGTGGAAGCAAATTCCATTCTGAACACGCCCGGCTCGTCCACGCCGTTGCTTCGCGTTGGCCCGCGAGATGAACGCCTCGACCAACCGTGACAGCTGCCGCCTCTCATCAAACCTGAGCCCCTGTTAGCAGAGTCCATAGGAGGTGATCACACACTGTAGCGTACCGCATAGTCTTCTCTTTGCCGGTGTCGATAACGGCCGTGATGTCGGGGATGGTAATACCTATCCTGGTCAGCGGGATGAAGTTCCACGTCAATAAAGATACATACCAGTTTCGGCGATGTTCGTGGCAATCACAATCTTCCGAGTGCCTTCAGGGGGCACATTGAAGGCCTTCTCCTGGTCCTCGCTGGCAATCGAGGAGTGTAGAGCATGTATAATCCAGTTTTTCTGGAAGGTTGGCTCCCCAAGCAATTCGTCGTTGAGCCGGCGGATTTCCGCCATACCGGGCATGAACACCAGGATGGCCTTGCTGTAATGTGCCATTTCAGGCGCAGTCGCAATTTTGATCAACAGTCGCTTGATCAGTTGGTAGTCCATGCGGTACTCATCGAAGTTCAAGACGGTCTCCCGGGTCTGCTTGGAATACCCTTCGAGCGTTGCCAATGCGCCACCCGTCTGGTCTCCCTGGACGTTTTCCGGCGTCATTTCGTCAACCTCGTCATCGAAAGTCGTGTTGGCTTCCTCTTCTGACAAGCGATAGTTGGTCATTTCGACGGCATCCTCCAGGTATTTCATCTCGACCGGGAATGTCCGTCCCGGAATGTTCAGCACGGGAACACCACCAAGGTAAGTCGAGAAGCGCTGGGCCTCAAGAGTGGCAGACATGAGAATCAATTTCAAATCAGGCCTCTTCTGCATCAACCGCCGGAGAACGACGAGCAAGAAGTCGCTGTCAATGGTCCGCTCGTGTACCTCATCGAGAACCACATGGGTGATATCTTGGAAGTCATCAGGCCGCTCGAGCATCCTCACTACCACTCCGGTCGTTCTGTCACAAGTTAGTCGAGTGCGCTTTGACATGGTCCAGGAAGACATACGCATATACCAGCCTTGTGGATTGGCTGACCTTGCTCTCCAGCCGGACGGCAAATCCAATGAGAGACCGGGCTGTTCCCACGTCATTTTTACTTTCTCCTAACTCCTCACTGACTCGGCGAGCCAACGAGATGGCCGAGATCCGCCGTGGCTCGGTGACATAGATCTTGCACGGACGACCCTGTTGCATCTCGTGTTCGAGGATGAAAGACGGAATCTGTGTACTCTTTCCACTTCCCGTCTCGCTGCAAATGATCAGCGCGTGGTGAGTGTCTAGCATATGCAGAATCTCGTCCTTGAAGCTCCAGATGGGAAGATTCATCCTGCCCTGAATCATGAGCTGGAATGACGGGGTCGATGCCTTATCATCCCAAATCTTCTTCAATTGCTCGTCGAATCCAGCGTTTTCTTTGTTGGTCGGCCTTACTGGAGACTGGCCCTTTCTAGGGGTTCCATTCCTCTTTCGGAAGTTAGCGGACAGCACGACATCGTCTTCGAGTGTCCCATGGTTCTCCTGAACAAGCCCTTTCAGCGTCCGTATTGTAGCCTTGTCCGCCTCGTCCTCCTGCGTCTTCTTTGCGGTGGAGAACTCAGTCCAGAGCTCCCGCCATACCGCCGGAATGCGCAGATACGCCTTGCCTTCTTTGGAGCTTTGGGGAAACAGGATGAACAAAGCGAGCGTCGAGACGAACGCCTCTGCTTGCTGTGAAGTCGGCGTTGCAATGGAATCCATGGAGACAAAGGTGGCGTATGAGTTCGAATTGATCGTAACCGTGTCCCAGACGAAGGGGAAAGGTAGGTCCTGCGGTTTCGACCATCGTACCTCGACCGCCATCCGATTCAAATGCGACGACGAAGAAAAGTCTTTGTAGATAATTTTGCACCCGGTATCCCTAGATTCGTGTACCTGTCAGCCTGTTCTGCCCGAGAAAAAAAAGGCCCAGATCCCTAACCTTGCCTTGCATGTCTCCTCCAGAACACGCCGAGGACTAAGTCCAGTCCATTTGCCAAAATCCCGCGATGTGATAGCGGCCTTGTTGAGCTCTTCTGTAATCACCCCAAGTTCCAGGACTGGCTCCTCCTCGCCTTGGAACATATCGCCCAGGAGATCCTCCGCTCCCTCGTTATCCTCCGCTGCCGGTTCGACGGTCCTCTCTTCCTTCTGCTCGTCGGTTTCGGTTTCCTTGGGTGTATTCTTTGCCTCGGGGGCACTGCGCCGGAGGAACGACGCCTCCTTCCTGAGATCGTCGAGTTTCTCCTGCCACCGGTACTCCGCCTCCGCACGGTCAAACAGTACGTCGTTCAGGATGCTTGCGATTTGGCGCTGGATGCTTGCTATTTGAGGGTCGTCCGCACCCGCTCCAAGGTTCCCCGATGCCCCCTTCTTCCCTTTCTTCGGCTTGTCGAAGATCTCCGGTCGAAGATTATATAGTCGAGTCTGTAATTCTAAGAACTTCGGGAGCAGAGTGTCCGGATCAAGGGAGCCATCCGATTCGTAAGGATCGGGAGCTGGCAGCTTCACGTCTTCTTTTGGCTTCGGCGGTTTGCCACTGTTTTGAGGCGGTTTCGGCGCGGGAGTGTTTTCTGGCTCGCGGTCTGAAGGGTCAGCTCATATTCTTCAGCATAAGGCGCTATCTGTGACGATTTACCGGTGATCCAGGAGATGTTCTTGTCGGCATCACTGCGCGATTGCGAATTTGCCTGTGTATAGGATGGTAATTCACGAGGCTCACAGTGCAGGGCGAGCCAGTCCAGAGCCTCATCAAAATTGCACACCATTTCCCGGTTGGTCGAGATGAAGTTATTGGAATAATACTGCAGGAGATGTTTCAACGCCTCTTCGACCTTCTCCTGGGGAAATCCCAGCCGCAGGAGGGTCGCCCTCAGACTCCACAACCTCATGTACAGCTCTTCCTCCGAGACGGGCTTTTTCGTCGCATTCGAATCGCGTCCCGACCCCGCACTCAATTCGGACTCTTCCATCTCGGCCAGTCGAAGGACGGAACTCAAAATATCCGCCGGAAGCCACTCCAACAGACTCAATGGAACCGCCTGTTGACGGAAGATCCGCCGTTCCGTCTCCAACTTGGTGACCTGTCGGGCGGCGTCATTTTTACATTTCGCCGCATATTTCTCCACCAAGATCTGCAACTCCGCGTCCTCCAAGTGTTTCTCCAGCTCCTCGGGTGAGTAGTTCTGCAGCGAGTGACCCTCTGGCTTCTTCTCCGCCACCGATTGCGCTGCTTCCGCGGGGGTCGGACGATCACTCTCGGAGACCGATTTCGACTCTGCGGTGGAGGTCGGGGCGGTCGACTCGGTCGGCGTGGACTTGGGTTTGGACGGAATGGAGACCGTAGCAAAGCCTCGAGCCGGATTGGCGGCGGGTTTCTTCTTTTTCTTGTTGTTCGGAGGCATGGTCTGTCGGGGAAGGATTGATTCAATCCAGAAAAGGCGGGGAAAAGACAGAGAATCGGAGAAAAATCGAGGACTCCCTCAACCACCGGAATCAAGCGATGAAATTCCCGGAAGGACACTGAAAGACGACGGTTGAGGAGAGATAAACTGAAGACACGAGAATCGGTGACGCAGAGGGAAGTTCGCCATCGGTACAGGGTCCAAGGCCGTGAAGTAAACTGCGAGATGACTTTTGACTGGAGGAGGGGGGAAAACGCACCGCCAGCAAAAGGCGGGAGCTTCTTCTGGCCTGAGGTTCCCTTTCCCCACAACCCGCCCGGCGAAAACTTTTATGACAACATCAAGTCAACCAAACCCAATCTCTTGTCCACGCCCGACATGCTCCTGTCCCTGACCTAATGATGGACGATTTACCATGGGATCAGGTACTATCCGGAGACCTGGAGAGTTTACGTCTCGTTCTCTTCTCGAGTTCGACCGCTCGTAGAACGGTGGCTCTTCAGGAACTCCGCGATCGAATTGGTCAGTGTCAACCCCTCTCTCTCCCCTCGCAGAGCCCAAGAGGAGGGGGCCTTCTGTGCTGACGGGTGTGTGCTGGATAGGTACCGAATTATCCCCCGAACTACGCGGATCCCTGATTGCGATTCTGTTCAAGACATATCCGCTCTACATCGACCGACCGTCTCGTCACGCCGTCCAGCAGTGTCTCCGCCTGCTTCTTCAGGGCCCCGTCCCGACGGACGAGCTCAAACAACTCACTCAGAAATTACAGGCGGAAGCCTCCAAACCGGGCCTTGCGTCGACCTCGGCGTTTGTCCTGCTCGAATGGTGCTCGGTTCTGTTGCAGGTTCTCCGAGATGACTCTGGAACCCCACTGGCGACCGTCCTGGACTTGATCGCCGTGGATGCGAAGGCGCTGGAAACCTGTCTGGGAGCCGGTCCTAAGCCTGCGGTGCGGCAGTCGGCACTCAGGGTGACCAGACGTGCCTTGCGGGCGGTCTTCTCATCGAGTGTCTGGGGGGAGGATGCGATTCGCCAGTCCGTCCAACGGTTGACCAGCGACTCGGCCACGGGCCAGAAAAATGCCCCGTTCCTCGGTGTGATTTCAGGGGTCTGCGCCCGTCTCCCGGCTAGGAAACCCATTCTGGAGGGGGAGAAGAAGGCAATCACCTCTTTCTACATCAAGGAGCTGGTGGGGTCGAAATCTGCGCCGCCATCGCATCTCGCCAATGCCCTGTCCGATTTCTTCGAGTCGTTCGTTACCTATGAGGATGTCACATCGGACATCATCCCGCCCCTGGAGAAGTCTATCTTGCGGTCCCCGGAGGTGGTCTTGAGTGGATTGGTCCCGTCGCTGTGCGCCTCGCTGCCGGAGAGTATCGACTTGTCGGAAGTTCTGCACTCTCGCCTGTTGAAGCACCTGCTGTCGAGCATGAAGTCGAACAACCCCGCCATCAGACAAGGCGCCATCCAGTCGTTCGAATCGCTGCTCGCAAAGTCCAAGGTCGAGAGCCTGCTTCTCAAGGTCACCACCGAGGTGATTGGTCCGTTGAAGACCCAGAAGATTACGAACCCGGAGCAGCGGGCGATATATGCACAGGCGCTCTCCGCCATCTCCCCGTCGGTCGACCTTTCGAAGGAGGTAGTCCAAGGGTTTGTCCCGGTGTTCTCAAAGGAATCTAATGAAGCCTCATTAGAACAGGAGATCAAGTCATTTTGCAAGCACCTCGAATTCCTCATCCAATCCAAGGTGAAGACGAACGATGATGTCGTCAATGCCATTGTGAAGGGTTCGGCTGATAAGCGGGTCCCCTTCCGCAAGTTGTGGCAGCTCAACGTTGGAGAGACGCTGTGGCGTGCCGGTCCTACCGCATGGGGCCAACCCGAGGTGGAGCCTCTTGTCACCAAGTTCCTTGCCAAGATGAAGGAACTGTTCAACGAGGTCTTTGCTAATCCCCTACCATCAGCCCAGGGAGGTTCCCTGTCGACGGCGTACGTGTATTTGGCCCTGACGGAACGCGGTTCCGCGCTCGCCGGCTTTGATAAGACTGCCTGGGAAGACTTGGTTTCCCGGTCCATGGCCCTAAGCCCAAAGCCGTCTTTCCTTCTGAACCCGAAGGCGTACACGAAGTTGACGTCCCAGGTAGAAATCCAGTGGGTTGTCAGGGCACTTGCCGCCGTAGCAACCGGGTCAAAATTTGGAAGTGCGGAGGATCCCGCGAAGATTGCTTGGGGTCAGGCGTTCATTTATGCTCTCACCGTTCCGGGGCTTCACACGAACTTCCGGGACGAATCAGCGCGTACACTATCCGATGTGCATAAGAGCAATATAGAAGATATAAGCCATATCATCGTTGATGCTCTGTGGGCTTGGATTCTCTCCGCCAGGACTGGAGAGAGGGAGTCGGCCCCTGTTTCCGCGGGACCGGGGAGTGAGAAGTACCTCAACTTGGTCGCCAAGGCGATCTGCCCCCCTGCGCCTAGTCTACCGACATCGGAGCATGCCATCGCCGTCTTGAAGCACCAGCTGGTTCGACTCCTTGTCCTCTGCCGGCCGGAGCTGATCCCGAATGCATCCTGGATTTCCCTGTGTCTGAGGACCGGCACGGACCCGGGCGATCTCGTCCGTGAACTTACCGAAGAATGTATGAAGCAACTGACCGGGTTACAAGACGACTCTGTCCAGAGCAAGGTGCCCCAGATCGATGCTGCGCTATGGGGCGCGGCTGGCGATTTAGCATTTGTGGCGCCGGACACGATGGTTCCTCGCCTTGTGTCTCAGATCCGGGAAGATCTGGATGCCTCGCGTCTGTCCAAGTTTTCTGCAACCGATGCGGCCATTGCTCGTACGCCCGAGGGGACCATGTTCGTCGATGTCCTTAGCACCAAGTCGAACAAGACTGCCTTTGACAAGAACACCAAGGACTACGATATCCTCAGGTGGGAGGAAGAGTTGCGAGCCCAGTTGGCCCAGAAGAAGGGTCAGACGCAGAAGAAGCTCAGCGCTGAAGACCAAGGCAAGGTGAAGGCCCAGCTCGCTAAGGAATCCAAGATCCGCGAAGAGGTCCTGCGGGAGGTGAAAAGGATCGAACGGGGTACTGGAATCATCCAGGGTCTCGCAAATGGACCAGCGCTCGATGCCGATGGCTGGATTAGCCCTGCCGTTAATTCTCTGCTTTCTCTGGTTCAGGCTGGCGCAGGCTTACTGGTGGGAGACGTCGTGTCTCAAGCGTACATCAAGTGCGCCGAGAAGCTGTCCAGCCGCCTGGGTCCCCTGCGACCTTTCGTCGGAATTGCGACTCTGCGTGGAATTGGCAAAACCCAGTTGCCCCGTGAAATGGAACTGGAGCCTCTCGGGGGTGAGTATCGTCACACATTTATCAACGGCCACCTGCTAACTCCTGTACAGAATTGCTGACAAGGATCCTCTACCGTCTTCGTTTTGCTTCCGAGCAACGTCCCCTTGATCTGTCCTCGCTGGCTTACGCTCTTCCTCTACTCTTCTTAATCCTTGAGCGGAATGGGATTGAAGAACAAAAAGGGGAAGGAGAAGGGGAGCAGGTGCTGCTTGCACTCGAGATTATCTCCTTCCATTCTAGCTCATGTGAGTAAATACAGCTGCTGATCTGTGCCAAGGAAATCCCGGTTCTGACAGGGGTCTATAGTTTCCGACGATCGTCTTCCCCGCGAGGAGGTCCTTGATATCCTGCTCAAGTCGATGCAGAGGTACACCCAGCACTACAAGCTCATCAAGGACACCTTGTCCGATTTCTGTCGATCAATCTCTCCCAACATCTCCAAGAGCGAACTCGACGTGCTACTGAAGAGCACAATCGTCCCAGATGTATCTGTTCGGACGGCGGTGTTGCAAGTCATCGACGCTGAAATTGACCTGACCGACCTCGATTTCTCCGAGCACATCTGGCTAGAGTGCCACGACCATGTCGAAGAGAATGCCGAGATTGCCGATACTATCTGGGAGGATAATGCTCTGGAAGTTGACGAGTCTTCATACGCAAAGATTATCCCATACCTTTCTTCCCGGGACCCGCAGCTCCGAGGTGCTGCTGCGCGCGCGTTGTCCCACGCCATTGAGTTCAACCCCTCTGTCTTCACCGATATTGTCTCCGAATTGCAGTCAAGCTACTCGGAAGATGTCAGGCCCAAAGACCCTGGCAAAGACAAATACGGAATGCCACTCAAGGCCGACACGACGGATCACTGGGAGCCTCGGAGCGGTTTCGCTCTTGCCTTTGGTGCTATGACCAATAAATTCGAGGGCGAGCAGATCGTTTCATTCATTCGGTTCTTGATCGAAAGAGGCCCGCTGATTGACAGAAGCTCGGTGGTGAGGGCGCAGATGGCCGAGAGTGGCAAGTCGGTCATTGCTGCCCGCGGCCAAGAAAAGGTCGAAGAGCTCATGAAGCTCTTGGAAACGACATTAGAGACCTCAGACAAGGGAAGCGAGACATCTGATCTGCTTAATGAAGCTGTGGTTGTGCTGTACGGTTCTCTTGCGCAGCATCTCAAGGCAGATGACCCGCGGTTGCAAACCGTCATCAAGAGACTGCTTGCTACCTTGCCCACTCCCTCCGAGTCGGTTCAGTCCGCTGTGTCTGAATGCCTGCCGCCTCTCATCAGGCTTTCTGGCCCGCAAAGCGGACCGTACGTCCAGGAGATGTTGGATCAGCTCCTTCAGTCGAAGAAGTACGCTACTCAACGCGGTGCCGCCTATGGGCTTGCTGGCATTGTTAGTGGCCGGGGTATCTCTACTTTGAGAGAATTCCGCATCTTGGCTCATCTCCAAGACGCCACGGAGAACAAAAAGGAGCCCCATCAAAGACAAGGCGCCCTGTTGGCATTTGAACTGTTTGCCACCATTCTCGGCCGCATATTCGAGCCATATGTTATCAAAATCGTGCCGCAGCTTCTGGCCAGTTTCGGCGATGTCAATGCTGATGTCCGTGATGCCTGTCTTGATGCAGCCAAGGCTTGCTTTTCAAGCCTCAGCTCGTACGGTGTGAAGCAAATTCTGCCTACTCTCCTGGATGGCCTTGACGATACGCAGTGGCGTAGTCAGAAGGGAGCTTGCGACTTGCTAGGAGCCATGGCTTACCTTGACCCTCAGCAGTTGGCACAGAGTCTACCGACGATCATTCCCCCTCTCACGGTCGTCCTGAATGATACACACAAGGAGGTACGCAACGCCGCAAACCGCAGCTTGCAGCGGTTCGGTGAGGTTATCAGCAACCCCGAAGTGAAGAGCTTGGTCAATGTGCTCCTGAAGGCCCTGAGCGACCCGACCAAGTATACGGACGAGGCTCTAGACTCGCTTATCAAGGTGTCGTTTGTTCACTACCTGGATGCACCTTCTCTGGCTCTTGTCGTTCGCATTCTTGAGCGTGGTCTCGGTGACCGCTCGAATACGAAGCGGAAATCTGCTCAGATCATTGGAAGCTTGGCCCATCTTACCGAGCGCAAGGATCTTATCTCGCACCTGCCGATCGTTGTGTCTGGCTTGCAGCTGGCTATTGTCGATCCGGTACCGACAACCCGTGCTACCGCCTCCAGGGCCCTTGGGTCACTTATCGAGAAGCTTGGAGAGGACGCTCTGCCTGATCTGATCCCCAACCTTATGGCCACTCTCAAGTCAGATACTGGTGCTGGTGACAGATTGGGATCCGCCCAGGCCCTTTCCGAGGTTCTGGCAGGCTTGGGTACGACCAGACTCGAGGAGACGCTGCCGACCATCTTGCAGAATGTGTCCAGCTCGAAGGCGGCTGTTCGCGAAGGCTTTATGACTCTATTCATCTTCCTTCCTGCATGTTTCGGAAACAGCTTTTCTGCCTACCTCAGCAAGATCATTCCTCCCATCCTCGCAGGGTTGGCAGATGACGTTGACTCGATTCGCGAGACGTCCCTCAAGGCTGGTCGTCTGCTGGTCAAGAACTTCTCTTCCAAGGCTATCGATCTTCTCCTTCCCGAGCTGGAGCGTGGTCTTGCCGACGACAGCTACCGTATCCGTCTCAGTTCGGTTGAGTTGGTTGGCGACCTGCTCTTCAGCCTCACTGGTATCACGGGTAAGACCGACGCTGAAGAGGAGGAAGAGGAGGCCCACCAGGCCGGCCAGTCCCTGCTCGAGGTCCTTGGAGAAGAGAGGCGAAACAAGGTCTTGTCCGCTCTGTTCATCTGCCGCTGCGATACGTCGGGTCTTGTCAGGAGTGCAGCGTTGGCCGTTTGGAAATCGCTTGTTGCTTCTCCCAAAACGCTCAAGGAGATGGTGCCTACTCTCTCGCAGTTCATCATCCGGCGCCTTGGATCCTCGAACATGGAGCACAAGGTCATTGCCAGCAACGCTCTTGGCGATCTCATCAAGAAGGCTGGAGAGTCTGTCCTCTCTACTTTGCTGCCTTCCCTCGAAGAGGGTCTTCAAACATCTCCGGATGTGGATGTCAGACAAGGTATTTGCATTGCTCTGAGGGAGCTTATCACTTCGGCTACGCCCGAGGCGCTCGAGGATTTCGAAAAGGTGCTTATCTCGACCGTCCGGGTGGCTCTTGTGGATTCGAGCGAGGATGTGCGTGAGGCTGCGGCTGAAGCGTTTGACGCGCTGCAGCAAATCTTGGGCAAGAAGGCTGTTGACCAGGTCCTTCCTTACCTGCTCCACCTCCTGCGAAACGATCAGGATGCCGAGCAGGCATTGTCGGCTCTTTTGACCCTCCTCACCGAGCAGACTCGGGCCAACATCATCCTTCCCAACCTCATCCCCACGCTTCTCACTTCTCCGATTTCCACATTCAACGCCAAGGCCCTCGCCTCGTTGTCCCAGGTGGCAGGCTCCGCCATCTCACGCAAGCTGCCGACAATCATCAATGCTTTGATGGACAATATCCTATCTACTACCGACGACGACCATCGGGAGGAATTGACCAACGCGCTAGATACTGTCTTGGTGTCTGTCGATGAATTCGATGGACTGAACTCTGTGATGAATGGCATGCTGACCTTGATGAAACATGATGATCACCGCCGTCGTGCTCGTGCAGCCTTGCACTTGAACAAGTTCTTCTCTGATGCCGGAATCGACTACTCCAGGTATCATCAAGACTTGATCCGCGCCTTCCTGATTTCCTTCGACGATAGTGACAAGGAAGTCGTCAAGGCAGCCTGGACTGCTCTCAGCGGTCTCACCTCTCACCTTCGCAAGGAGGAGATGGAAGTGTTGGCCGCCCCCACACGACAAGTGCTCCGGAGTGTGGGTGTACCGGGAGCAGACCTGGCAGGTTTCAGTCTGCCCAAGGGTATCAATGCCATTCTGCCAATCTTCCTGCAGGGTCTTCTCAACGGCAGCATCGAGCAGCGTACGCAATCGGCTCTTGCCATTGGCGATATTGTCGACCGTACGAACGCGAACTCGCTGAAGATGTTCGTGACTCAAATTACCGGTCCACTCATCCGTGTGGTATCCGAACGGTCGACGGATCTCAAGTGTATGTTGTTCCGTCTTTCTGCGCGCTTAACCCATCCCTGCAGATCTATGCTATGACCGGCTCGTAAACTAACTGACTCCCATAGGCGCCATCTTCTTCACGCTCAACAAGCTCCTGGAGAAGATCCCATTGGCCGTCAAGCCATTCCTCCCGCAGCTGCAACGAACCTTTGCTCGTGGCCTTGCAGATCCGTCTAGCGAGACCCTGCGTAACAGGGCTGCCAAGGGTCTTGGTATTCTGATCACGCTGACGCCCAGGGTTGATCCTCTGATTGCCGGTATGTGCTGTCAATCACTACGTGGACCGTTTGGGTGGATATTGACTTCGTGATTAGAACTTATTACCGGTACAAAGACCGCGGACATCGGCGTGAAGAATGCCATGATGAAGGCCCTTCAGGAAGTGGTGGGCAAGGCTGGCGCCAACATGAGCGAAGCGTCCAAGAACTCCATTCTTGCGCTGATTGGCGATGATGCAAGTGACCAGACTGGTAAGTCCTTCGGGCCCTTGTAGTCTGCTTGCCCATGTACTCACATTGAAAATAGATTCTGTTTCCATGACCAATGCCAAACTGCTGGGTGCACTGGTCAAGGTTCTTCCCCCAGCTGCTGCCGGACCACTTATCAAGTAAGCTCGTCTCGATGGATGGTTATAGTATTGTTGCTAATAGTTCCCCCAGGAGTCGGGTCCTGACGTCCAACCTAACTCATGCGTCTATTCTGGGGCTCAACGGCTTGCTTGTTGAGTCCCCGTCGTCCCTGACCGAACACTTTGGCACGGAAACGCTGTCGCTCATCTGCCAGGCTGTAACAAACAAGGACGTAAGTGATCAACCCAGTCCAATACATACAAAATGCATGGTTCTAATTTGCGCAATAGCCCTTCATCTCCGACAACGCAGTCCTTGCTGCGGGCAAATACTTGCTGACGGAAGATGAGCACCGGACCTTCGAAACGAACAAGACTATTTTCGAGGCACTGGCCCCTTGTATCCAGCCCGGCACGCCCTCTGATACCCGCCGATTGACTCTGGTGGTGATCCGCACGGTTAGCCGACTTCATCCGGAGTTGACCCGTCCCCATCTGCACCTGCTTGCCCCGCCCATCTTTGCCAGCGTTCGGGACACGGTCATTCCGGTCAAGCTGGCTGCGGAGGCAGCCTTCCTGTCCATCTTCTCGGTGGTTGAGTCCGAGACGGCGGTGTTCGAGAAGTACATGGCCGGCCCTGGATCCGAGCTTCCCCCGGGCCCCAAGCGGAGCATGTCGGACTACTTCAAGCGCGTCGCGATCCGTCTTGCAGGCCAGGCCCGCGAACGAAAGGAGGCCGAAGGCGGCCAAGGCGGTCTCGGACTGTCGGTGGACGAAGTGGAGGATGAGAAGGAATTGTGGAGCATTGGGAAGGTCGACATGGGAGAATCCTCGTTCGACGAATGAGGGTAAATGTCGACGATGGCTTGGATGTAGATACCTTTTTTGATCGCATGGGTCTGATGGTTTCTTTTTTTTTATATCTTATTTTACGCTTATGATTATATTGAAAAGTTGATATGTTTTTGGCTTGATATCTGTGATTTGGGCCACCTTGATCGGGCTATCTATCTATCTAGATCATCGCATCGCGTTCTGACCCACTCTGGACCCTATGTTGGAGCCTGAATCTTCTGGTCGTCAAGTTTGCCTGAGGCATTACTATAGATATAGATAGCGTCATGTGATCTCGGACGCGGAGGCGACTGCCAGTCGAGGAAGGTAACGTCACCCCGCGTCCTCGACGATAGGATACAAATAATTTGAACATTCAATAAGATACTTTATAACCAGTAAAGTCAGCCATGACAATAAACAATATGATCTCGTTATACCGTTATCGTGACATGGGTGCTGTCATGGCGGCTCCAGAGTCAAGTCTTGGCAGCTGGGGCACAAACCCTAGGGTGGAGCGACTCGCTTAGCCGGTCACAGTGGCTTAGCTAATCGAGCGGGCGTCGACTCAAACTCCTCACCCCAAGCCTTTCCATCCCGTCGACGAGTGCAACGAACATCATCCGCCAACGACCGTCGATACGCCGACATCAAGATGTGAGTTTCATCGCCAACCCCCCATCGATGTCCTCCCCGGAGGATTTACGTTTCCCTGATGGAATTTTGATTCCCCTCGATGCCGAATATCTGCACGTGGGGGAGGCCACGATCTTTTGTCGCTTCGCACCTCAATATACTGACTGAGTGTTTGTGTTCAGGGTCAACCTTCGCACCCAGAAGCGCCTGGCCGCCTCCGTGGTGGGCTGCGGCAAGCGCAAGATTTGGCTCGACCCCAATGAGATGAACGAGATCTCCAACGCCAACTCCCGCCAGACCATCCGCAAGCTCGTCAGCGATGGCCTCATCATCCGCAAGCCCGTGACCATGCACTCGCGCGCCAGTGCCCGTGAGCTCAACGCCGCCCGCAGAATCGGCCGTCACCGTGGTCTGGGTAAGCGTAAGGGTACCAAGGACGCCCGTATGCCCAGGTATGCATCAGGAACCCCAGCCAGCCGTCCTGCCGACTTCTGGACAATGGTGGAAACTGCCGCGGTGGATAATTTGCTGATGGCTATGTCTCGTTTAGCCAGGTCCTCTGGATGCGCCGCATGCGTGTTCTCCGTCGCCTGCTCGTCCGCTACCGTGCCGCTGGCAAGATCGACAAGCACCTGTACCACGAGCTCTACCACCTGAGCAAGGGTAACACCTTCAAGCACAAGCGCGCTCTCGTCGAGCACGTAAGTTCGCCCGAATCCTTGGTTTTTGTCTGCGTGTCGTCCGTCGTTGGTCATGGAGAGGGTCATCGTGTATGGTTGTGGATTCGTCCAGGTCACTCTGGTGACGCTGATGCCCTGGCCGCGGTGGAGGAGGAAGACAGTATGGGATGAACAATTTGGAATCGTTTACTGACGGTCTTGCCCTACAGATCCAAAAGGCCAAGGCTGAGAGACACCGTGAGCGTGTCCTCAAGGAGGAGATGGATGCCAAGCGTGCCAAGAACAAGGCTCTCCGTGAGCGCCGACAGGAGCGTCTCGAAGCCAAGCGTAACGCTCTGGCCGAGGAATAGATTTCCCCTTTGATGACCTTTTTGGCGGTGCGGAGGTTGCAACTGGAGGGAATCGAACGATCGATCAGCCAACGGGAAATCTAAATCAGGTCGACCAAATCTCTGTTTCATTTCCAAGTCTGGCTCGGTGGCTTGATTTTCGTCCGGGACAAAGGCTGGTTTGGTTTGGTTTTGTTCCTGTCACTCTGGACCCTAGATCCGACGGGCGCTCGGGAGGTTAACGGAGGACAAGCTTACTTCTCTTCCTTTTTTTCCCCTGACGAATAATACCGGAGGGGGGAAGGGGAAAGGAAGTCGGCTACGAAGAAAGAAAAAAATAAAGGAAAAAAAGAGAGAACCATTTATTAAAGCAAAACCAATGGCATGGCGCTTTGTGTGATATGAAACTTGATATCTTTTTTCGTCTTCATCTTCTCTCCATCCTCTCTCTCTTTCTCTCTATTCCTATCTTATTCTTGCACAAACATCCAGCCAACCAACAAACCAACCAACCAACCAACATTTCGGATATCCCTTCCTCCCAGTTCCAACCCACCTCGTCTTCCGGAAGGAGTCAGGGAAAGAAAGAAAAAATCGTGTCAGGTCCTTTATGTCGTAACGTTTACTGAAATAGCAATCACTTGCCGGTTGGTTGGGGGTTCATTTATCTGTCTGTAGTTATCGCGATAAGTGGTGAGTCAGTAGGAGCTGTCTTTGTTAGGGGTGTATATGTATGTATCTATCTACCTTGCAGGTCGTCTGTCTTGATACTTGTTGGAGTTTATCTATGAGATTCGATCGACAAGTATACATGGTATATGATACATGACTTCATACTCGATGGTTTGTACCTAGTCTCTATGCTCTATGTCTCATGTATTTTTGTTTCAGTCGTGATGTATAAATATATTATACATTATACATTATACATTATCTATCTATATATAGTTAGCATGTCCTAGGAAAGAAATTACCAACTGACTTGCAGATATCAAATTGAACTGGATTTATATATCTAACTACTACTATACTATATGTGCTCTCTCTCTCCCCCCCTACCCTTCGGTAGAAGCCATAAAGCAAAGGAAAAACAATAAATAAGTTTATTTATTTTATTTATTGTATTTATTTATTTATTCATTTATCTTTTTATTAATTAACTTATGTTCAATCCACGTTAGATTCGATTGTATGATATACTTATATTGTTGAATATGGGCATAATATATAAATATATAGTTTGTATGAACGGACGGGTTTAGCTAATATAATATATTCCCTATATGGATAGATGGATAGACAGATGTATACCGCCGGTGTCTCCACTACATATATATAGCCAATATGTCTCGAGTTGAGTTCAAGAGGTAGAGATAGGAATGCATCCATAATGCAAAGTGGAAACGTTAGGAAAAAGCGTGAAAGTGGGTTGCTACTTGCCTACTATCTACCACATACCACCTAATCGGAAGAAAATATTCAGAGGCCTATTTCAGATACTTCACTTACGGGATCCTAATAATGAATAAGTGGGCTTGTATGGTGGCGTACCCGAAACTAGACAGTTATAATACATTGGACGCTGAGCGTCATGCTATAGATTCATATCCCCTCGATTCCCTCGTTCCGTGCCCGCCCATGCTGGAATCCAACACTGGATTCAATGCATGATCTTCATAGCTCATGGTCATGTCACATATCTCGTGGACAAGAGTAAACAAAACGCCCCAAACCCCGCATCCCATCCCACCCCTGCATGGGTGTCACACCGCTAGTCCCGGGAGGACCCCCGAGCTGCGTCGGTGCATCACATTGGCGGGAACCTCCAGGTCAAAGGGGTCGCTCCGGGTGCTGATGCGGGTTACGGGGCCGGCGGTGGTGGGGCCATCGGTCATGCCGACGTGGTAGCTGAAGCGGCGGATACTGCTCCCGGCGCTGTTCGGCCCCGGGAGGACGAGAGTGCTGCCGAGGCTGCTTGGGATCGAGGTGTCGCTGGTGCTGTGGGGGATTCCCGGTCGCCGGAAGCTCTCGACCTGCGCCGGGTCCAGGTATGAGGAGGCGGTCCGATGGGACGACCGGTCCTTGCGCGCGGCGGGCATGATCGGGGACTGCAGATTGTCGATGAACGGGTCGTGGAGGAGATCGGTCAGGCTGTTGAGACTCCCCCGCGTGGATTGCACCTCGCCGGCATCGGAGAAAGGGTCGGAATGGCGGGAGGGGATGTGGGGTCGCGAGTTGACGTACCCCGGGCTCATCAAGGTGCCGAGGAAGTGGTGATAGAGGGATGGGGTGGAGGAGTTGGACATGAAGTGGGCATATCCATGGCGTAAGCTGGTCGACGAATCGGCCGACTCCCGGGGATGGAGGAGGCGCTTTTCGCCGTTGCTATCTATCCACAGGCCTCGCGCTTTCCGCCGTCGATAGCGATAGAGAAGGAGACAGAAGAGGAACACGAGAAGGACGAAGCCGACTCCGCCGAGGACACTTCCCAGGAGGGTCCGGAGGGAGTCTTGGATGGTGTCGTCATCGTCGGACGGGGTGGGCAGCCCCTGTGCGGAACCGCCGTCCGACGTGGTGGCTGGTGGACTGCCCGGTGCACTCAAGGTCGCTGAATCGGTCGGTCCGATGGCGGAGGTTACCGGGGACGCGGTGATGGCTAGGAATGTGGATGCCTGCGTGGTCTGGGTACCCAGATCGTCCGATGTGGTCGGTCCATCGGTGGTCGAATGGGGGAGATGGGTGGTGACGGGATCAACGCCCGATGGCAGGGGCGTTTCTGTCGTCTCTGGGTCCGATGGGGCTGTTGCGTGCGATGTGGTCGAGGTCGATGAGACGGTGGACGATGATGATGATGACGATGATGATGATGCGTCCAGGGACGTCGTGGGATCCGGGAGGGCGACTGACGTGGTGGATAAGTTGGTGGACGAGGTGACTGCGGCGGACCTTCTGGGGACTTTGGTGCAGCGCAAGCCCTGGTGGAAGATAATTGACGGACTGGACATTGACATGTCGCCCAGCCCGCAGGCTCCTAGGATGCGGAGGAGGGTTTGCTCGATCCGGTGGCACGATCGATTCGAGGAAGACCGAGTTCCATCGAAAATCCGTCCAGTGGGGGAGGGAGAAGCAGAGGTCGGGCACGCGTTGGATATTAAACACGGCTGACGGACAGACGGTGGTGGTATAGATTGCAGTCCACAACGAGGTGGATAGTCCCAGAACCCGAAGGAATCTGGGTGTCCTGAAGCCACGGGGACCAACGGGTGACAGGCTAGGGAGAAAATTTTTCTTTTCTTATTGGATCAAGTGTCTACAGGGAACCGAGCAGGCCATGACAATGTGTGTTAGAGGCGTCCGTCCGTGGCGAAATAGCCTGTTTCAGGGTCGGATGGTGAGGCACGAGGCCGTGCTCCAATGCCGGATGCCGGTCAGGGAACCGAGATGAAAGGAAAGCACAATTGATTCTCTATTCAAGAGAGACAGTAAATATCGCCACAGGAGAAGAAGAACAGAAGGCAACGAGAGAAGAAAGAAGAGAAGAGAAAGGGAGAGAGGGGAAGGGTGGTCCTTCAATCAACGATGGGGATGTTTTGGCTGGGGAGGCGCCCATTGTCCGCCGGAGCGAACCAGGCACACACACCAGCGTGGTTGCATTTAGCCATGGTTCCTGGCAAGGACTTCATGTGGATTGAGGAAACGAAGCAGGGGATAGGAAGGGAGGGCGCCTATAGGAAGAAAGTGCTGAAACAGAGGGGGGATCCTGTGCAGCGAACGCCTTCTCGGCATTGGATATCCCGCACGGGGGTCAGAGCACCAACCACTGGCAGCGTAAGGGGGGAAAGTGGAGGGAGAGGCGTTCGTTTGAGATGGTTGGGGGAAAAACTTATATCATGATGCGGGGGAAGACGAGGTTGATGAAGGTTGTCGTCGATCTAATTGTCGATCCATTGTAAGCGAAGGACTAGAGAGGGAAATGAGGAGATGAAGAGAGCTGAAGAGAGGAAGAAGTCAAGACGAAAGAGGAAAAGTGGAAAGATGGAAAGAAAGGGAACGATGGGGAAGTCCGGAGGAGACTATGCCTCTTTGGAACATCACGGGACATCACGGGACGATCACACGTGAGGTGGTGATATCAGGTGACTGAATGTCAGGTGAGATCAGGTGAGATCCCGTGATATATCATGTGATTAAGATATCAGGTGACTTTATGTCAGGTGATGAAGACATGTGATAGAGATGTATCACGTGACATCAGATGACCACAGAACCCCTGATTGGCCACGAACCACACGACGACACTCCTGAATCCCACCCACCTCTGGCCGCTGGTGGATCCCCCGGCCATCATACCAGGGTCGGTAAGAAGTCAGTGGTCCGTTTGGATCGGTCATTGGTGCACGGGGGTCCGAGGGAGGGACTTTTGCGCACCCATCGGAGTGGAGATCATTTACGTATTGTTGATACTTCAGGACATGGGTCGTCCCGTGTGAGAGACAGGACCAGTCGGTCATCTATATCGATCATCTGGAGGTCCAAGTTTATGGGACAATGGGGCTGGCAAGTACTACTGATCCTCACAGGGGAAGGTTTAACCTCACTGACGTTGAAATCCAATGGAGATGTCAGCGCAGGACGAACAACCGTCGGACTAGTCGAGGGAGCTACGGTGCTAGTATCAAATGAACGCTCTAAGAACCCCTCATCTTCTTTCTCTCTCTCTCCCTTACACAACTCACACACACACATTCCCTCTCTCTCCCTCTTTCCCTCTTCCCTCCATCCAACCCCTGATCCAATCTCTGGTCCGGGGAAACCTTGACCCCTCCCAGCGTGTTGGAACCAGATCCATTTGGTCTTTGGTTCAGGGTATCCAGTCGGGAATACTCCAGCTTCCCCACCGCCACCGACCTTCTCCGGCTTTCCTGCTCCCATATCTACCGTACCCATCAGGATCCATCTAGAACGGATTTACCCTTAAAAGCATCTCGCCATTGATATATATATATATATATATCCATTCGTGTCGTTAATTTTGTTCTGTTCTTTCCCTCTCGTTTGTTGTCCCCAGTAGCCCCGATCCCCATCGTGTATCGTTAGCACCCCGACATCATGTTTGGCTGGAGTAGCGCAATGGGTATGATCTCCCTCCTGGCCCCTCTACCTCTCTGCCCTGTTCCTAGTGATCGTATAGATCGGAATCGATGTGAAATCACCGCGATTGTCGCACCCAGCATGGTTGGGCACGTGCGGACCATCCGTCTCCACGCGCCGCCGTCCCCTGACTCGTGACATCCAAAAACCAGCAACCAATTCCCGATCAACGAGAGACAACCGATCTAATGCTAACATCCAACAGGCGTCCCCCCGGTGGTCGCAGAGCCTGACGCCGAGCGCCGACCCCCAACCGCTCCCACTCCGCTGGACTTCCCCGCCTACCGACCTTCCTACAATCCAGACCCCGAAGCGGAGCTCCACGTCAAAGATATCTACCAAGCCCTGGCCTCCATCCGTCGCCCGCAAGACATCACACCCGAGCGCTTCAAGCCCTTCAATGTCTCGGTCAAGTCGGACGTCCCGACCGCCGACATCACCGGCCGCGTCGTGTCGAACCCTCCGTTGCCCTGGAACCCGGGGGCCGCCGACCCCGCCAGCCGCTGCCTCCCCGATGGTTCCCCCATCCTCTTGGACAACGGGAACCCCTACCCGCCCAAGGATCGCTACGATATATTGGAAAAGGAGTTGCTGTACGACAACGATGATGCCTTCCGGGAGGTGTCCCGGATGGAACCGCGCGAGGGTCGTGAGCGGGTGCGCGTCACCCAGACCAGGAAGTTCTGGATCGGCCTGGAAAACATGTCCCATTACTGGGATACCAGCCTGGATCAATACTTCGAGCGCCCCGCCACACCCAAGGACGACGTCGCCGACCCCATGCAGACGGACGGAGACGCCCCCGCACCGCAGACGGCTATGGAGGTCGACTCTGCGCCGGCCACCACCACCATCGCCAACAACAACGGAGAGGGGTCTGCCCCCGCGCCGCAAGAGAACAGACCCAAGACCGTCAAGAAGTACAAGGGTCGTCGCACAGGGGCCGGACACGAGATGCCCGAGGAGATCCGCGACGAGACCGTGCGCGCGCTGACGGAGATGGCAGCCTGGCCGTTTGGCTGCCAGGTGGCGCTGCCCATGATGCCGCCCCGGTTAGCGACCAAGTCGCTGCTGTTCCCCATTCGGCAGACCTTTGGCGCCGCCCGATCGCCCAAGGACCGGCAGCTGGCCCGGAGCGGCGTCATGGAGGGGCCCGTCTTTACCGCCCAGTGCCGCCCCGACACGGCCTTCCGAGGGCCGAAGGATGCGGTCGGCACGGGCACCGCCGAGATCTGCGACCTCTACCGCGAGGTCGGAGGCATGCTGCTGGCGGCGCAAGAACGGGGCCGCGAGGGTCTGGCCGACGTGCGGCCCGGCGAGGGCAAGTGGTGGACGACGGTCCCCCGCTGGGGCGGGGCGCCTAACGACGCGGTAGGCGACAGTGCAAAGGCCCAGTGCAGCAGCGAAGAGTCCAAGACGCCCGACCCGGGCAATGTGCGCAAACGCTCCAAGTTCGAACACCCCTTCGTGGCGACCGGTCGGAGAAGTGCCCCCCGGAAACTCAGCAACGCCGAGCGGTGGAAGGTGGTCCAGCCGGGTCCGAGTCTATGGGACCGGCGCATGCGGTATATCCAGATTGGAAAGGACCCGGCAAGTCCTTTTGACGATGTATGTTTTGCCTTTGCACATTCTCTTTGTATGCTCCATATGAGGGACCCCCATACTAATCAAAGAAGATATACATGCTCTCATCCATCAACCACCACGTCGCCATCCTCCACCTCCGAGTCCACCGGCGATACCTGGAAATCCTAACATCCGGCGAGAGCAACTTCCCGCCAGAGTCCGACACGCCCGATCAGCCATGGTACGCACTGAAACTGCGGCGCACCAAATGGCACGATCTGTTCAACGCACAGGAGCGCGTCGAGGCGCTCCACGGCATCTGGACCATTTTCCACCAGCTCTTGCGTCGGACTTCTTGATCTCCGTCGTGACATGACACCCGTTCGAAGAAAAAGTACATAGCATAGTATTGGAACCACGATCTGCATCCTTTCTCCTTCTATCTGTCTATCTATCTTCCTTGCATCTGCGCCCTGGCTTGTTTTTCTTTACGTCTGGATGATTGGGATTAGTAGATGCGCAGCCGCGCGTGACTAGATTGGTTTGGCTTATTGGTTTCATCCATTCACTCAATTCAATAGAGTGGAAGATAGTTTGACGGTTGGATACACACATTCATTCTGGTCTTTCAGCTACACACGGACATCCATACATACATAGGTACCTAGGTACCTTAACAATATCGTAAACATCATTAGCCGGTAATGCCATCCATCTTCAAGCCTTCCACGCACATTCTTTCTTGAAATCCAATTCCACCTCTATTCTCACGCAACCCCTTTCTCCAAATAGTCAGTCAGTCCCTCTCGGGCAGTACAATGGATATGGAGACAGCTTCAAACAGAACCGATATCCCAGATCCGTATCTGTACAATGAGAAAGACAACTCTACTTTTCTCTCCGGCTTCGGTCCGTCCTTCCCTCCTCTCATCTGCGGAGTAGTTCCTACATATACATATACACATACATACATAGTCGTACATGAATAGACCCGTAGAGATCCCGTACATGCAGGTGCATTTACATGCCTAACCGAGCCTACCGACGCGTAAATGAGATGAGATGGCTAGATGTGGGTGATGGATTGGATGTGTCTAGATCCTGTGGTGGAAATATGTGCCCACTAGGCTGTATGGTGTGGTTGTTGTCTACCTTGTACTCAGTAGATACGCATAGATACGTGGATACAGGAGGTAAGTACCTTCTCGGTTGGTATAAAGAATAAATAAGAATTGGTTGACTCGATAATAGGTAGGTAGTAGGACAAACGATAACTATAAATTTGATCTTATTGATGCTGAGGGTGGTCGGCTGTTGGCATCATATTCCTGCTCCTGATCCTGTTACTAGGTACCTGTCTACTAACTGTTCTATTCTATTTCACTCCTGATCCTGCTTCTCGACTGTACCTGTATCATACCCCGTACTAGCATGCCAGAAGGCGAGAGGACTGGCCAGAAGGATACGTACATTGGCTGTGCTATTGAATTGATAATCATGAGGACTAATCGTCTTGATCATTGCAGTACGTCAACCATAACAGTAAAGAGTAATAATGATAGTAAAATATGTAATAATAATAATTATAATCATCATCCCATCCCAGCAAGACCACAAAGCGACCACTCACACGCGGGAACAAAAAGTGAGGCTCCTGATCGTCGGATACGTCACTCGCATAAAGGTAGGAGGAGACTTCATTCCTTGATTCTGGAGGTCCTTGCATGGTTTATGGAGTATCTATCGATTTATTTCTCCTCATTGGTGGTGTCGGATTTGTTCTCCGTGTATAATTACTCGACAGTATCTGGGAATATGAATGAATATGGATGGATTTGCTGTGAGGACTCTGGTATATGGTTTGGTACTTTTCTCTCTATAACCGTATACCAACCATGTAGATGTAACGCCTACTACCTAGTATATAATATCTCCTACAATGGCTATAACACACATAACCAACCCAGTCAACAGCTCGGTAAGAGCACATGGTCGCGGATCAGGGGAAGCAGGCCGTACCAACAATGGGGACGCGCACCGGAAGAGCAGAGCGTACTTTTGTTGCCAATACTCGGCCCCTGTTGCCAAACGCAGTAAACGGTTGCCCTATTGCTGGTTGGTTGGGATGCCCAACTAACGGCTCGCTTCATGATCGACCCATATAGTATGGTATAGTATAGGATGGGATAGTACGGAGTAGTATATATATAGATGAAAAGGAGGGAAGGTAAATCCCTCAGATCGCTTTGGGAAGATACTAACTACGAAGGTGACTGTCAGAACCCTGTTTATCGCACTCGTAGCCTTGCTAGGAGGTACTTATTCCTCGTTAGGTCTGACACCTTGTAGGGAGGTATCTAGGTAGGTAAGTACCTTGTAAATTAAAAGCGCATCTGTCGATTTAGTGCTTGGGGGCCGTTCTGACCCCTTTACTACTTACACGATGGAAGCGCGGATAATAGGACCTTCTGCTCCTTTCTTTTCTTTTTTATTTTCCCATTCAATGGTTAACAAGTAAACTCTAAACTTACCAACTGCCTACCAACTATAATATAATCGAACAAGTACGGTATCGGTAGGGGTAGACGTCCACAGTATCGGGCTGACGCCGATCTGGGTATTGGCGTGTTTGCAGGCCTGTCCTTTTGCTTGCCAACCCATCCTCCATCCATCCCCATCGGGCACGGTGCATTCTGCTTGTCTGTGGACGGGGACGATCCCAGTCCCCTGAATTGACAGATCGTCTATTATTATTATTGTTGTTGTTGTTATTGCCGGGTTGTTGGTCTGGTCGGGTTACATGAGGTCAAAGAGTCCGTCGACGTCGTGGTACACGCAGAGGACAAAGAACATATCAATTACAGGGACATACTGGCAACACTGCATATGACATAGTCATTGTCCTGACTATACGATCCTCGATTTCTGATGTGTAGTCTATCTGTACGGATCCTCCGTCCTCCAACGCCATACAGTGATCGCTAACCTCCGGTCTCCATACCGATATCCGATATTATATACATCCATCCATCCATCCCCAGTACCTACATATGCACATGTAAGGATGGATGATGGACACTCGGTACACATCCATCTCGCTCCACTGGACGGGCATACGCGGACCCAGCGCCAAGTGAAAAGGAAAGAGGGCCGGAGCGCGTTCCAGCCCCGTGGAAATGTGATACATCGAGTGGCGTAGGGAGCCTTGTCGCGTGCAAAAAAACCAAAAAAACCTCTTTCTTCAATTTGCGTTCTGGATAGCTTGGGTCATGGCTTGCTGGTGTCTCTTCGTGCTTGTTTTATGGGACCGTGTCTGTCTGTCTGTCTATTTGTGTGTGTGTACTTGTGTCTGTCTGTGTGTCACCGCATAGACACTATGGAGATGGATACAGATACAGATGCAGACGGAGGAATTATTCAGGATAACCGAGTGAGGATGTCTCGCGGTGGAGACGGAGAGGCCCGTTCACCCCGCATCTCGTCTGCGGTCCGTCATTTTATTCAATTTTATTCCATTTTATTTTATTTTATTTTACCTAGGACTGCTCAGACCGTGATGGCGCTGCCGGGCCCAGCTGAAGATGAGATGATCCCACAACGTGTGCCACAAACAAACCGGGTTACCGACACATCCATTTGTCGCTTGCGTGGTGGTGGCTGGGAGAGTGATTCGCGTAATGTCCACTGTGTCATTATCAGAAACATGGACTTAGACAGGAGAGTAGAAGAGAACAGAATAGGATATTGTGTTCGCTACTACTCCATACTGAGATTGATAATATAATCCAGTCGATGGTATGTTCGGTGTGATCTGATCGGGCACCTCGGGGACCAACGCGTTGAGCATCCCCATCTGGTTAGTTGGATCGCATGCATTGCGATATTAGACCTCACTTGTGTCTGTCTGTGTGTGGCTGTGGTTCGAATCAGATCCAATTGTGGGCGGCTGCAGGGAGAGTGAAGATCCAAGACGTGGAGTCTCTATCTATCTAGTATCCACAGTTAGTCATTCTCCTGAGATGCAGTCAGGGATAGGGATGGTCTCCTCCCTGCGAGCGACTGTTTCAGGACCTCCCCACGGGAGACAAACTTCACCTATTCTGCGTCAATGCTTGAATCAACCTGGAATGATTGTGATTGCTCCAGAGGTCTTTGTCGTGCTTGAGCCATAACCCATCCATCGTCCAATCGTACATGGTATATTATAGTTCGAGTAAGAGTTCGTACTAATCAGACGCGTCTAGAACCCTCGCTTTGGGCCTCGCGTTCTCCCCGCCGGAGCGGGATGATCGAGTTTCCCCTCACCATCCCAGTCGATCGGGTCCGGATTAGGTTTGTAGGAGCAAGGAGGGAAGGAAGGCCATGTCGAATGAACAGACCACATACGGAGTACATCTTACATCTTTGAGTTTGAGGATATAATTGATTCTACACATCACACTGGGCGACTGTCTGACTACGAGGTATACGACGTATGATTGCCTCGTATCCAACGCTTCACAGCCTGCGCAGGAAGACTTCCCCTTGTCTTGCTCCTACCGTTCTTTTGACTTTCAATTCGTGTATTATCAGATACGAATGGACCACGTGGTATTGGCTTGAGAATGATGAATACTTGTGTTCATAGTGGGACTCAACCAGACTAAAAGCTCACTCCGGACTGCGTACAGCGTCAATCGCGGATGGCAAGTCAGACAATAGAGTAGATAGGTACCCTACTACTCCGTATCCAGGAATGGGCCTCCCTCTGGAGACCTCCTAGACATTGTCTCGATCGACCGACTGAGCGCCGCTGCTGTCAGCTGCGTATGATGTCATCCACGCTTGCTGGCTGCCTTGCCGATGAGGGGAATTTCCCATGGATCAACCTGGGGATATGGATTGATTGCCTCGCTGTCACTGCAACATTCCTTCAGGTTCTCCTATTCCACTCCCCTTGACTATCAGGTACCTTATGAAAGTACCTGATGCTCTCGTACCTACCTACCTCTAAGCAGCTAGGCCCCTACCAAGCTGAGTATGGAGGCTGTATAGCACCAATAAAATCTTCCCCACCCCTGCAGCCTCGCTTACCGCTAGCCAGTAGAATTACGATCCGCGCCGAACCATCTCGTCGGAGTCACACGACGGGATGTGCCGCTGTCATCATTCAGAAACATGGGATTTGGGACCATCGGTATGTATCTGGCTTTTTTGGGACACTCCAGTCCAATCTAGTCTAGTCACGGAGGGGAAGGTAAAGGTCAAAAGGACTACCCACTAGTTTGGTATCGCTAGCCTCTATACTATATACTACTAGGTTAGTAGGTACTTACGTACCTCAGTAGGGAGGGATATACTAGTCGTATACCGCGGCAACCGATATTTATACTTACTTAGCTAGGTGAGCCCAAGACAGAGGTGGGAGACCCGAGCACCGGTACTTATAACAATTAATTTTAAATAGAATAATGTGTTCCCATCCACGCCCAGACAGAGACATCCAAGCCAAGCCAGCCAGCCAGCCAGCCATTCCAGGCACAGGTCTAGACTTTCCCCGTACGATGACGACTGACTGACTGACTGCCTACCTGCGCACGGAGGAAGATCACCGCGAACTAGGTAGGGAGACTAGGTAGGAGACTAGGTCGGTAGCATCGAACTAAGTGTCAAGCGGGAGACCGTGTGCCTGGTGCATGGATCCAGTGTGTGGTGTGATGTGCGGGTTTAGGCGCTTGCTTTGCTTTCGGCTATTAAATTACGTGCATTCAGATGGACATAGTAGGGGGTACGGAGATTGAGTACTCCGTAGGGAGGATAGGATATTGATGTTGCTGTATGTATGTATGTATGTCGGTACGAGGGAGGGGCTGGGGTTTAGGGATTTGATTGTAGGGTTTTACTTTATTTTATTTTTCTTGCCCATTTTATATTCCATATTCTATGGTTCATCCTTGCGATCCTTTGATATTCTCACGAACTAACCGACTGACAAACAAGACCCAGACCCAGATGACAGACAGTCCCTCAGCTGTTTGTCCCATCCTCCAATAATATGTGCCTCTCCAGCACGAGCTTGCCATCCGTTCAATGAAATAGAGGTTTTCTTCCTTTTCAAAAGCCACTATAACCCAATCCCATGGTTGTGCCGAGCCAGAATCCTGGAAAGGAGAGGAGAGCCGCTGGTAAGCTAAGTAAGTTATGTTACACGGGTGGCACCACAACTACCAGGTCCCCTTGCTTCCGGACCTGCTGATATTGCTGTCCGTGCGGAGAGTATCTCATCTGTATGTCGTTTGGAAGTGTAGACATACATGAGTATATGCAGGTAGATGGGGAGGAGAGGGGAGGGGTAGGTGGGAGAGGTATGGGGTACTCGAGGGAAGAACCTGGGGAAGAAACGCCGTACCTTACCTACGCGGTATAGACTGGACTCCGCTGCGCCTTGCAGCGGTTGGTACGACTGGGTCTGGGGTTCTACATACCTCCTACCTATGGATACTGGGTAGAGAAGTCTTGTGTGACCCAAAAGAGGCATCGGATATAACTCCGCCAAATAAAATAAAATAATAAATAAATAAAAAAGACAAACATGCCGCCAGCCGACGGGAGGGATCCAAGGGAATGGGTTGGGATTAGGAGAAAGTTTGTTTCTGCGTCGGGTCAGGGGGAGATTGAATTTGGTTTCTGAATTTACTACACGATGGTACTTGCTAGGTACCTACCTACCTAAGAGGAGAAGGAAGGGGAGAGAGAAAGAGAGGGATTTACGTACCTATGGAGTGGACTAGAGATGAGACTGGGAACAAGCGTGCGAATCCATTGGCGGAGAGAACCAGTTCAATCAGACCGTCGGGTCGTGATGGGGTCGCATCATAGGGCAGGATTAAACGAAGTTTCAATCAATCAATCAGTCAATCCAGTCCATCGGACCGATGGACGGACTGGGTTTGGCTTGGTTTGTCTGGGGCAAAGGGAAGGCAGAAATCGAATCGAATCCGAGAGAGAAATCAGGTACCTACGCCGTACAGGGTAAAGCGAGGCCGAAGTTCCTCACGTCTTAATTTTGGCGGAACCGACGAACCCACCGCCCCTTTTCTTTCTTTCTTCTTTCTTTCTTCTTTCTTTCTTCTTGCTTTGTCATGGTCTGTTTGTCTGGCAATTACCTGTAGACAGTAAGGTAGGCAGTGTACGAGGCGAAATGGTTGATTTGATTTCCAGGAACTCCATTGTCTTGTGACTACTACTCTGTACTCTGTATTCCATTGAATCTATTAAATCATGGTAAACACTCCTACCTACCCAACAGCGGGCGAACACCGAACGAAACGGTCGGTCATGTCAAGACGGCCGTCCCCACCGACTAGGAGATACTAAGTCGATATTTGGGTCCGTTATTTTATTCCGTTTGACATCATGTAAATCCCTCCATACTTACCTAGTACCAGGCTACTTGGTACGCACTGCCTAGTACACATGACGCGGGAAATACCTACCTACTCTTCTATCATCATTGCGGATCAACCACATTACATCAACTATCCAAATTATGATAGACCTCCCGTTAGTCAGTCAGTCATCAGTCAGTCCTCTCGCGAGCGAGGGATGCATCGCCACAAAGTATCCCAACTACCTAGGTACCTCCCTAACTCCTCGCGTTGTTTCCATTATTTGGTTCGCGATAAGACGGCGATCATGACAAATACCCAGATCCCGTACATACCTTGTTTTACCTTCATCAGTAGGTATGTATGTATGTATGGGGGCCGTAATCAGAAGGGCAGTTATCCATCCCTGTATGGTATTACCGATCTGGTAAATCCATCTTTGGGACACCTCAAGATCGCACTCTCACACCTGAGGCTCTGCTAGGTTGATTGACTCGACATTGAAATAACCACTGCCCGTTCTACGGTCTACCCCGTAATTGCCAGTCCTGCCCATGGTCAAATGGCGGTTGTGCCTGAAGTAAACCAGGGAACAGCTGACCGGATGACAGCTGGGTGGTGCTTGTGGTGGCTGGCTTATATAATATTACCCATTCTGTACTCCGTAAACAACTGAACAGAGGTAAACTGGAATCGAATTGAAACGAATTGGATTGAATTACCAGAGGTACCCCGTATTACCAGTTCCATGCCTGACGTATCTATCCATGCTCACATGTCACTCCCTCCGTAAGGTACTTGCGCATTTCTCACTCCCTCTCTGTACTCCGTCGGTCAGTGCGTACGTCGTACATACCAGCATGTATGTATTATCTATCTATGTATGTAAGTCGGGTTCCTCAACTTTGACAGGGACAAGGGACAGGGCCCCTCCTTGTTTGGAATGATCTCATACACCCCTCTCCTTGTACGACGCGCTGTGGACGATGCGGTGTGTCCAGAGAGACCTGGATGGGGGAGATACCAAGGTGCGAGGTAGGGTGTGGCTGACCTTCCTTCAGCAGCGTCTCCAACGGCACGGTGATTTCTTCTCCAATTTACTGGTCTTCTCCAATTTACTTCACTGGTTGGCTCTCCAACTGGTGGTGCGGTTCCAGGTAAATAAAAAAAGGTAAAATCAAACAGTAGAAGGAATGTAAAAGTTTAAGATAGAATAAATTAAACTAAGATAAAGCTTCTCATCTCATACATTCCTTTCTACCTGGATCCGGGAATGTCTCCTTAACTTTGTTGTGCCTGAGGTATGCCGTGATTTGTCAAGTTCGTCCAGCGATATTCTCGTTCTCGTTCTGGCCGATGGGAGGCAAGTCGTGACACCAACAACCCCTGTAGGTGGCTAACCGCTGTGATTCTCACCGTCTTCTGATCGTGCCTGGGGCCTAAGGCGCTGGTGCTGGTTGAGCGGGAGGTGCGTCTGCAGTGTGTACCTTGATGTTTTGTATTTCTTTCTTTTTCGTTTTCTTTTCTTTCCTTTGAGATATAATTTATTTTATTTTATTATTTATTTATTTCCCCTTCTTCGATCTTTCCTTGCAGACTGGAGGCTGGGGCTGGGGTCCTCCATATGCATGACCATGGTGTTGATATCGGAGTTGATTGACAAAATGCGATGGATGGATTTCAGATCTTCAGACACATCGAGATGATGAGGAACATACATACCACAGAACCAACCCCTTGCCAATAGGGTTCAACCGATTCGGAGAAAGCTTGATGGGCGGCGACTGTCTGTAAACCCCTAAGCCATCACCCTTGATAGCACACTGATCAACCGTCTGAACCATTTCTGGTTTCACAATGCTTTTCTCCTTTGATCCGGTGATCAGGTAGTTTGGTTTGGTTTGTTTGGTGGTTGGGGCGTTGGAAGTCTAGATTATATTCCCTAGTGTCCACTGTCTTGTATCCATGTCCAATCCTACCTTAGGCCCTCGTTGTATACCTTCGCTGAAGAGGATCGCACCGTTCCAGCCACGATTGATCCTGTGTACACGGTACACGTACCGCTCGAGAGTCACTCCAATCTGCCGCACAATTACCCCTCCGGATTTTGGGCACCGACCACACCCTGGCCAGCTCCCATGGAGAAGGATCAAACGATCGGTAAGGGTCTGGAGAGATACATGGTACATCTCATCCTTGGGTTCATCCTGTGCTTGCCATCGGATATGATCTGAGGGGAAACTGTTCTCCGATAGTCTCCAAGTCTGGGGTCATGGATGTCACCCGTTTTCTATCCTTCTTCCCCATGGGTAATTATTATTAAGTTGAATCACTTGAATAGTGGAATGTTAAAAAAATGGATATGGATATCCTTTTTACCTTTTTTCATTGGTCTCCATGTGGCGCTCTGCAAATCATTGCACCGACAGACTTCTGTGAGAGAGCTGATTGCGGGTCCCTCATACACCCTTCCCCACCCCCTGCGGACCGGTTAGGAAATTGAAGTCATTTTTCCAAACGTTCCCTACCTTGAAGGAAACAATTCCTCCCGACCTAACGGAGATTGACTTCTGGTTGGGTTTCCCTCTGAATTGGTGATCCTCACCCTAGCCTGACCTGACCCAGCATCAGCTCCAGTTGGTGATCCACTTTTCTTCCCTTTTCTTCTTCTTCTTGTCTCTCTCTCTCTCTGTCTCTCTTTTATTATAATGATTTTTTTTTTTTTTCTTCTTGCCCCTAGTTTCTGACGCTAAGGCCTAAACTCGGAGGAAGACCAAAGAGAGACCAAGTGAAAAGCGACCAGTCAATTTTTGTCCCTGCTTATTTTTCGTTTTCGTTTCCGTCTCTTTCTTTCCCTTTCCTGATCCATTCATTTTCTTTTCTTTCTTTGGCGTGTTTGATCTTTTTCCATTTGTCCACTCCTGCAATCAAGATCCTGGTCGAGGGTTGCAAGTTGATATCCCTTGACCCTGTTCAATTGATTGATTGGCATGTCCAGGGAAAACCAGATGAAGATGCATCCGATGTACCGAGTATGTGTGAAAGAGCGGACGGAGAAGATCGGGAGAGGAAATTATGGATCATAAATAGCCAGGGTGATCAGATGGAGGAGAGACAGACTACTTACCGGTTGTAGGGACCTACCTCATTGCCTTACTCTGTCTCTGCCCTTCGGCATGGATCACGTTAGTGCGGTGGGATTGTCAGATGACAGGAATAAGAATCCTCATTATGGTCGAGGATTGGATGCCAATGAGCGTCATGGGAAGGAAGAATAAATAAATAAATAGAGCCGAATCAGTATGGAAGGCGACAATAAACAAATAAAATAAATACAGAAATAAGAAAATGAAATAAAACAAGGAACTCAATCAAATAAATCAGATACCTAGTCAATCATCCATAATCGGTGTTCAGTCTCAAGAAAAAGAGGGGCAGACAGACAGGCAGCTTCCCATCCATCCCATCCATCCTCAATCAATCAATCATCCTCATCCTTCCAACGCGGTGTGTTCATCCGCATCGACTCTCTCTCGCTGATCTTCCCGTCTCCATCTCGCCTCATTTTCTCCTCTATCTCTCTTTCTTTCTCTCTCCCTCTCTCTTCCTTCTCTTCCTCTCTCTCCTCGTCCCGTTCTTCCTTCTTCCTTCTTCTGTTCTCTCTAGTTCCCTCCTGCCACTCCCTCCGTTTCCATCCACCATCCCTATCTAGATGTCCCTTTCGGTCCCCGCAGCAGATCATTCCACATTACTGACTGAACTTATTCCCACCATCACCCACCCGATCTGCTGCCCACCTTCCCAAGCTTCCCATCTTCCCATCTATCTTCCTTGACCAGACGGCACAGAGCGGCAGAGAAAAGAAAATTAAAAAATAAAATAAAATACAGCAAGAGTGCCCTTTCGAGTTTAAGGTGACCGTTGAATCAATCGGCCGGGTTTCCCCTCCTCCAGTCTCCGTCATTCTCCTCCTCTTTCTTCCTTTTCTTTCTTTCTTTCTTCTCCTCTCGTCTTTGTCTTCTTCCATCCACCCGCCGGTTTGGCGTCATTTTCGTCCAACAGCTTCCTGTTTAAGTTTCCTTACTCGACCACTGACTTCTTACGCCTTACTCTTTTTTATTTTATTTTATTTTTATTTTTTATTTTTATTTTCTTTTCCTTTTTCCGTTTTTCTCCATTCCTCTCTCTCCTCTCCTCTCTCTCCCCTCCACCGTCGATTCCACCGAGTGAATCCCTCGGGTTCGGTCAAATCCACAATTCCTCGTCCTTTCGCCAATTCTTCCCAGCGTCATTCGATCGACATAGGGAGAGAATCTATCGTACTTAGTGACTTTGCCGCGAACGACCCGACAGCTTGGCTTAGCTCTCTATCTCCCCGATTGATCGAAGGAAGGCTGTGCCAAACCACCGCCCATCGTATTTTATTTTACCCTGTTCTGGGGGTAACTCTCGGCGTACGTACTATTACTTCCTTTCATCTCGACGCTATTACCTGCCCCCCTCCTCTTCCTTCTTCCCCCCCCTCCCCCTGTTCTGGCGCTGTCTTGCCTGGGTGGCACTGGCACGGTGGACGTCGTTGATGATGATTGATTATTCTCATCGCTGCCATTCTGATTGCCATTATTCGTCTTTTACTGGGGTTGATTTGCTTTAATTTCTTCTGTCTGGGACGTGTGTCTGTTTTGTTTTGTTTTGTTTTCGTCTGGTATTTTTGGGATTGATTCATACCTTTTCTTTCTTTTTTTCGGTCTTATGTTCTGTCATCTATCAATGCCTGACACTTGTTGGCGCTTTTCATTTTTATTTCATTTTTATTTTTATTTTATGGCCTTCCTCTTCCCCTTGGACCCTTGTCGTCGCCCATCTTACCTTGTTCCAGACAAGTCCACTCACTATCTCTGCCCACGGACCTGTAACGGCCACCGGTTGAGTTCCTAGTACTTCGTACTTGGTACTTAGTTCCCGGCTGTCGACAGTGACGGGCAGAGACAACGGAGTCGGAGAACCCAAAAGAGTGCCAAAGAGAGTCTGAGAGTCGGATCCTGGCTTGGATCTGCCAGAAGCATCGACTTATTTTAATTACCTGGTCGGCGACTACTAGGTACGCCAACTAGGTACTTAGCACCTCCCAAGTGCCCACTCTGCTGGTCTTCTGCGCGTCGCCGTGGATCTCTCTTGTCCCATCCTTTCCCCCTCCTGCCCGCTGTATAATTATACTCCAGTCCTTAGTGCCATTTCTCATAGTTAGTCTTGGATGCCCGATTATCCTTCTTACCACCGCCCTGGGTTTTATTTATTTCTGATTTTATTTTTTTTCTTTTTTCCCCTCTTACTTTTTATTTCCTTTTTATTTCCTTTTCCTTTTTATTTTATTTTTATTTTTTTACTTTTTACTTTTTATTTTTCATTTTCGGTTTTCTTTTCTTTTTTCTTTCCCTCTTTTTACATGACTAGCTGCTCTCCTTCCACTTCTCGGCGCGTTGGTTTTCCCTTGCGTCGGCCTGTCCCATGAGATTCTCCCTATGCTCCGCACCTTCCCCATCATCGTGCCTGTCCCATCTTCTTGTTCCTGCGCGTTGATTGTCCTTGACCACGTCCCTCTTTTCTGAGAGCTTCTAGCCGATCGCTCGACTGTCGCTTACCCTCGCGTCCACGACTTTCCCAATCTAAGCTAACTATTGGAAAGCTATCACATCGCTGCCTTTATCTGGCCGACCCGCCGACCAATCCCACCCCTCTTTGTGCCACCAGCTACCGTGACCTGGGATCGCGTATCAGACTCCGACGGACTGGTGCGAATCGTGGCGGGGAACTTCAAAGAACAACACCGACCGAAATCAATAGACAATCGTCGGGGGCAGGCGACAGGAAGAAAACGTAACAAAGAAAAAAAAAAAGAATTCAAGGACCCGCCCACTGACCGTTTCACTCCGCGCACGCCGTTAGGGAGCGGATCGCTCTTGAAGGATACTTCGTCGCGCGGTGGAACAGATTGACGCCACTGGTCACTTTCTCTACGAGGCAGACAAAAACCGCCATGTTCTCGTGACTATATGTCTAGTACACTGAATCAATCGTTCACAGCGAACTTGCGACAGCTGGGGGTTCCCGACACCACCAGTGGTCCGAGGATCATGGAGATTATTTCGCCAGACGACAAGCCGAAACCCCTGCCCTCTTTCTCAGGCCCGCCGCCTGCAATGCATCGTATCCAGCCGCCCGAGGTGTCGCATAGCCTGGCCTCGGGGGTGTACGAGCCCGCGTGGCGGCCCTCCTACCCCTTCGATGGCCCATCCTCCGAGCAACGCCGCCTATTCAGCGCGCCTCAGCCCCCCATCCCGCCCCCCGGGTATCCCGTCATGACCAACCGGGAATTACCACAACCCCCCGACGGTCGGTATGCTCGACAGACCAGCTTGCCAGGCCCTTCCCACACGCCGACAGAAGCAGCTCCCCCCCACCCAACTTTTCGCGCCATGAACGGAACACCCCACGAGGCGACCCCTCACTCGGCACCTCCTGATTTCCGCCAGCGTATGCCCTTCGCTCCCCAAGAACCGCATGGCAATGGGGACCCCGGTCTCCCGGCGCACTCCCTCCCTCCCACGCAATATCCGACGCCGGTGCCCCAAATATCCCATACCCCCTCGTTCGATTCCCCATATTATCAGAATCAGGCGTTTGGGATCCGTCAACGCAAAGCGGCTCGCGCTCAACAGGTAAGTTGCATGCCTTGCCTGTGTGATATGGGTGACCCAGGGGGACACAACATGGTCTAACGCTGGAAAAGGCCTGCGATCAGTGTCGAGCGAGAAAGGCAAAATGTGATGAAGGACGCCCCGCCTGTAGTCACTGCAAGGAGAATAGTTTGATCTGTGTCTACAAAGAAGTTCCTCCGCACAAGTTCGTGATCAGCCCTGGTACGACGAGCGACGCACACTGACCACGGTTTGCAGGCAAGAAAAGGCCATGCAGCTCATCCTAGATCGGATACAGCAGATGGAGGATCGGATGGACGACCGGATCACTCAATTCCACGGCCTGCAGGTGGAGTTTGGGAACACCATGGAGAAGTACTTTAGCGGCCCCGAGAAAGCCAAGGTCATCCACGAGGCACCGAAACCGACCGTTGCACGACTCTTGAAGCAAGAAATCCCGGAGGTTATGCGAAAGGCCGAAACCCACGAGGAAAGCACGGTGATCGTGGCTCAAGAACCCGATCAGCCGGGCCCGGTGACAGACGAGGGGCTGGAGGTCGGTCACGAAGGAGAGCTCTCCATTCCGGTGGAGCATACGACCGCAGCCCATAAGTTGCTTCTCTGGCCATCCATCAAAGCGTTACTCCTTCCTCACCAGTACGATGAGGACTACGTGATGAAATTGGAGGAGGATCGAGGCTTGATCCGAGTTTATGGGAGCGGGGAAGGTGACGACACCAGTGAGGACGCGGCCGTGACGACCGCACCGGTTGAGAAGTATCCTGAGTGGGAGGCGAATTACCCCAAAAGTGGCCCCCCGAGCGGCAATTGGAGCGGCATCGCCAACGCCAACGCCAACGCCAACGCCAATGCCAACGCCAATGCCAACGGGCACCAGGAGCGACTGGCGGACAATGGCGTGGACGACTTTGGCGTGCTCACGGCGCAAGCGGAAACCATTCTGAGTTATCACCAGTCCTACATGGATAATATCCACAAACTGCACCCATTCCTCGACCAAAACGATTTGGAAGCAAAGATCCAGCAGTTCATCAAGGTCTACTGCCACCAGAGCCCGTCGGCACCCTTGATGAACAGCGGCAGCTTCGTGGGCACGCCACGAGGGGCGAAGCGCAAGCGCTCCTGCGAAACGCTACAAGGGGCAGGGTGCGATGTGCCCTCTCCAGCTACCATGATGGCACAGCGAGCCGGCGATCGGCCCATCGAGAAGTCGGTCGACAATGCCATTATCCTGCTAGTTTGCGCACTTGGTAGTATCTGCCAAGTTCGCCATGGCCCCATCCCTGGTCCCGTGACAGATGAGCCCCCGAACTATCTCAAACAATATATCCCTGGGCCCTCGACCCGCAACATTCTGTCGCCTGACGACTCTGATTCTGTCTCGCAGCCCTATATGTATGCGTCTTCGGTAGCGGACGGTCGCAATAGCACCACCGCGCGTCCGGACAAACAGGGATTACGGAACCTGGACAAGATCCCCGGATTGGCTTATTACGCATATGCCACCCAAATCCTCGGGAGTCTCCAAGGATCCAATGGGCTGCGACACGTCCAGGCTGCCTTGCTTGCTGGTCTCTATGCTGGACAATTGGCGCACCCTTTCCAAAGTCACGGGTGGATTTACCAGGCCGCTCGAGCTTGCCAAGTGCTGGTGAGATCGTATGTTACTGCCCTTTCCGCCATCTCCTTTTGTGTCTTCTCGGTTTTAGTCCCCGTGCCCAGAAACGTTGCTGACTATCAAATCCAGGCGACGCTATGAGAAGATGACGGATGGCCCGGTCAAGGACCTTTACGATTTTGCATACTGGACTTGCCTACAGCTTGAAAGGTAAGATCACGGTCTACCCAGCCTGCAAAAGCCATAGGAAAGGCAGGAGGAACGACTGAAAGAGGTCGATGGATCGCTGACACCCAACGCTTTTAGTGACATCTTGGCCGAACTTGACCTTCCCGCTAGCGGGATCTCGCGCTCCGAAGCTCGCATTTCGTTGCCCAAAGGCAGATTCACCCTCACGCTTCCCAATGAAATCTCCGCCCCGAGCACGATCATGATGTTCTTCTATTCCGCCCAGATCCACTTGCGGAAGGTCTTGAATCGTGTCCACACCGATCTATATAAAGTTGAAAGTAAGAACCCCCCACATT
Organism: Aspergillus neotritici; assembly: GCA_023619815.1. Taxonomy (NCBI): domain Eukaryota; kingdom Fungi; phylum Ascomycota; class Eurotiomycetes; order Eurotiales; family Aspergillaceae; genus Aspergillus; species Aspergillus neotritici. The sequence continues at coordinate 229,077 of JALZYL010000040.1, read as the reverse complement.
GGGGTGTGCGCTGCTTTGGTGGTGGTGAAGCTAACTTCTCCCTGCAGAACACGGCCAGAGCCGCTGGACAACAACCGTCCAAGAAATTTTGAGCATGAACTTGGAGATGTGGCGTAACAGCCTGCCGGAACCCATGCGATGGAGAGACACTGATCCGCCCTCGGATGATATCAATGTCGCTCGGATGCGAGCGAAATACTATGGCGCCCGGTATATTATTCATCGACCGCTCCTATACCACGCCCTGCACTTTATTGGCCCGCCGGATGGTCGCGCGGTCTCGTTGGATTCCCCGACCGGATCTGCCCCGTCCGGTACCAAGTCGCAACAGGTCTCTCCCTCGTTGACACACAGCGCGACCAATATGACGCGTCTTTCAAGCGACTTGGGCCCGACGAGCCGGAGCATTCCGCCCTCCGCCCCGGGGATTGTGACCGCGCAATCCTATCGCGAGCTCCCGAAAAAGCTACGAACGGCTTGCCGCGTTTGCGTCGACTCTGCGATTGCGAGCACCGAAGCCTTTGATGGGATTAAGGGCCGCCCTGTTGTGACCAACATCTTTGGCACTGCCCACGCGTAAGTTGTTGTTTCGCCGTTTACTGCCTCGCAGATTACTGACCAACCATGTCTTTATAGCCAATTCGGTAACATGCTGGTCCTGTCAGCGACCTTTATGTCTCACCTTTCCGAGTTGGTGGAGCGCAAGACTCTCGCCCGTCTCCTGCGCCGGACGATCAATTTCCTTCTGCAGAGCCAGAACATTTCGCCCACTTTGCGGGCTGATGCACGCATCTTGACAGAAATATATGAGAAAATCTTCCGGGAGCCGCCGTCGGCGAGCTTCTCCTAGGAGTGATGAAAGTTTGCTGTCTCTCTCTCTCTCTCTTTTACTTTTTTTGATCTCCCCTTCAGCCGATCGTTCCTTGCATGATATCGCCGATGTCTACCGCCGATGTCTCCATCCGTTTGCCGAACGTGAGGGTCCGTTGGCAGTGGACCGTGGTCGATTTATCGATTCCCGTCAGTGTCCCAGTCGTGTTCAGCATTTCGCGTTGATACCTTGGCCTTCTCTGTGGTTGTCGGCCATTGCTTTGTGCACCCCCTGGCGTGAGGTTTCCTTGATTATACAGCATATTGCAAAAACCCGTGTTGCATGGTGGTTTGTTCGGTTTTTGCCCGAGATTCCCGGTTCTGAGTTTCCCAACGTTGGTGGAGTCCAATTTCTCGATCGATCATTTTCTGCATGTGGAAAGGAATGGTGGCTATCTGATTCTTCTTTGTCTCTTTCATCGCTTGTTCGTGTCACCCCGACCACGTTTCTGGGGAGTTTTGTCGGCGTTGTCTGTTACTATGTATGTATTCCGTCTTTCCGGCCGACCGGCTCTTTCTTGGTTATTTGGGATTATTGTTTGGGTATGGGAGGAATCTCTGTTGGTTGCATTTACAGCGCATCGAGGCGGAAGGACCTCCGCACCGCACCGAGTATATCTGGGGGGAGTCGGGATGCCGAACCCAGGATCTATTGTGGGGAAGCAATTTTGACTGGTTTTGACCGTACAAATCTCAATGAAGTTACTGCATATTGTCATAATCTGGGTTAAGAGGGTCGACCGTCGGATTTCCTAGATAGGCAGGTAACAGGTACCTACCTAGTTAGGCGATCTGCCAAGGAGCCAGCCAGGCTCGGATTACCTCGGTTTCTCATGATGCCGGATCCTCGCCGTTCCCCGCATTTTGTGGTGGAGTAGGGGGTTTCTAGCCTTTATCGATGGCATTTATACAGGTATGGCAATCACCCGACGCCGTGCTTCATTCAGTGTTCCTCTATCAAGTAGATCAAGGGAAAAGAAAAAGGAAAGGATAACAATTCTGACTGCCCGCCATGCCGTCCAACTCGAGCTGGTTCTCTAATGAAGGTGGGTAACTCACTGCAGCGCACCCACCCGTCTAGTCCATGTCCCGCTGACCCAGTAATCTAGGCTTCACGGCCGACGTCTTCGGAAAGCTTGTCCAGCGGACCCTGCTCAGCCCCTGGAAGGTCGTCCCGCTGGTCCTCCTAGCGCACTATACCGACCAAGGCAAAGAGCTCGCGCAGCAACGCCCCCGCCTGCTCCAGTTCGCACACGTCCTCGCCTCGCTCGCCGTCCTCCGGCGCATCAACGCGGCTCTCAACCGCCGCGCCCTCAACAACGGCGTCTCCGACCGCTACGACTGGCACCGTGAAGTGGTCGTCCTCACCGGCGGCAGCAACGGCATCGGGCGGCAGATCGCGCGCCTGCTCGGCGACCGCGGCATCAAAGTGGCCATCCTGGACATCCAGCCGCCGCAGGACGCCGCCCTCCTGCCCGCAACAGTCCGCTTCCACGAATGCGACATCACCTCGCCGACAGCCATCGCCGATGCCGCCGCCACCATCCGCACCACCATGGGCGAGCCCACCGTCCTGATCAACAACGCCGGCATCTGCAGCGGCCGCACCATCCTCGGCAGCAGCGAGGCCCACACTCGCCTCCAGTTCGAGGTCAACACCCTCTCCCACTACTGGCTGACGCGCGAGTTCCTCCCGCACATGGTCCGCCGCAACCACGGCATGGTCGTCACCGTTGCCTCGCAAGCGGGCTACACGACTACCCCCAACATGGTCGATTACTCCGCGACCAAGTCCGCCGCGATTTCCTTCCACGAGGGCCTGGGCGCCGAGCTGGTAACGAGGTACAATGCGCCGCGTGTGCGCACGGTGCTCGTCACGCAGGGCTTTGCGCAGACGGCGCTGATTAGTCGGTTGACGCCCGAGGATACGTGGTTTAACCCGCTGCTGCATCCGGAGACGGTCGCCGAGGCGCTGGTGGAGCAGGTGTTGACTGGGCAGAGTGGACATATTGTGGTGCCGGGGTCGAGTGGGTGGGTTGCGAGGAATTTGAGGAGCTTTCCGAGTTGGTTTCAGCATTCGTTGAGGGTGAAGTTGGAGAGGTTGATGAGGGCAGAAGATTGATCTCTCATTTTGACCTGGGATTTAGTTATTTACTTATTTTTACCGAGTGTTTAGTGTTTCGTTGTTAATGGATGTTTTGTTTATTGTGTGGATCGATCTATACATGGTTGATATGTATGGCCTGAGGCATGTGGTCGATATGGAAGATGACTGAGGCACGAACCATGGCTCCACTCCACCACCACAACCATGGGACGAGATATCGTGGATCGATCGGGATCTTATATCCACTGCCGTATATAGATCGATCTATCTAGAGTGGAAGTATCCTATATTTATATTTATTCTCCCCTCGATCGACTCCTGCAAGTCATAGGAAACGAGGGATGTTTATTTTGTTATGATGCACTCCCTGCACGTGCCCGCCCCACTTTTCTCCTCCTCTCCAGCCAGTCCTTTTTCTTTCTTCACCGCGATTTCTTCCTCACTTCTCTCTCTTTCTCTCACTTCACTTTCATCATCGGGTTCCGATGGAGAATCATCGCCCAAGTTGCATGCATCATCCTGTCATCTAATTTGTGGGTATATCCCTCTCTTTCTCTCTCCCTCTGTGAGAATTCCCCGAGTGGGACGGGCTGTGGACTGTGCTGACTGACTCGATCGATGAGATGACGCTAAACCCACCCGATCGTCTGAGCGGCTGATAGTCGGATTGTCTGGAGCAACCAAGTCCCAAAACAATGAGACAACCGATTCCCAGCCAACCCCGAACTGGAAGAAACTAAGAAGCCCACGGCTCAGCTGCTGGCTCACCTTGTTTACGCTCCACTAATCCGGGCGGCAAAATCAACACAAGCTCGCTGCTCTCTCTCGTCTATACTTCTGCCAGCCTCCTCTGTTTTTCTCTCCCCTCTCGACCTTCTCGTCTCTCTTGCATCTGGCGACCTTCTGGATCTCTTCCATTCCATCCTCCTTCATTCCATCCCTCATTCCCACCCCATCTGTCATCCCTTTACTTTACTACCTCTTTTCTTTAATTCTAATCCAACATATCCTCGGGCTTTCTCACCAGCCCGTTCATCACCCCCAGATCCCATAACCCCTACCACCCCACATGGTGATCGGTCTTCTCTCTGCCCACCATGTTTAGGGCCCTCATGGGCGGCGGCCGCTCATCCTCCGATGTCCGCAGCAGCACCTCCAGCTCCAAAAGTGGTAGCCGTCGCCGAACCGATTCCAAGGCCTCGTCGACAGCCAGTCGCAAGTCCTCACGGGGTGACGACCGTGATCGCGGCTTGGGCGACCTGTCGACCTATCCGACCGCCGGCGGTCGGAACAAGCGCTATGCCGCCAGCGCAGCCGGCGAGTCCGTCGCTTCCAGCTATGCGACCGCCGACCCGGGTTTCCCGGACGAATCCGACCGCATGATCATCGAACGGCGCCCAGGCCGCTGGGACACCGACGACGGGGATAGGCCGCGCGATCGAGACTGGGGCGACCGGGATAGACAACAAAGCGCTCGCCGGCGCGATCGGGTGCGATCGCCCAGCCCGGACCGCGAACGGAGCAGGCGAGCCGGGACGGACGATCGCTGGGAGGACGATGACCGTGCGAGCGTTCGTCGGGAGCGACAGCGCGTTCACCCCGACGTTACCTTGCCTCCCATATCCACCGCCATCCCGACCACAGCCGCAGGAGGTCCGGTGGCCGTGTCGCCCAACGGCCCCGCCGCGTTCGATCCCCATGTGCAGCAGCAGTTCCCCGGTCAGTTCCCGGCCCTCCACGCAGAGCCCTATCGACCGCCCAACCCGGCCGGCGAAGCGGCCGACTACTACGGCGACCAGGGACAGTCGGTTGCTGAGCAGCCGGGGATCCGCCCGGCGGCCCCTGAGGTGCTCCCCAACAACCAGGCGCATCTGATGCCGGCGTCGCCCTCCGCCAACCCGCCGCCGGAGCCCAGCAGCGTGGGTGGCGTCGGGGCGGCCGCTGCGTATTACAACGATGCCGCAGACGGGGGCGCGCCGGCGGCGCAAGCCCCGGGCCACCCGCCGTTGGCGTCTCCTGCCGACACCCTTCATTCCTCCCACCCGTCTGTCCAGTCAACGGGAGCCCCGACCTATGGCGTCGGGGACGTGGATTCGCCCGCTTTCCCCCCGCCTTCGTCGGCTACCTCGTTTGCCCCGCCGATGGCGTCCCACCATGCACCGAAGCCGTCTCATTCGCACGGCGGGGCGGGTGCCACGGTCGGTATGGCAGCGGCCGCGGCGGGGGCCGGCTACATGATGGGCCATCACCACCCTCACCATTCCTCATCCAGCTCACATGGCTCCCCGCTATACCCGCCGCAGCCGGTGGCGAACGCCCCCTACGATGCGTATGCGAGTCCGTCCATGTACCCGCCTCACGCCAATCCGGCACTGTATGGCGCGGGCGCGGGCGCGGTCGGATATGCCGCGCATCCGTCGCATCCCCACCACGCGGCGCTGTACCACGGGCCGTCTTTCCAGTCAGGGGGCATGGCGTTCCAGCAGCGTCGACGCGGTCCCCTGGATCGGTTCGTCGACTTCTGGCGGGATCCCGACGGTGTTGGAATGTTCGAGGACTACACCGAGTCCATCGGAGTCTGCAAGTACTGCTTTGAACCGGGATCGACCTCGCGCGATGCACCGCGCAAGCACCATTACCAGCCGCGCCGACTCTCGGGCGACCGCCGTAGTGGCCATTCGCGCGTCGAGAAACTGAGCCGCTACACCTCGTCCGAAGATGAGGGCCGACATCGTAAACGATCGTCCCGGAGCTCATGGATCCCCGGTTTGCTCGGCGGATACGCGATTAAGTCCCTCTTCAACACCAAGGACTTTGAAGACACGTACAGTGTCCGTTCCGGCCGAGTGCCGAGCTCGCATGGCAGCGACGGGGGTTCGATCTCCGGGCGCAAAAGCGATACCTCTCGGGGGGTGTACCGCCGTCGGTCGCACGATCGATTGGACCGCAGCTCGTACTCGGACATGAACAAGGGGAGATACGGGGAGTCCCGTCGGCGATCCCGCTCCCGGTCCCGCTCCGCATCCCGTCCGCACCACCATTCCGCACTCAGAGACGCGGCTCTCGGAGCCGCCGTCGGGACGGCGGCCGGGGCCGTCGCCAGATCCCGTCAACGCAGCAACAGCCGGAGCCGGAGCCGATCGCCGCGCAAGTCCAAGGGTCGGAAATCGTCGTCTTCGGATTCTTCCTTCGTCGACATTGGCCATCCGTCTCGGAAATCGACCGGAGGCGCCTTCGGCTCGTTCTTCACCGCATCTTCGGAAAACCGCAGGAAACGACGCGGTGCGAAGAAGCCGAAAGGCCTATTCTCGTTCAATAATTCCTCTTCCTCGTCTACGGACGCCGATCTCGCGTTCGGGAGTGGCTACGCGAAAAGACCTCCAGGAACGCGAAAGAATCGCCGCAAGAAGCAGGACCGCGACGACGTCGATGCCAAGTTGCTGGGCCTCGGCGCGGCAGCCACGGCGTTGGCGGCGTCGCCCCACGGACGCAGCCGGCGACCCGGGGAGGTCCTGCTTGGCAAGGAGTCTCGAACGAGCCGGTCCGATTATGCCTCCTCCGCGACCAACGACGACGGCTGGGAGGATCTGGACTCCAGTGACCAGTCGTCATCCAGTGTCAGTTCCGCCCTCGCCTTCGGCGGCCACAGCGCACTCTTCAGTTCGGATGACTCTTCCGACTCGGGCACGTCGAAATGGGGCTGGAGATGGGGAAGCAAGCGGGATAAGAAGGGCAAGAAAGAGAAGCAGAAGAAGAAGAAGAGAGCCGGATCTAGTTCCTCCGACGATCGCTTCCCGACCGGTGCGGCTGCCCTCGGTGTCGGTGCACTAGGGACGGCCGCGTTGGCCGCCGCCGCTTCCTCTCGCCGTCACGCCAGTCATGATAGCACCGGAAGTCTGCAGCATGTCGAACCCGTGCCTACCAGCGACCCCTCGCGCTTCGACACGGTTCGAGTACCGCCTCAGCCGGCTTTCGTGCGTCCTGGCCCCATTCCGCTTCAACAGCCGCAACCCGTGACGCCTGTCTCCCAGGCCGTGTACACCTCTCAAGGCGAATCGATCCATGCCTACACCGCACCGACGGCCGGGCCTCCGCCGTTCAAGACGCCCTTCGAAAATTACACTTCTCAATCCCGCGATCGGGACCCCAGATCCCGGGGCTGGGACCAGCGAAGCTCGGCGTATGTGGATCGTAGCGAGGCGCAGGAGCACATCGACGGTCTACATCGGCGAAGTAATACCTTCCCTGCGTTCCCCACGGAGCCACTGGAGGGGTCGACGGTGTCCAATCTAAGACGCCGGGCGACGACGAAAGACCAAGCCTCCGTCTCGTTCGACCTGACCGAAGAGCAAGAACGACGGGCCGACCGCCGCGAGAGGGAGAGTCGTAATTCGGATTTTGACGGTAGAGTTCAGCTCATTGATAATGAACGAGAACCGACACGGCCAGAGGATGACCGCTGGTCGAGGTGGCGGCGTGGGGAAGGCGAGCATGATCGGCGCGCGTGGGATGAAGGTGACAAGCAACGCCAGCGGGACTCGCGTGGCAATAAATCTTCCTCCTGGGTGGGGCCTGCTGCTGTCGGCGCGATAGGTGCTGCTGCAGCTGTCTCAGCGCTATCTGGCAGAAGTTCCAAGGATGATTCTTCCGAGACAAGTAGCCAGCGACGCCACGATGAGCGTCGCGAGAAACGCCGCGCAGAACGACGCCGTGGCTCGGAGCAGGAATCAGCATCGGCTGCCTTATCGGTGGCGCCAAGCAGTGTACGCGATACCCGTGACTATCCTTCTTATTCCCCCTGGTCTCCTGAGCCAGAGCCTGCCCACCGGGACGTTTCCCGCACCAAGCCAAAGTATGAGGATTACGCCGAGTTCTTTGCTCCCGAAGAGGTGCGGCACAGCCCCGATGCTTCTCCACGGGAATCTCGGATAATGCCGACGATTATCGAGGTGGAACCCGCCAGTGAGAGACCACCGAGCCCAATTCGACCCGACCCAGAGTATATCGGCCGTCTTCCGTGGAAGGTGCCCGACATCATGTTGACCAAGCCGACACCCCCGCACAGCGTGAGCGGATCTGTGAGGGATGCTGCGTCTCCTGTTCCCCGGCCGCAGCCAGTAGTCCGGGAAGAGGAGAGTCCCGAACGGCCGGTCACTTTCTCGCGCGTCTCCTGGGGTGAACACGAAACGCACGAGTATGAAGTTCCATCAAGCGAGTCCGAACATGACTCCGTTGACCACGATCGTGTTCGGCGTCGGGAGCGGGGGGAGCGCCCTGAACGAACGCGCAAAGAGTCCTCCGGTAAGGGTATTGGGGAAGATATTGCCTTCGCGGCTACAGTTGCTGCGGCTACTGCCGCCGCTGGGTTTGATCCGACCCTCGTCACGGACGATCCGAAATATCATACGCGCTGGTCGCCGCCGCACGGAAGTTTCCCTCGCGTAATTGAAGAAGAAGGGGATGAGTCCCTTCGTGGCGAGCGACCATCTCGTGCCCGTGATGTGGCCGCCAACGGGGCTTCTCGTGACAAGCCGGAGTCTCCCACCGATGTCGCTGTCCATATGCCTGGTGGGTTCGAGGAGCCGGAGCGACAGGCAGACTCCCGAGACGCTTCTATAGACGATCCTCGGTCGGTCGTCTCGGCACCCGCGCCCGGTGAATCGGCGGAGCGAGTATCAAAGGACCTGCAAAGACGAGTAAGCGGGGATACCGAGGAAGGTGACGATGCTGGGTCACCCTCGGTCGAGTCCGGTAGTGCAGAGGGAAAGAAGAAGCGGCGAAAGAAGCACTCAAAGCGGAGGAGTGACGGCCTGGATGACTCGGCTTCTGTAGCTTCCTCGCCCGCGAATATTGGCGACGCCAGTGACAAGCGCCGGGGCACCCGTGAGAAGAGCCAAGAGGAGAAACCTGGCTCCTTCTTCAAGAATATATTCGGTTCTAGGGTCTCGGAGCCAGTAGAGAGCAAGCGGCCCTCGTCTTCGTCTGATAGACGGGAAACAAGGTCCGAGATTGGTTCCCGGTCTCCCGAGGAGTCGAGACACCGGCGCCGGGAGAGATCCTCCAGGCACCGCAGCTCCAACCGGGACGAGGGACTTGACGATGATGACGACTCGGCCCACGAGGATGATGACAAGGAGAATATTAACGTTGAAAGTTACAAGGCTAGCAGGCAGCGCAGGCAAGAGCGACGTCGACAGCAACATGAGTGGGACAAGGCGGAGGAATCCGAGAAGGTATAGTTTTAGCTGACTTTTCTTTGCTTTGCTTTTCTTTTCTTTTCCTTGCCGTTGTCGTGTTTTGATTACCTGTAAGAACCTTATGTGTTTTGCCCTGTTGATGTGTCCAGATGTGATTCCGAGTTATGATATGATATGATTGATATATGTACTAAATATGGGGGTTTTTCCTTATTTTTCTTTCGTATAGGATCGGGAATTATCGCCAGACCACACCGATGAGGAGCGGTCTTTTCTAGCAGAGGCCCCCCAGTCACCACCGGTTGGCTCGCTGGAGACCGCGGGTGTCACTGGGCTGGGACTAGATGTCGTGGACTCGGCGCCAGTGTCCCAAAGTAGACCGTCATCTCCTAAGGTGATCGAAAGACAGACCGAGGATGACAATGAGGGTCCACGCTCACGTCGGTCGTCCGTTGTGCGGTCGACCGAGTCTCCCACGGCCGTCCCCTTGCATTTCCGCCGGCCGCCAACATCACCGGCAACGCAGCGATCGCCGTCGGAGGGCTCCGCTGCAGTGCAGCCTCCTGAATCGCCTACTCAAAGCCGACCTCGTCGGCCCAACTCCTCCGAGTTTGTCTTCTCTCGTGAAATCCGACCCCTATGGCTCGTCGAGCGCCACGGGGCCACCAAACCGGAGCCTCAGGACGAGAACGAGCCTTTACCCTCCCTCCCATCCAGCAAGACATCATCGGCAAACGCCTCTGTCGAAGACCTCACCGCTCTTCCCGACGAGAAAACATGGGAAACAACAGACCTCAGTCATCATATTCACGGCGATCGCCCAAGAGAACTAGACCTTTCCTCTGCGCAGGAGTACCACGAGATCCTCGGCTCCCAGCAGGGGACACCCACTGCGGGAAGCTTCTACCCATCCCATCCCCATTCCCGCCCGTCATCACTGAGAAAAGAAGGCAGTAGCAAGCCGAAATATGAGTTCCACTCCCCGTCGGAGCTTCTTCAGGATCCGACGGCCTTTGCGGCTCTGCCGCCTTCGCCTACGCTGGGGACTCTTCCCTCCGTTGTGGGGTCTGCGGTAGGTGCGAAGGAGGAGGATGACCTTGAGAATTTGCCTGCGCTTCCGCTTTCGAGACCTACTACGCCTGAATCTAAGAACCTTGATTCGGTGTTGAGTGATGTGGACACGACGCCTACGCAGAAGAGGGTTGTTCCCGCGAGAGATAGTCCTGAACATTCTGGAATTCCATCAGCCATGGAGGGTGCTATCGCTGCCGCTGCGGGGGCAGGGGTCGGTGTTTTAGCTGCTGATAAGGGGATCCCAGATGAGCCTACCGAGACGGCTCAGGTCGAACAGACACTCGTTCCACAAAATGAAGTGCTCGAGACGGATGACGTGAAGAGGCCTGCAACACCTACCCAGTCACACATTATCGCAGATGAGAAACCCGTAGCAGCCGAACACGCAGACGAGTCACCGAAACCCGATACCGAAAGTGGAGAAGCGCTCCGCGAAATAGAGGTACCCCAGGATACACTCGAAACTGCGAATGAGTCAACTCACGTTGATATGCCTCAAGCTGAGCCCCAGCCCCACCCAGAGCAAGAAGACGCAGTTCCCGAAACACCCACGTCCAGCTCTTCGAAGAAGAAAAAGAAGAAGAAGAAGAAGGGCAAGAGTGTGGACGACAGCAGCATTCAAGAATCGGAGACTGTCTCCGAGCCAGCTGCGAGTGAGCCTGAGCCTGCGTCGGTAGACGAGAAGGAGCGTTCTCTGGGTGAATCCAAGGGAGAAGTGGACGTTCTTGGCGTGGATGAATCTAAAAGACCGCTGGATATGGATTCTACGCAGACTACTGAACAGGAGTCTGCTATACCTGATGTTGTGAACTCTGCAGACATCGAGAACGACGAATCCAACAAAGCCTTGGCTGCTGAGCCTGCTGAACAGCTTCCTGAGCAAGAGCCTTCTACGATGGATGCTTCCCAAGGAGCAGCCCCCGAGAATGAAGAATCTAGCAAAGCATTGGACATCGAGCACACGCAGTCTCCCGAGCACGAGTCTGCCATACCGGATGTCGAGAACACCGCAGACACCACCAAGGACGACATGGACACCCAACCAAACCCATCCGCCACCACCGAAGACTCTGCCCCAGACGCTACATCTAAAAAGTCCAAGCGCGACAAGAAGAAAAAGAAGAAGGGCAAGAATGCTCCCGCGGAAGCAGCCGCTGAAGAGTCCCAGGCTACGGAAACCAGCTCTGAACAGCCTGCTGTTGATACTCCTGCGGAAGAGAATCCCTCGAAGCTGGCTGAAGAAGAGCCCAAGTCATTTACTCAACAAGATGATCTACCTGTTGAAGAGCCATCTGGTACAACAGAGGTTACGGAAGCAGACAGCAAGGGACTGCCTCAGCATGCCAGTGAAAATACCAGTGCGGAGCCTGCCGTGTCCGCTCCAGATACTGCAGACGTTAAAGAGCTTCCTCGGGACGGGCCTCTTCCCGAAGCAAGTGATGCACAACCATCTTTGGACGCGGCAGAAGAAATCAAGCCTACTCAAGACGTGCTTCCAGAATCAAGTGATGCACAGCCCCCCCTAGACACTGCACGGGAAATCGAGCCTACCCAAGAAGAGGATAAGCCGACTACAGAACAGCCAGAAACACCGCTGGCCGAATCTACGCCCGATGCAGAGCACCGCGAAAGACAAGACTCCCTGAATGCGAGCGAAGAGTGGCAAGATGCTGTCGGAGAGCCTATGCGGGAAGACATACCCGGCACAAACGAAGAGCCCGTGTCTATGGAACAACAGGAGCCACCGCTTGAAGCTCCGGTTGGAGAACCATCTTCCTCTCCTGACGAGAAAGATACCGCCGCTGAAACTGAGCCCCAGAAAGACACCATCGAAACCGAGTCCCAGAAAGCGGGTGAAGCAGCCACCTTAGATCCTGAACCACTACGGGAAGCCCTTAGTGGAGAACCATCTGCCTCCCCCGACCAGAAAGATAACACCGAAACTGAGCCCCAGAAAGAGGGCGAAGCTGCCACCTTAGAGTCTGAGCCTTTACTGTCGCGCAAGAGCAGCAAGAAGAAGAAAAACAAGCGTAAGAGTGCTACTGAGCCGGAGACAGAGCCAGCGGAGACTGCGTCGCAGCCTGAAGTCCCTACTGAGCAGCAGCAAGAAGCCGCCGAAGAAGCAGCAGTGGAGGCCGTTGTCGACACACCCGGTGAAGCCGAAGCCGAAGCTGCTGAGTCGGCGAAAAGCAAAGAGGAAGCTAGTCCAGAAGAGAACTCAGGAGAACAACCAGGGAAGAAGAGCAAGAAAAAGAAGAAGAAGAATAAATCCCTATCCTTGACTGAGTCCCAGCCTGAGACCACCCCCGAGCAAGCCGAGTCGGACGCCCAAACAAGCGGTGAACTGCCCCCGCCCGCCCCCGCCGCCGACGTCGTGGCTTCCCCACCGCAGCCCGAGGAAGACTCCATTGCCAACGAAGACTCCACAAAAGAGATCGAAAATGATGCTACCGAAGGCACTCTGGACAACAAGCCTGATAACTCGTTAGTGGAGATTTCCGAGGCCAATGACGGTCCTCCACATGTATCGGAATCTCCAGCGGTGGAATCCGTGCCTGAACCCGATGCGGGGGAGCCCACACCGACGGGCAAGAAAGGCAAGAAGAACAAGAAAAAGAAGCAGCGGAGCGCGTCCACCACCTCCGCTCCAGATGAGTCTTCGACCCCCCTGACCGCTGACCCCGCCGATGCAAGCGCGGATGTTCCTGCTGCCGTCGAACAACCTTCTTCCCCCACTCAAACACAGGAACCAGAACAGGGGGAGCCCGATCGTGAAATCTCCGGCGATGCATCTGCTGCTGCTTTAGACCCAAGCCAAGCATCCATTGACGACCAACCACCGGCTGATCTTCCCGCTGCTTCTGAGGAACCTCCTGTCACCAAGGAACCAGAGCAGTCCCTCGAAGCGGAAACACCAGCCAACAATCCTTCCGCTGCAGAAGAACCACCCACCAGCTTGGAACCGGCTCCCGAACAGGAAAAGTCTGTCGAGAACGAACCATCAGTAGATCCCTCCGAAGCCCCACAGGATCCCGCTGCCTCGGAGCCCGCGCCACCAATGACTGCTGCTCAGAAGAAGAAAGCCAAGAAGGACAAGAAGAAGAATAAGAAGCAGCAGCAAGCTTCTGAGTCGGTTGATGAGACACCTGCTGTTGAGGAGCCGAAGCCAGCAGAGGAGAATGTCTCTGAGACTGTGGCCACGACTGAGCCAGCTGATAATGTGACTTTGGAGCAACCAAAGGACGTTGATCTGGATACGACTCCCGCTGCTGTGGAAGAACAGGCCAAGGAAGCCGAGGCATCGGCTGAGCCAGCGGACAATGAATCTCCTGAGAAACCTAAAGACACTGATCTGGACACGACTGCCATTGCTGCGGAAGAACCGTCCAAGAAGGTCGAGGAAACAACCGAGTCACCGGACAATGAATCTGCTGAACAATCAAAAGAGGCTGGCCTGGATACCTCTACCATTGCTGCGGACGAATTGCCCAAGGAGGACGATGGCGCGGCAAATGAACTGCAAGAAGTCACTGAAGATGCTCCGGTCGTAGTGAGTGAGGAGGCTACTTCCGCAGACATCGACTCCGCGCAAAAAGACAAAGTTGATGCGCCAGAGTCTGTTGAAGAGCCTAAACAATCTGGCGATGCACCTGAATCTAGTGCCGAGGCTGCACCCACAGAGGCCCAGGAGATTAACGCAGAGGATGAGTCGAAAAAGGCCGATATTGAGCCTGGTACAGAGCAACCCGCGGAAGAGGCAGTACCAGGTGCGGAAGAGCGACCAGAGCAAACTCCGGTTGAAGAAGAGCCCACTGCAGCGACTGAGGACGTCAACAGTGTTGACGAGAAGGCTGCTGAGGTTGGCTCCCAAGAACAAGTCGAGGAGTCTCAGCCTGCCACTTCATCCAAGTCGAAGAAAAAGAACAAGAAGAAGAAGCGCCAATCAGTTTCTTTGGAGGAGGAGCCGTCCACTCCAGTGGCAGATGAAACCACGGCCGAACCACCATCGGAAGTCTCGCCTGAAACTACCCAGGCGCCCGAACAACTCGATCGACCACAAGAGGAGGAAAAGACCCTCGCTGTTGAGGAAAGTACAGGGAGCACAGAAAACGCTATTTCTAAAGAGGTGCCTCAAGAGCCACCGGCCGACCAAGAGGAGGCTTCGGAATCCAAAGAAGAGCCGCAGCCTACGGTTTCCAAGAAGAAGGCCAAAAAGGATAGAAAGAAGCGGAAGTCTGTTAGCTTCGCGGCCGATGATACCCCTGAGCAAACGTCCGAGCTGGCTGAAACCGGTGAAGCAGTCGCAAAACCGGAGGATACTCCGCCGTCTGAAAACCCCAAAGACGAATCGGCCACCCAGCCAAGTGAGGAGCCGCAGGTGACTACGCCAGCGACCGGAGAGACGACGGAAGAAACTGCCCCTGTCACGCCTGAGCAATCTGAGCCTGGTATAACTGCGGACGCCGATGAGACTCCCGCTGAAACTCCCGCCGAGGTTGCTTCTGAAGAACCCAAATCTTCGGAACCCGCGGACGCTGAAGGCGCTGAACCAGCTGGCCAATTATCCACCGAAGCTGAGCCGGCGACCGAGGCTCCTTCTCACGAAAACAGCATAACTTCCAAAGAGGGCGAGTCTTCCGAAGCACCCCAGGACACTACTCCAGTTGACGCCCCCGAAATTGGCGATCAGACCTTGGCCGACACCCCCTCCGAAGAGCCTGCAACTCAAGAGCCGACAGTTGAGGCATCATCTCCCACTGCAACTGACGAAGCTCCAGAGCCTGTATCTTCAAAGAAAGATAAGAAAAAGAAAAAGAAAAAGAATAAGAAGAACGCTGTGGAGGCAAGTGAAGATGTACCGGCAGCTGTCCCCGAAGCAGATGTGGCTTCTGAAAATAAGGAGGAACCAGACAATACCCCTGCTGCTGCCGAAGACGACTCTGGAGCTGCGGTGCCTGAAGCCAAGTCACCCGAAGAAGATCCTCTTCAGACGGAGGTCCATCCCGAAACTGAAGAACAGTCCAAGGACCAGGTCCCTGAAGAAAGTGTCCTGGAGCCTGAAAATCAGCCTGCTGAGGCGACTGACTCCGCACCTCCCACTCTCGATGCAGCAGTCGAGGAAAAGCAACCGGAGGGAAACGTTCAGCCGCCTGAAACGCCAACGGGCGAGGGCGAGGGCGTGGCCATGTCAGCAAAAGAAAAGAGAAAGGCCAAGAAGAAAAAGCGCAAGTCGAAAGGCCCTGACACCGCCGACGAGTCTCCCACCGCCGAAGCCTCCTCCCAAGGACTGAGCGAACAAGCGCCCCGATCCGCCGATGCAGAACCCTCGGAGACGGCACCTGCGCCTGCTGAAGATGACGGTAAAGACAATCAGTCCCACGGCACCGATATGCACGCCACCAACGATGAAGATATGACTTGGACTGATAAGATGGTATCCTCGCAGGTAGAGCAACAGCAGGAAGTCACTTCTCCGCAATCTCCGTCCCGGCTAGCGCCTGAACAGATCGACTTGACTCCTTCCGGTGAAGAACATAGGCGCAACGAACCGGAAGATGACAATGGGGCGAAAGACCAAGGATCGGGGGTTGCTGAGCCTGAGCTTCAGGGTGAGGTAGATAGGGGCTTAGACGCGGTACAGGAAGGTGATGGAAAGGTGGCGGAAGCTGGAAGCGAAGTCGTGGTGAAAGAGGCTGCTGGAGAAGAAAAAGAAACGGAACAAGAAAAACACGGAGGACCTTCAACGGAGGCCCAATTGGCTGATACCGACAAGGCCGATGAATCAGTAGTCGACGTGCCTGCAGAACAGGAGGCAGAGCGGATCGAAGAAACGACCGAGGATCCAGCTACTGAACATGCCGTCGAGACGGGATTGCCCCAAGAACAACCGTCCACCTCGAGCGATCCGGCAGCGGACGAACAGGAGGCGCCGGAAACAACGACTTCTTCCAAGAAAAAGAACAAGAAGGAAAAGAAGAAACAGCGCCAGGCTCAGAAATTGGCGGAGTCTTTGCAGGAGGAGGCAAAGCCGACTGAGGAGATGTCTCCTCCGATGGAGGAAACAACAGCTCCTGTTTCTGCGGGTGGACAGGGAGAAGCCATCCCCGAGGCCAGTCAAGATGTGATTGTGTCACCCGAGGAGTCAATTGTGCCCAAGGAGATTGAGTCACCGCAGGTTCCTGAAGCGGGATCTCTAATTCCTGCAGAAGGCAACGAAAAAGACGTGGATAGCGTGCTGCCTGCTGAGAGAGAGTTAAAGGAGGGTGAAGCCACTCCGGAGGCTGAGCCTGCGGTCACTACCGAACAAGCACGAGAGACAACCGTGGACGAGACTGTGTCGGATGAGCCCGCAAAAGAGATTCCTCAAATTCCCGAATCACAGGAGCCGGTCGAAGATACTTCCTTGGAGCGCGGCCAGCAAACAGCTGAACTCACTCCCGAGGGAAAAGAAATTCCAATAAGCGACATGGAAGCCATTCCGCGCGACCTGTCCGGTGAAGGGAACGCAGAGGAAGCTGAACCGGTCAAAGAAGAGCCCGCAGCTGAGACTCTTAGCCGCAAGGAATCCAAGAAGAAAAAGAAGAAGGCCAAGAAACAGGGCAAGGACCAGCCGGAACAACCACCTTCTTCCGCTGGCGATGAAAAAGAAGGCAGCCCTACTACCATCGCCATGGAGCCCTCGACTGAGAACGCGGAAGTCGCGGCTGAGAGCCTCCCAATGGATTCGCCCGAGCAAGACCAGCAACGCGAACGAGCAGACATCGTTGACTCTTCCGAGGAACC
Organism: Aspergillus neotritici; assembly: GCA_023619815.1. Lineage (NCBI taxonomy): Eukaryota > Fungi > Ascomycota > Eurotiomycetes > Eurotiales > Aspergillaceae > Aspergillus > Aspergillus neotritici. Next base: position 212,046 of record JALZYL010000040.1, on the reverse strand, counting down.
ACCAGATGCCGAGGGTCCAGAAGTAAATACGTCCATGGAGCCTCAAGACACGCCACAGGATGAGGCAGAACGAGAAGTCTCGCGGAATGAAGGATCGCGCCAACTTGAACTGGGAAATGGCTTAGAGGATGTAAAGCCAGCGGCCAGGGCGGAGGAGAAAGAAGAGGGGGATGCACCTGAAGCGGTAGCAAGTCCCACGGAGCAGCCCGAGACTGCTGCGCCTTTGACAAGAAAACTCTCTAAGAAAGAGAAGAGAAAGGCCAAGCAGAAGGCTAGCCAGGGGGTTAGGGAGCCGGAACCCGAGCAAGAGCAAGCGCCTGTGCCAGAACCAGAGCCAAAGGCGCATCCAGCCGCATCGACCGAAGATCACCCTGTCGCGGAAACCACCCCTACAGAACCGACCGCGGATGAACCGCCTGTCTCAAGAACGCCATCTACGGAAGAGGAAAAGAAACGCAAAGGACAGCAAGTCGAGAAGCCCGAGGAACCTCAATCCTTGAAGAGAGAGGTAGAACCTGCGCAGAACGAACAAACCTGGCCTGCAATCGAGATCGGGTGGGACAAGGGCAAAGACAATTTTGATAGTACGGATCAGACCCCACCCTTTTCTCCTGAGACTCCCTTGGCTCCGTTTGAACCGGCCATTGCGGAGTTTGATGAGACTGCGGCTCCAGAAGGCTTACAGATATTTAATTACAGAGGCCGATAGACCCCCCGAGCATACTCTACGACGCCAGACCAGCAGGGTCGCGAGCATCTTTCCCGAGCTGGAGCGAGGCATGTTCCGCCGACCTAGTCCACCCCAGCGGTCGGAGTCGGTAAAAGATGGGGCTGAGGATGAGTCTGGATCGAAAGGGGTTCAGATTTCGGAGGCGCCTACTACCACTACCACCGCTGGCCACGGCGAGAGCAGCGACGGTGCGTCGCGATCGATGGGTGTGTCAGATGCGAAGGCATCTCACGAGGCCCTTCGGCAGGCACCGGTACCTACACACGAGCGGCCATCTACCCCGGTCGACTCTACAGCGAAGACTACGAAGCAGGACCGCCCTTCGCGCGCACGGTCCTTGGAACGGGATTCCAGCATGCAACAGCCCCGGACTCCACCCCCTAGGTCGTCGATATTTGGAGGGCCGCCCGGGGATGCGATCTCGCCGCCGCGCACGCCGCTAAGGTCGATCAGAGAAAGAGATACCACCCCCGAGGGTCGGGTGGAGAAACCCGACGGGTCCAGACCCACGGATCAAGAAGACGGCACGCCCCGCCTGGAGATGCGACCCGAACATGTGCTTCCTCGACCCGAGACGCCCGTCAGGAAGTTCACCGACAATGCGATGGCACGACAGCGATGGCCTACGCCAGACAAGGACCGACAATCACCCTTGTCCGCAAAGGGTGAGACAAGACACCCTTCCAGAGTGGGTAGTCCTAGTCCCTGGCGAGTGGGGACGAGAACCCCGGAACTGCAAGACACCCCGATCCTTCGACCGAGCGACAGCACTCGATCGTTGCGCCGAACAATGCGTAGTACAAGTGGAGATCTCCGAGCAACCAGTCGGGCGCAAGGAGAGGGAGAAGCGAAAGGAAAAGAAAAGACACAAGAGGCCAGGGCCCAATCACGGGACCCACCCCAGCCCCCCGAATTGAAATCGGCCTCCGACCTGAACCTCGAGCGCATTCCTTCTTCCTCCACCTACGACCCCATCACCGACAAGGGCAAGCGTCCTCTGCGCAACATGGCCGACGTCTATGTATGTTTTTCTTTTCTTTTGTTTTCTTTTTCTCTTTCTCTTCGTTTGCCTTTATTCCATAGTTTCTTTGTACTAACAATGTCTAGGAGGGATGGGGTCAGAATCCCGGCTCCCCGCGGTCGCCCAACCGCCCACCCAGCGTCCGCCACCGTCGCAGCATGCAACACCTGCAAGAATTAGAAGCTAAGATGGACCAACTGATTTCGGAAAACAGTATTCTTCTCGCCGCCAAGGATGCTGCGGAAGATAAACTGCGTCGGACCAGCGTCGCCCGTCGCAGGAGTGATAACGCCCTCAACCGTAGCGATGCCGACCTGCGCGACCGGTCGGCGGAGGTTGAGCAGCTCCGGAACTCGGTGGACTGGCTCCAGAAAGAAGTGGCCCGTCTGACGGAAGAAAAGGACGGGCTCCTCGCCGCCAATACTGGCCTTACTCAGTCCCACGCTCAGGAGCTCGAGACCCTGCAACAGTCGTCTACCCGCGAACTTAACGAGCTGCGCGCGCAGCACGAACAACTGACAACCACCGTGCAAGACCGCGTGCGGCAGGAGGTCGAGACTGCCCTGTCCCAGAAGAATCAGGAGCTGCGCCGCCTGCGCCAGGAACTGGAAAGCGCCCGCGATAAAGTCCAAGAGCTGCAACAGCAGATCGCGGCGTCGATGAACGACGGTGTGCTCGTCTTCCGAGACGAAGACTACTTCGACGCGGCGTGCCAGAAGCTCTGCGGTCACGTCCAGCAATGGGTGCTCCGCTTCTCCAAGCACTCCGACCACCGACGGTGCCGCAAATTGGGCGACCTTCAGGATGAGAAGGTCGCCGACCGGTTCGATAACGCCATCCTCGATGGCTTTGACACCGATAGCTACCTCGCCGACCGCGTCCGTCGTCGCGACGTGTTCATGTCGGTCGTGATGACGATGGTCTGGGAATTCATCTTCACGCGCTACCTCTTCGGCATGGACCGCGAGCAACGGCAGAAGCTCAAGTCGCTGGAGAAGCAGCTGGCCGAGATTGGGCCCCGCACGGCCGTGCACCGGTGGCGCGCCACCACCCTCACTCTGCTGGCCAAGCGCCCGGCCTTCTCCCGCCAGCGGGAGAGCGACACGGAAGCGGTGGCCCTGGAGATCTTCGACACGCTCTCGCGTCTCCTGCCCCCGCCGTCCCACGTGGAGGCGCAGCTGCTGGAATCGCTGCGCAAGGTGCTGCGGGTCGCCGCCGCGCTGTCCATCGAGATGCGCACGCAGTTGGCGGAATACATCATGCTGCCGCCGCTGCAACCCGAGTACGACACCAACGGGGATCTCACGCGGCAGGTCTCCTTCAACGCGGCGCTGATGAACGAGCGCAGCGGCGAGACCACCTCCAACGAGGAACTGGAGAAACAGGAGGCCGTGGTCCGCGTCGTCCTGTTCCCGCTGGTGGTGAAGAAGGGCAACGACCTGGGCGAGGGTGAGGACGAGGTGGTCGTCTGCCCGGCGCAGGTCCTTATCGCCCGTCCGGAGAAGGACAAGCGGGTGGTCAAGGTGCTGAGCGGGGACCGCATGTCGGTCGACACGCGGTCTGTCCACAGCATCGCCCCGTCGTCGATGATGGACATCAGTGGAAGCAATGTGATTTGAGGCGTCACACTCATTTTCACGTTTCTTTTCCTAATGAGTTCATGATTGACGAAGGGAGCCAATCCGTCGTAAAAGTTGATTTTCTATTCTTTTCTTTCTGTTTGACTTTTTTTTTTCCCGTTTCCTTCTATTCCCCCTCTCGTGTTATTTGATTGATGATGCTCATGATGATGACCACATCTACGTTTCCATGCCCTTTTAGAGTTGATGATCTAATGACCATGATATTTCCCTGTTTTCCTTGTTTCTGCGGGTTTGATATAATGGAATGGAGTGACAGTTCCTGTGTGTTGGATATATGTCATGTAACTGTATAATCGATGGTCGGTGACCTCATTGGATGCCTGAGGCCGCACCCCAGCATCGACTCGTAATCCATCCTTTCTCTCCATCTCCTTCTCTCTCTCCTTCTTCCTTTCTCCTCATTCTCTCACTTTGGTCTTCTCTCCATCCCTTCCTCCATCCACCGGTGGATCCCTTTCCCCGTCAACGAGTCCTTCGCAGCCATTGTGAAATTACCGATCGATCCCACACACGTGTCTCCACACCACCCCCCAGTGCTTATCATTGACTATCCTTGCTGGATGCAGTACCTCATGTCCCACCGCACCTTGCCACCCACCCCATTCGCTCTTCTCCTCCCTGCCTCGCGTCCTGGGGTCGTTGTGAACTGTCCCTGACAATGTTCGGTCTCTTGATCAGACTAGCTGCGTAATTACCGTTTCTTTTTTTCAAGGCTTTGTTGTTGTACTCATTCCTCTTTTGACTTGCCTCCTCCGCTCACCGCGAGTGATTGGCTGCGCCCAGCCCAACCTGGTGCAGGTCCAACACACCCAACGACCACTTGTCCGGCCCCCCGGCCAGTGATATCGTCACGAACCGATCGAGCTAGTCTGCCTGTTCCTGCCCACCGCCATGCCTCGTCCGTCGTCCGATTCGCGTCGCCCAGCGCCTGGCCCAGCTGGGCATTCGTCACACACGATCCCCCCGACGGACCCTCGTCCGAGCCCTGGTCGCCGATCCACGACGTTGGATTTCGCGGCCACCGCGGGGGCCAAGCCGGAGGACCCGCAGACTCCAAGCAAGACGTCCAAACGCAAGAAGAACCGCAATCGAAAGCGCCGCAATCGCCGACAGTCCTTCTTGGCCGCGGAGGATCCTCACACGGGTGCTGCAGCTGGGTCGGTTCCGGACGCGGAGCCTCTGGATATCATGTCTGCCGATCAGACCAAGTCGCAGGCGGCGCACCCGTTCTACAAGCTCGGCGCGGATTTAAGCAGTACCAGTCTGGAGAGTGAGGCATTGTTGGATCATCGGTGCGTCTTTTCTGCAATGGGCCTTTCGGTCCAGATGACATGAAGCTCCGGATAGTTAACCCCGCCCGTCCCCGTTCTAGAGACCAACCGCCCCTGCGTCCGCGTCGAGATAGTCGGCTGGCTCAGTCGTTCCGCCCCGGTTCGTCGTCGACGCTCATGCGTCCTTCCGAGACCATGTCTCGCAATTTGCCCTCGGGAAGCAGGACCGTCCACGAAGGCGACGAGAGCGATGACGCCGGGACGGTCAACGATCGCACCCCGTTGATACGCCCGACCTCCAGCAGCAAGTCCAATCGTCCCCGGTACGGGACGGAGCAGAAGTCGAGCCCCTTCTCGATCCCCCGCCGACCCTCGTCGATCCGCACGACCTCCTCCTCCCGTCGCTCGCCGCGGAACATCTCAAGTCCAGCGTTCCCAGAGCCTGAGCGGGACTATGACGTGAATAACCCGCCGTCGATGCCCACGTCGCCCAAGTTGGGGCCCGAGATGGGCTACGACGATGCCGTCGTGACGGGCGCCGAGTATGACTTTGCTATGGCGAAGTCTATGGAGAACCGCATGGAGTCCCTGGGTCTCCCCCGGGCCCAGGACATGGTGATCGACGTGGATGGCGAGAGCGGGCGACCCCGACGGAAGTCGGCCCCGTCCCCGCCTGTCTCCCCGCACCGCCACAGCTCCGACGGCCTGCATCGTCGGCGCACCTTTCCGGCCGAGGAGGATGTCTGCTTCCCTACGGAGGCTGCATCTGAGCTGGCCGAGGATGAAGGGCTGCGGCCCGCCCGCGAGGGACCCCGTCGGCGGCGCCGCCGCCGCGAGTGGCCAGACCTGTCGGTCCTGGAAGAGTGGAGCCGTGAAGAGAAGGAGGAGCGCATCGGTGATTTCCGGACCAAGAAGATCAGCGAGCCGATGCTAGTCGAAGGCCGTCTGCGGCCGCAATACCGCCTGTGGCGGATGGAGGAGGAGGACGCGCCCTACCGGTTCACCTACTTCAACGAAGAGCTGCAGAGCACCATCCACGCGCAGACCATCTCCGAGCTCGTGCAGCCCGGTGGGAGCTTCCAGGAGCTGTTCATTCCCGCACCGCCCGAACTGGAGGTGTCGTCCGACGATGACGACGACCTGGAATCGTCCCCGGACAGGTCGGCGCCAGCCCCCGAGCACCCGCGGGCCAGGAGTACGTCGGGCCTGGGTGATGCCCCTAACAACCATCATCACCACTACCACCACCACCACTACCACCACCCGGCTGAGCCTCTCATCCCCGGCGGCAAAGCGAATGGGCGGCCGTCGATCATCAGCGAGGTAGTCTCGGATGCGCGCACGTCGGCCAATGCGTCGCCATCGCGGCGGCCGGGAACGGCCAAGCCCAAGCGGTACGGCCCGCGGCCGACGTTTTGGCTGGACGTGCTGTCACCGACGGACGCGGAGATGCGGGTGATCGCCAAGGCGTTTGGGATCCACGCGCTGACGGCAGAGGATATCATGATGCAGGAGGCGCGGGAGAAGGTGGAGCTGTTCCGGCATTACTACTTCGTCAACTACCGGACGTTCGAGCAGAATCCGAACAGCGAGCAGTACCTGCAGCCGGTGAACATGTACGTGGTGGTGTTTCGGGAGGGGGTGCTGTCGTTCCACTTCTCGCAGACGCCGCATCCGGCGAACGTGCGGCGGCGGATCCGGCAGCTGATGGACTACCTGATCCTCAGTTCGGACTGGATCTCGTACGCGCTGATCGACGACATCACGGACGTGTTCGGGCCGCTGATCCAGGCGATCGAGGACGAGGTGGACGAGATCGACGGGAAGATCATGCAGATGCACCCGTCGGACCTGAGCAGCAACCGCGAGCAGGAGAAGGCGACGCAGGCGGACCGGGTCCCGCCGTCCCTGACGCCGGGCGAGATGCTGCGGCGGGTGGGGATCTGCCGGAAGAAGGTGATGGGGATGTACCGGCTGCTGAGCAACAAGGCCGACGTGGTGAAGGGGTTCGCCAAGCGGTGCAACGAGCAGTGGGAGGTGGCGCCCAAGTCGGAGATTGGCCTGTACTTGGGTGATATCCAGGATCACCTGATGACGATGACCAGCAGTTTGACCTATTATGAGACGTACGTTGGCCTTTCTCCGTCTATTTGTTGATATTCGTTTCTATTGATTGATGGGTACTGACCATCTAGGCTCCTGTCGCGTGCGCATTCCAACTACCTGGCGCAGATCAACATCCTGATGAACGAGCGACAGGAACAGACGGCGGACGTGCTGGGCAAGCTGACGGTGCTGGGGACGATCGTGCTGCCGCTGAATATCATCTGCGGTATGTGGGGGATGAACGTCAAGGTGCCGGGTCAAGACGTGGACAGTCTGTCGTGGTTCTACTCGAGTGAGTGATCTCCTTATAATTGCAATCTCCATGGGATTCTGTCTCCAGGCGATCGTCGTCTCAATCTCATCGACCTGCTAACCTGCGATGTCCAGTCACCGGTGGGTTGATTTTGTTTGCCATCGCCTCCTTCTCCATTGCCAAACGCGTCTATAAGATTGTGTGAGGAATCTACGATGATGATGACCGATGCCGATGACCGATGACCATGATGAACGAATTCATTCTATTTCTATTTATTATTTATTATTTGATTTTATTTTTATGGATCTTGTCCGGTTCGGAGATTGTATGGGTGATGTCATGGCGCTGGTTGGCTTGACTGGATCGGTCCCTGTTTCTGTAGAAGGATGAACCTGTCTAGATGTTGGGCTGGGTCCTTGTGTGGCGTCCATTCGTCCGGATGATGTACATATCTATAGGATAGATGGGAGTCGAGAAGCAGGATCGGATGAAGAGGAAGGAGACAATGATGAGGTCATGATGACTGTATGGTAATTACCGGTCACGGGATATCCAACCTCGGACTTTCTTCTTCTTCTTCTTCTTCTTCTCTCACTCTCTCACTCTCTCACTTGCACTCTCTTCTCCATCGTCAATCCTCTTCTCCACCCTTCGATCTCATCCTCAATTCCTTTCTCCATGTCGTTAAGTCGTCCATCCTGACCAGTTCTCGACTGTCCGCCCGAACAAGCCATCCCCCGGCCGGAACTGGCCATTCTGGCCCTGATTCTCATCCACTGCCAATCCACCCTAGACCTAGTTCGTTCATCGGCGCCCTTTGACGTGGGCTGCCATCATTGGTCTACTCGTTGGGTCTGTCTCTGAAATTGATATTCTATCCGGACGCTCGATTCAATATCTCCACTTGGTTCGTTCGTGCGATGCCTTGCGTCTGACACACGGGCTGACAACAGACCCATTCTCTTGCCCATTTCCAGGTCCTTTTCCCCTCTTCTTCTCTCTCCACCACCGATCGGCGCCCGTTGCCCAGTTGGTCGACCGGCTGTCTCGGTCTCGTTCTAGACGTTCTCTCCGGCGCCCACACCACACCGTCTTCTTTTGAGTCGGCAGGCTTCGGATCCTTGCTCTCCGTCAATCCCGCAACACACTTCATCCGCTGCAGCGCGCAGTACTCCTGGCAGATCCGGTTCTCTCTCTCCCTCTCCCTCTCTCTCGCTCGCTCGCTCTCCCGCTCGCTATTCCTCTCGTCAGCATGTGGCTGTTGGCCATTCGTCCTCCGTTCTGGCTTCCCGTGTAACAATCTTGTTCGTGTGACGGAAAAGATTCTGTCGCCCGCTGAGCTGGTTCCTATCCGCCCCGGGTACGACGAATCCTTTCTCTTTGTTTTTTTCTATCCTTATTTGGATTTGGGTTTTCTTCCCCTGTCTTTCACTCTCGGGATTCACTTGTCGATTCTATTTTTTTTATTCGATTTTATTTATTTTATTTTTTTTTTTTTTCTTTCGCCCGCTCCTCTCGGATTTGCTGGCTTCTCACCGTCTTGTCCGCCCATCCTGACTTGACGGCGTGATAATGGCGGAGTCCGAGAGGTTGCCTGACCCCCATGGTCTCGCTGGTTCCCGCGTCGCCCACGATGACGAGGTGACCTCGTCTGCCTCGCGGCGATCAGCCCACGAGGGCGCCATGGTCGAACGTGTCCGTTCGTCCGTGAAATCTCACCCTCAGCCAGCGGTCGCCTCGCCGATGCCCAAAAGCGTGCACGCCGTCTCCGGTCCTCCCTCGACCACCAATTCCGCCTTTTCCTCTCGCGAATCCTCCCCCGTCCGCGTCTCCTCCCGTCCGCATCCTTCCACCACAACCTCCCGCATCCCATCTCTCTCTCGCCAAGGCAGTCAGGAGCGCAGCAATCCCCATCGTTCCGCCACCGCTCCAACCGCTCCGTCAGGTCCAGTACCCTCCATACCCACTCCACCGCGGACAACATCCCAGACCCCCAACAAGCCTCCCATCCTTTCCCCATCCACCCATGACGAACCGTCTCCCGACCTTCCCAGCCCGGACAAATCCACCATGCCGTTGTGGGGGTCCCCACGGAAATCGGACAGTGAGCCGAATATGGCCAACATGTCGAGCAAACGAACCGTCCCCGACGACCCGGCCGTCAGGGCCGATCGTAGCGGGCCCCGAGCCGTCAACCGAAGCCCCGCGGCGCCCGGTTCCGCTCTGGAAACTGTCCAGGAGATGGCCAGCGATCAGTCGACGCCCTCGACGGAGACGGTCTTGAACCAGCCGCTCCCCCGCGAGCCGGACCTGCACAGTATCGACGAGGATGCCACCCCCACCGCCGCCACCAAGCACCCGGCCGAGAGTGGCAGCGACAGCGGCGGCAGAGACCCCGAGCAGACCGCGGAGAAACGGCGCCGCATCTCGTCCACCTCGAACCAGGCCAACACCCTCCTCCCGAAACGGTCGTCCACCTCCCTCAGCGGCGCCGGCGGGGCCCGGGCCAAACCGGCCGACGGCTCCGTGCGCAACATGATTGTCGAGACCGAGACCGTCAGCTCCATCCCCCAGGTCTCCTTGGGCGTCGCCACGGGCGACCGGACCAGCGCCGGCCGGGGCGACCCCGCCGGCACCCTGCGGATGAAACCCAGCACAGAGACCATCCGCCCCAAGCGAGAGAAACGCCGGACCCGCAAGCCCGCCGCGCTGTCGGGTGGTGCCCCGTCCTCCAAGGCCGACTTCTTCGAGGCCAAGGTCGCCACCGCGGTCGACGAAGCGGACGTCTCGGATTCCGACGAGACCTTCGTCTACGAGTCCAACCCCCCGGACCCCTACCCGGTCCGCCAGCACCGCTACCACTCCCGCACCCCCAGCGCCACCTCCATGGCCAGTCAAGCCGATCAGCTGGCTGGCCGGGCAGGGCGCACGCTGCGGGACAGCGGCCACAGTGTCACCGGCAAACGGAGCATGAAGTTCACCAACAACGTGTACAGCACCACGACCGACGATCCCGGGGAGGAGAGTGCCCGCAGCCACTCCCGGATGGACGGCAGCGGCACCCACACGCCGCGTCACCATCATTTCGGCCGGTTCGGCCGGAACACCCTGTATCCGTCCCTCTTGGACGGGGACGCCACGCCGTTCCCGCCGGATGCCAACCGCGCCAAGTCGCCGCGCCATTTCCCTGGGAACAGTATACGGTCGTCCCGCCCCGGGGGATCCCGCCCGCATCCCAGCTACCGCTCGCTCCACGCGGCCAAGCGCGCCGGGGACCGGTTCGGGTACGATTTCGACGCGGAGGGGGCCGACGACGAACGCACACCGCTGGTGGGCCGCTCCGCGCGCGGTCGCCACGGCACGCGGCGCCCCAACAGCGCCAGCTTGCGCCAGATGGAGTACATGCAGCAACGGCACCGCGGGTACTGCTCCCAATCCGGGCTCTGCGTCATGGTCGGCCTGCTGCTCCTGTTGGTCGTGAGCGGGGCGGCCACCTTCCTGCTCTCCATCACCAAGCCCCTGATGGACGTGCAGGTGCTCGCGATCCAGAACGTGCTCTCCTCGGAGCAGGAGCTCATGCTGGATCTCAGCGTGCAGGCCGTCAACCTCAACCTGTTCCCCGTGACCGTGGACGACATGGACGTCAATTTGTTCGCCAAGAGCCGATTCGTCGGGTCCGACGCGTTCTGGCGAGATCCTGGCTCGCATCCGGATCCCCTCCCCCGCCCCGAACACAGCCGGCGACGCGTCAAGCGGGCTCGCGCTGTCCGGGGCGAGGGCCCCGATGGCGCGACGGGCGACCCAGCAGACACCTCCCTGATGGTGCGGAACGGCGGCGTGGACAAGGGCACGGATCCGATCGACTCGGATCCGGCAGGCGATCCCCAGACGATGCTCCTGGGTCGGGTCTTCCGGTTTGACTCCCCGTTGGCCTTTGAGGCGTCGCCGTGGAATCACCTCGCGTCCACGTCCAAGGGGCAGATCCGTCTCCCGCGGCCGGGCAACAAGACCGAGGAAGGCGGCACGGAGCGGTGGGAGCGCGTCCTCCAGCATCCGTTCGATCTGATCGTCCGCGGGGTGATCAAGTACCCGCTACCCTTGAGCACGCGGTACCACTCGGCGTCGATCAGCTCCAGCGTCCGGGTCATCCCGGACGGGGAGAAGGACGGGAACGGAGATGGGGACGGAGACCCGGACCATGACCCCCAGCCGAATAACACGGTGGTGCTCACGTCAACCCAGTTCTCCCGTCGGTCGAACCCACCGTCCCCCTCCGCGCTGGAATCCGTGCGAGACGTCCTCGGGCGAACAGCACGGGTCTTTCTGGCTTGATTTGCCCGGGGCATGTCATGTTAATGACTTTCTTGTTTATTTGTTTTGTGTTGTTGTACCGTACTGTACTGTATACCCCATCTGCGCCGATTCACTTCTGCCTCAGTTCTTCTTGGATTCCACCCCAACTACTCCTACCTCAAGTCACTCCCTCAGTCATCATCCATCCACTCACTCACTCATTCATTCCCTTGGTCCTTTCCTTTCCCCTCCCCCTTAAGAACCCAACCCTGATGACAACCACCCTCCCTCCCTCCCTTATCTCAAATGATACGTGACAACGATCTAAACAAGTAAAGTAATATCCACGAAACGGCCTCGAAAAGAATAAATAGCATGGTATGGCAGACGAAATGAATGGAGAATACAATATACATGTATTTCTCTTTTTTTTTCCTTCTTTTCTTTTCTTTCCTGCTTTCTTTATACATACTACTACTATGTCTCTGTATATAAACTACAGCATTATTAAGGCGCCTTTCCTTTTTCCCTTCTTCTCTTTTAAATGGGTATCTATATCTTAGGATCTTTGTATTATATTAAGATGTATGGTGTGGTGTGGTGTGGTGGTTTCGGCTTTATGGCCTCGTTCGTTTTATACACTAAAGAATTCATTCATAGTTCTTCTAACTTGACTACCTAGTACCATACTCAACTAGTATCCTATCCTATCCTTCCTTGCTTCCTTCTTTCCCCCTCTTGTTTGAGATATCGAGTCTTGTTACTGATTCCTATGTCCAAAAAATAAGTATTCATTCTATTCAAAACAAGATATCAGACAGACAGACATAACACATTATAAAATCAATCATAACATCAGATCATATCGTTGAAAAGAAAACACTATTCCCTCATAACACATCATTATCATTTTCAGATCATTTCGTTCGTGCATCGTCAACGCATTAGACCACATTAAACAGAAACAAAGCAAATAGCCATCTAGGTCGTCGAGGGACAAATCAAGGACAGAAGTAGAATAATCAGGCAAAAACACGGTTGATCCCCCGTAACAGATCTTGGAATTGGTCGGCCAGTGGATCGTCCCCCCGCTGGGGAAGAAGTCGTCCCTGCGCGTCGAACCGGTCAGGGAGGTCAATCGTCGAGTCGGAGTCGGACGACGGTTCCTTGTCATGATTCGGAGGCCGCTCTGACCGGGAGGCATGATGTTCGGACGACGAGTGGCGGCGACGGCGGTCAGATTGGCGTCGCTGGTGACGGTCGTTCTTCGAGTCCACGGTGATGTCGCTGTCGTCCGTCTCGTAGCCGGGGTCCACAAACGCAACCGACTTCGACTGCGGAGGCGGCTGACTGGTGCCGCGCCGTCTTCGCTTGCGGTCGGTCCGCGCACGGGGGATCCATCTCGGCGGGGGTTTTAGACCTGAATGATGCCCGTCAGTCACCCGATCATCAAGCGACGTTGTCCCAGGACCCACCGTCGTCTGTGCGTAGGGGTGCAGCGGGGGGAGTTGGCCATGTGGTACTCACATTCTCGTCAGCCCGCCGGGGCCGAGGTGCATATGGTTCCCGCCCGCTCGGAGGGGGCCCCGCGTACGCGGGCTGCGGAGGGACCGCGCCTGGCGGCGGCGGATAATACTCGCCCGGTTGATACGGGGCGGCGCTGCCGGCCGGACGGGGCATGGAGCCGGGAGGCGGCGAGTAAGGACCGCCATTGGGATAGGTATGGCTGTCAACCGGCGACCGAACCGGGGGAGAAGATGAATAAGGGGGCGAATAGGGCGAATAGGGCTCCGAGTAGTACGGGTCATCGTGCGAATCATAGCGTCCGTCATCGTCGTACCCTGCACGAACAGTTTATCAGCCGCCTGGTCGATGGGAAGGGGGATAGGAAAAGAACTACTGACGTGGTCGCTCTCGAGACCTTTCGGACTTCTTGCGATCCTTGTGCTGCGAGTATTTGTGGGCACCGTATCCGACGCCGGCGGCGGCCAGCGCGGCCTCCGCAACGCTGCGGGAGCGGCTGCGATGCTTGCGACGTCGGCCCGAGTCGGACTCGGACGAACTCCCACTGTGGTGCCGACCCCGACCCCGGCTGCGGCTGTGGCTGCGATGGCGGTGGCGTGAAGAGTCGGGATAAGAACCGTGCGAGCTCGCGGGACGACCATAGTAGTCGGCCGCGGGGATGCTGCCGTGGACCGGGTCCTCGCCATACTCGATCAGACCAGGCGAGTGCCGCGTGGCCTCGGAATAGTACGTCTCGGACGGCGCGCGACTGCGCGAGCGCGAGCGCGAGTGCCGTCGCTCCCGGTGTCGGGACTCTCTCCGGCCCTTCTTCTCCTTGTTCTTCTCGTACAGGCCCGTGGCGGCGGCGGTGCCCAACCCGGCGGCCGCGATCGGGAGCGCTTGCCGCAGCCGGCTCTGAGAGCGCGAGCGATGGCGGGGGCGCGAGCGGCTGCGGGCTCGGTCCACCAGACCTGCCACGGCGGCCCCGGCCAGGCCGGCGCCGGCCATGTGCTTGCGCGCCCTGGAGCGGCTGCGGTGTTCGTCCTCGGAGGCGCGGTCGGCGCGGGTCGGGGAGGACCGACGGTGCCGGGAACGACTGCGTCGTCCGTCGGTCGACTTCTTGCGGGCCAAGGCGACCGCTCCGGCGATGGCGGCGGCGCCGAGGCCCAGTTCGGCAAAGGTCCTCGCGCGGGAACGCGAGTGGGAGCGGGTGCGGCTGCGATGCGACTGGCTGTGCGAATGGTGGTGACGATGGCGACGGTGCGAACGGGAGCGGCGGTCCTCGTCGAAAGAGTGGGAGCGATGGCGGCTCCGACTGCGGTAGTAGTCCCGGGCGCGGGAGGCGGCACTGACGGCGACAGCACCCAGGGCACCGGCGCCGACGTCGCGTCCGATGCGACCCATGCCGTCGGGCACCTCTTCCTTGCCCTCCTTCTTCTTCCGGTGGCGGAGCAATTCGGCCGCGCCGACGCCGACCAGGGCGCCCTCGGCCATGTGGCGGTGATGGTGGGGATGGTCCTCATGGTCGAAACCATCCTTGCGGACATAGACCATGCTGTCGTCACTGCTGTATCCATGGTCATCCCGGCGGCGGGTGGCCTGGGAGACGGAGTCGCTGGGGCTCAGCTCGCGGCGGAAGCGACGGTCATCGTCATAGTCGCGCGCCCGGCGGTGATAGGAGGAGGCCGGGTCGCGATCCAGCTCGGAGCGTTGGACCATCTCGTAGTCTGACTCCCGCGGGTGGACGTAGACGGGGCCTTGATTGATGATTACCGGGTGAACTTCTCGTACCCCCCAGGAGCGACGGTCTGGATCAAGGTACTCAGAGTACTCACGTTCGTAGTAGTCCCTCTCGGAGTAGGGGTGTGAGTCGTAGTCACGATCGTAGCGCGAGGCCATGATCGGATCGTCCGACCGACGGATGACCAGATCGCGATCAGAGGCGTCTCGTCGACGAAAGAAGTCGCGGTCTCGGTCGTCGTCCGAAGGGATGACGTAACGTTTGACAGAGACGGCGGAACGAGGTTCGTCCCAGTCTCGCTCCCTGTCGGGTTCTCTGTAGATGTATGACATGAGGATGGGTTCTGAGCGGAGTGATGGATGGCGCGTGGTAGAAGAGGTGTTACAGGAGGAAGGGAAGATGACGAGTGTGAGAGAGAGAGGAACGGGCTGAACAGGCGAAGGAGGGGAAAAGGCAGTGAACGATAGGACAAGACACTAGCGAGGGGCTATAGGGAAGGAGGTGGAGAGCGGGGTTCGTAATACAACTGAGACCAGGGCCAAGGAATGGATGGAATGGGGTTGGATGAAGTGAGGTACCACCGATGTGATGTGGATGAGTGAGGAAGTCACAGTACAGTAGGACTCAGGAATGAGTGATGAAATGACAGGGGGAAATTCAGAGAGACAGAAATAAACGATGGAGAGAAGAGTAAGCAGTGAGAGAGAGAGTAGCGATGATGCAACAGTGGGCGATTGGAGGCGTGTTATTTGCCACTAGTAGTAGTGGGGGAAAGGTAACAGTAACGGTGGGACTGGAAGGATGACGATAAGTGGACAGGGTGATGTAATGATGGAAGAAATACGAAGATGAAATGGAGATGGAGATGAAGTTGAAGTGAAGTTGAAGATGAAGTTGAAGATGAAGATGAGAAGAAGAAGAAGAAGAAGAAAAGAGAGCCTCAGGACATGACTTACCACGTGAGTATCCCAGCCCTGCCAACGACAATCTTTCTTTGATAGTATCTCAACCGATATATCCAAAACAGAAGACAGACAGAATGTCGATAGAAGGTAGAAGGTAAATAGATAGAAGATAAAGAAGACAGAAACTCAAGAAAGAGAAAGCCATCTTATATAAAGAGAGCCCGACTGATTCATTCATTCATCATACCTTCTCCAAGGCGCAACCTGGTTGGTGAGGCTGCGCCCGGTTTGCCCATCGCATCGTCAGTCAATTCATTCTTTGATCGGTACAGGTACGGCTAGTTTTGCCCGTGTAGGCTTATACCCATCATGTGGGGAGATCTCGGGGTGGTTCCATGGTCCATGGGTATCAGCGCGTGGAATCGATGGCTACCATGGGATAGAACGGGTGGTTCCCTCTTACCGACAGACTCAATATCAACATCAACATCAGTATAATATGTACCTACATCTACAGCAAAAGACAAAGCAAATACCTCAGGTGGTGGGGAAATTCCATGCAGACAGCCACCGTCACTCAATGGTGAGACAAAAAGGACATCGTCGTCATTCTGTCATCATGGCTTGCTTTATTTCCGCCACTATTCTAGCCTAGACCTCATATTACGTAGTCGGCCCTAGTGCACAAACGCAATATTTTCAATAAAATCAACCTATCACCTCCACTCGTTCTTCTCCAGGCTTCAGGGATTCCATGTCTCTTTGCATCCGGCTTCCTGGTTCGTCGGATTCTACCACTTTGTCCCCGAATGAGGCGGCAATTTCCTCTAGGGTTTTTTGTTTCGTTTCTCTGTTGACATTAGTACCTTTCTAGACAGATAGAGATCGGCAAGTAGAGGAAAGGAACATAAAGAAGGGGATTACATACGGAAAGTAAAAATAAGCCACAACCAGAAAGAAAGCCGAGCAAACAACAAACACGTAGTAGTAGTTCTCGTGGATATTGGCAAACGCACTAGGGCCGGCTTCGGTGACTATCCATATAACGGTCAGCTCTTTCTTTTCTCTTTTCTTTCTCTTCTATACATATACTGGGGGCAGAAGACGCACTGGCAACATTGACAATAAAGTGAGACGCCGCCGCCAAACCCATCACTTTACTTCGAAGCGCAATGGGCAGCACCTCCGCTCCGTACAGCCAGGTCGTGCTGTTGAGCATGCCGTCTATAACAATCGATCAGTATAGGTTTCCCCGTTGATCGCCGACTGCCACTCACAATAAGCAACGACGAATAGGTAGATCCCCAGAATGGCGAACCCTTTGCCCACGCGGTTGTCAGTATGTTGGAACTCGCGCTGCATCACGGCGGCGTAGATCTCGATGAGGACGATCCCAGCCAGTCCGGATATAATCATTCTGCATTTTGAGGACTGCGTCAGTGGGAAGAAACGAGACGAAGAGTAGATGAGAGTTGGGGACAGACTTGCGACGCCCCCATTGGTCAGTCAGGTACTTGGTGGTGAGGCTGTTCACGAGGAATGCCACGGTCCCATACACAGCCGCCAGGGCGAGCACACCGTGGGGGCCGATTCCAAGAGATTTATAGAGGATTGCTGGTTGTGTCAGTCTTTCATGTCGGGATAGACAGTAGATGGCTTACTTTGGTAATACTGCGCACGTCCTGACTTAGTCTATTCCCTGTAATTTCCCTGAAAAGGAAGAAAGAGTACTCACCTGGATGACATTGACACCAGTCAAACTAGTCATAGTCTGCACAGCAATAGAACTATATCCGTCAGCCACAGCGCCCCAGAAAGAAACCAAACACTTACACCAGCACACGGTGCCGAAACACGCGAAAGATCTCCCGATAAGAGGTGATCTCCCTCTCCTTCTCATACTCAATCTGCGCCAGCATGAGCGCAAACTCCCGATGCACCTCATCCGAGTGCAAGTCGCGACGGATGCGGGTGAACTCGCTGCGCGCCAGCTCGATCTGGCCACGCCGGATCAGATGGCGCGGGGAGTTAGGCATGAAGGATATTAAACCCAGGAACATGATGACGCCCCAGGGGATCTGGATGCCCAGAGGAAGCCGCCACTGAACGGGGCCGTATGGGGCAAAGCTGCAGGCGTATCCGACCCAGTTGGAGGCCATCGTTCCGAACGAGATTCCGCACCCGGAGATGCCCCCGATGAGGCCGCGATAGCGGGGGTCGGAGATCTCGCTGAGGTAGATAGGGACGGTGGCGACCATTCCTCTGGTCCGGTTAGCCATCATCCTTCGACGGGACGATGCAACTCCAAAGCATCAACCGTGTATCGCCATGATATAAGACGGACTCACCCAACGGCAAAGCCAGCCAACACACGCCCCGCCAGAAACATGCCGATATTGATCGAGGCAGTTTGAATTACGGTCCCGATCGTGACAACGACGCACATGAGCTCCATGAAGCGCAGACGACCCAGTCGATCTGCGATCAATGTCTGCGTGAGCGCGCCGACCGCTTCACCAGCAATATAAACCGCGACGACCTGCATCGATTAGACGGCACATCGCAGGCCAAAGAATGTGCGGTCACATACAGCCCCCGTCAGACCCTTGGACGGGTTATCCATGTAATCGATCCAGCTTTGATGCGCAATGGCTGCAAAGAAAGGTCGTGAGCCTCGCCATCAACTAACCGTTCTCATGCACACGTACTAGTAGTCGCGATCCCCGTATCGAAGCCCTGGTGTCACATTCACCATGAGTAAAAGCACAGGAACTGCTAACCAAACACGATGAGGGGACTCAGTCCTTACAAAGAGAAATGTCCCGATGGCCGCAAAAAGAGCGACTCCAAGAGCGTACCAACCAGCCATACTGCCTTGATTTCACCAGAGGATAGAGGGAAAGATACAAGACGCAAATCACCGATAGCAAGCACTCCGGGGCAATAACAGACCTGTCAGTATTTATACTCCACGACTAAACCCGTCCGACTATGCCGAGGGTGAATGGAGATAGACACGGCTATTGCATCGATTATTGGACAACCCAGTCGGAGGACGGCCGACCCCCACGGGGAGGAGGATTCGCGAACCCAACAGGGGAAGGTTAGGGTCCCTTGCTGGTGGGCTGAGAATGGAGGAATCCAGGGTGCTGTTTCCCCGCAGCGATCTTGGCTGATTGTGCAATCCCCACATCTTTATTGGCGTGGGGGAGTTATAACTTTATACGAAGGTAGGAGTCATTCTTTGACCTTGGATAGACCATCAGTTACTAGATTGATAAACGGAAGAAAGTATGTAAGACATAGGAGGGAAGTTGGTGTATGAACGGACGGGGAAACCTTCGGTAATAGCCGTGATCATCATATTCTACAGGGACCAGGTGGATTGGACTGGGATAATCAGGATAATGATTGATCAAGTACTCCGTGCAGGATCAGTCCATCATATGTGGATGAATTCGACCGACACTAGGTCAACACCAATCGTGAATCATTCTACAGCCCAACCCATCCACAGCATAAGGATAAATCGTCATCAACTGAAAGTCATTTATTCTTTTCTTTCTTGATATGAAATACTATTTCATTTTCTCCATTGCCAAAGTCATATGCCCACCGCCGGAGTAGCGGGGAGTGCAATGCAGGGAACCCAGAGCCGAACAAGAAAATCACGCGCTTAGAAAACCAGAGCAGCACCCTTGGTCTTCTTGTCACCACTGTAGAAAAGACAATCAGTATCGGTTGATGGTAGATGGATTCGGAATGTCGGTGGAACATACCCAAGCTCGAAGTGCTTGCAGCGCTTCAGAGACAGCTGCTTCTTGGCCTTGCAGGCAGTGCACTCGAGACGCAGGACGATCTTCTTGGTGGTCTTGGCCTTCTTGTGGAAGACGGGCTTGGTCTGACCACCATAACCGCTCTGCTTTCGGTCGTAACGACGCTTACCCTGGGCGTACAGGGAGGCCTTTGAAAAAGAAAAACATCCGAATCAGTATGGGTGTTCGTGTCGGGTGTATTCGAGGTGGGTGGTATTCACCTTGCCAGCCTTGTACTGGGTGACCTTGTGCTGCTGGTGCTTGTGGCACTCCTTGGACTTGCAGTACGTCCGGCGGGTTTTCGGAACGTTGACCTGGTTGCGAGGGAGACAAGATCAGCCTTCTGTGGGAGCAATTTCGCCTAGACGTTTTATGCCATCCGTCTTCCATATCCTGTTCATCGGAGAAATATTCATCGTCGAGAGAGGAGCAGTCTGATTCATGGGTTCGAGTCGCCACGTATAGACGGGGGAGCGGTGTCGGATTTGATGGTTTTGCAATCTTTGAATTTTTTTTCTGTTCCCTGATACCGATCGCACAGTGTGTTTCTGGAGTTGGTGCGGACTTGGCATGGGCGTCTTCAAAAATGTTGCCGTTGGAATAAAAAAGCACCCATCCCATCGCGTCGCATGCTTCGTTCACCCTCCTTCTTTCGTCCAACTAATAGTAAAAGGATTTTCCCGCATCGTTCTCATTCCAGAGGTGTAGTCGTCGAAACCGCCCCGGTCGCCGTGATGCTATACCGAACGTCGTCTCCCATGACAAAATGCCGTCCTCTCAATGTATCTCTCCGATGACGCAGAAAATAGAGACCAAAAAAGGCTTCAACAGAATATCAAAGGGATATCATCCTTACCATTTTGACTGACTTGGCCGGATCGCAACGGTGCTGGTCGATGGTTGTCTCTTGTCGGAGAGGGTTCGAATCGATCGGGCTGGCTGTGGGTTGGTTGTGTGGGATTTCTGTTCGCTTAGGCCCTATTCGGGTGGGCGCTAACCGCTTCGGGATTGACACCTCAGGCAGCACATCAGGATCCACATCCGTCATTGAATTCACGTCCGTCTACTCTATTCTTGTAACTCTGTCGCTCTGGAATAATTCCTTGGTTCTCTTGGTTCTAACGGGTTCTGATGCTCTCATCGATCAATTGCTCCTCCCCGGAGCGCAGTCTCCCCGCCCCCGTACCAACAGGCTCCTTTGCACAATTCCAACCCTTTCTCCTGACACACCAACCATTCAGTAGGGGCTGCTTTGGTGGATGACAGGACCCCGTCACTGTCGTCGGCCGGCCAATATTTCTCTCGAAGCGCTCGGTTGATCTGCTCGACTTTATCCACCAAGGATGCCACTCGCTTGCAATCAACGACCCCTCCGGTCTGGAACCCCTCGTGGGTGATAAAGCGGGCGATGGTGATGTGTGCGGTGGGGTGGATATATCGGGGCTTCATCTGCAGCCCGGTGGCCGTCACGCGACCGTACATGTCTCGCCGCAGGTGGTGGTAGGTATATCCATCCTCTGACGTGGGAAGAAAGCTGAGCGCCATTGCCGTTGCGTCGTAGCTGACGACCGGCTTGACCACTCGTGTCCGATGGTGCAACGGGTAGTCGAGCAGCTCGGGCAGAATGCCGCTCTGTTCCAGGTGGGCGTGTAGGGCGTCAACCTCCGATGACGTTTGGCCGCTGGCCATCTCGAGCACCGTCATGTGCAGGTGATCCGGAGGTGTCACCCAGATGGCTATCCCTCCGTTAGTGATTCAATCCGATACGGTCTTATCGATGGAGTTCGTGTCACTCACTCGGAGCCTCCTCTTGGATCTCGCGCTGCACTTCGGCTACCAGGTCGCGGATATGTTGCGGTGGTCGGGCGTAGATATTCAGATTGTTCCGGGGATCGATGAACGGCACCTCATGGCGGTGGTTTGGGTTGGTCGTCTGTGAATGCAGCTTGCTGAGGATCTCGTCGACTTGCCAGCCTGGAAAGTCCGGGCTGAGGAGCTTTGTCCGGTGTTGGGCATTTCGATGGGACCGGTGGTTCTCGTATCGCTGTTGCAGCTGGCTCTGGTCGTACCTAGTTAGCTGGCTTCGTTCAAATGCCACGTTGTAGAAGGGTAGATACCGGGTTATGCTGGCTGTCCACGAGCAGCTGGTCAAACGGGTTTATAATCTCCTGTTCGGCACTGTTGGCGCTGGTCATGGTCATTTTGTCGCTGTAGATTGGTGGTCAATGTCGCGTTTCTAATCAAATCCAGGGTCAGGCAATTCTTAGCGCCGAAGGACCAGAACAGTCACACACGTCTAATGCTAGCCACGTAGGAAACCAGAATTCTATAAAAGGTCACTTTTATCTCCTTCAAGAAACAAATCAATATTAAATGTACAGCCAGAACCAGACAGGCAATCCCCAAACCAGACCAATATACTACCCGCGGCAAACTGGCATTCTCCGCCCCACCAAAACCAGGCAACCCCACTAGTGAGTACCTTACCTACCTAGCTTGCCGTCATCATCATCATCTGTCAGTCCACCACCGTCATCTCAAACCCCTCCCACTCTCTTCTCCTATCTCTATCGTGAACCCAACCACTCCCTTTCCACTCCTGTCACAATGTTGATCAAGTGAGTTCACCTTCTAACATCCGACTCCCGCGCGACAAGCCACCCCATAGCACATACCATACCGCATCAGCCATATGCAGGCTGGGAATAGAATAGAACCCCAGACACTGACCCGTTCCGCACCGCAGAGTCCGTACCTTGACCGGCAAGGAAATCGAGCTGGATATCGAGCCTGACTATAAGGTACTACTACTACCTACTTACCTCCCCACCTCCTCCGGTCGATAGAGATCTGGTCGCGTCGCAGCCATCTCTGCCTCTCCCCTCCCACGAGCCTCGTCATACCCACCACAAGGCTGAAACGCCACCTCCAAAACGAACAAGAAGAACTAACACAAATACACGCACAGGTCTCCCGGATAAAGGAGCGCGTTGAAGAAAAAGAGGGCATCCCGCCCGTCCAGCAGCGTCTGATTTTCGGCGGAAAGCAGATGTACGTTTTAACTCCTACTCCTACATTCCTTCCTTCCCCTTACCCAGAGAGAGAAATATATATATATAAATACTGACGCTGTCTTTCTACGCCAGGGCCGACGATAAGACCGCCTCAGAGTACAACCTGGAAGGCGGCGCAACGTTACATTTGGTTCTTGCTCTGCGGGGTGGTTTTTAAATCGATTTCGTTTTCATTTTCATCCGTTGTCGATTGTTGATCGGGGCGTGGAACGTATACGGATATAGGGGGCGAGTGGGTTGATTGATTAGGTGGTGGTCATGGAGGAGTGGAAGAGGAAGCGTCTGTTTCGTGGAGAGGAACACTACCCAGTTTGAATGAAGCGATGATGTCTTGTCTATTGAGCTCTCAGGCTGGTCTCCTGACGGGCTCGGTTCGTTCGTCCGTCGTCGTCGTCGTCGGTGCAATACTGTCGTCTCTGTATACTGATGCAGTAATACCAGAATATGCTTTATACATTACTTGTTGAGGGACGGGATGGGATGGCTGGGGTTGTGTCCGACGCGTACATCGGATTGATATAGATTTGGATGGTGGTCGAGTCTCACTATGTAGAGAAGGTGTAGATATGTGCAGTGCGGTGCTATCCTTGTACCGTCTACCTTGTCCTAGTATGTATGACCCCAACAAAACCACCCATTGGAAGTGTATACCCTTCCAGAAAAAAAGATAATAATTGCCGACGCCAAAGTCCGATGCCGATTCGCCTGAGCTCTAAACCAAATAGAAAAAGATAACAGAAAGATAAGAACCAAAATAATAAATGACAGTCGCCAAACACCAGAACCAGTCACGCCAACGTCAAATGGAATGCTGCGTTGCTAAAAATTCAGCTAACCTTCTTCTTCTTCGGCTGTATGAACACACTCGGAGCTGGTCGCTTCCGGGCCATCACGGGTCGAGGGGGGGACTGTGCCGGTGCCGGTGCCGGCGAATCGTCTGTCCTGGGGTTTGCGGTAGTCTGGGTAGGTGTAGAGCTGCTGGGGGCGGACGGCCGCGGTCGGGGTTCCGGGTTGACCTCTTTCTTCGTGGCAGCTGGGCTTTGAGCGGGAGAAGGCTGCGGTCGTCTCGTCGCCGGGGCAGGAGAAGGGATTGGCTTTTTGCCCGCGGCGATTTTCCGTAGCCTTGCTTCTCTCTCTTGTAAATCTGGCGTCGTCGTAGGGGCGGGTCCTCTGCGGGTGTCGGGGCTGATGTGGTATCTCGACCGACCCGGCGCAATCAGGGCGGGCGACTCTTTTCGCCGTGGTGGATGGTTCTCTATCGGACGCCTGTGCTCGTCGATCAACGCCCGTGGGGCCTGTCGAACTCGTGTGGCTCGACTGTTCAGGTGCTGCGTTGGGACCGCCAGGGCCGTGTTCCGTTTGGTCGCCGTGAAGATGCTACTCTTCTTCTTGGTTTCGCTTCTCGGGAATGGCGGTCCATACGGATCGCCATATCCAGATCTTGAGGGAGAGAAGACCGGCGAGATGCCGCCCATCTTCCGATCGTACATCGCATACCGTTGTCTCGCTGTTGGTCGTTCTCGAGGAAGGGGCAGCGTCCGTCGGTCGGTGACGAACTTGGCGCTGTGCTTCTGACGCTCCGAATTGATACCATCCAGAGCCATCTTCATTCTCTCGGCATCTTCGTCGACGGATTTCTGGACACTATCCCGGAGGTTGCAATAGATCTCATACCAGCAATCGGAATGTTCCGGCAGATCATATTCGTCCCACTGGGGGATATCGCGCTTGATAAATTCCATCCATAGCTCGTCATCGTAATGCAGAATCTGTGGCGACTGCAACTCCAGGGATCTCTGTTGACGGGGACGCATACGTGGTCAGTTGCTTTGTACTCCATCCACCAGGGGGGTGGCTCACCAGTTTCTCGGGGCTTTCGATTTTCAGGAGGAACGGACGAGCCAGGGAATAAGGAACATTGCCAATATCATTTAGATCTGGGAGTATATTAGCCAAATTCCTCTTTATTCGGTCAGAGATCCCTAAAAATCCTATAATGCGCACATTTCACGTTCCTGATTGCTGTGTTGGTGCACAGCTGCAATAGTGAGGGCGGTGGCATTGTTCACACTTGAGACAGCAAGCAACGGCAACCAAAAAAAGACACCGCTGGAGTATTTATACCATGGTGAACACGTGGGATATAGTGATAGTAAAAATGCAAGTGACATCTAACAGAAGAGTGAAGGATCAACTGTACTGATTCACTGTAACTCAATCATGATTGCATTCACCTGGTATAGTTGAATGGTCGAAGTTCGACAGTTCGTCATTCCTGGGAACGGATGACGCTCATCACATGATCTCATGGGTCTCTCTTTGTCCACCTCACTTTCATCTCTGCTTCCCTTTCTCCATCTCTACTAACCATACTATCTAGGTTGTGCTTGGTCGGGCTAGGCTAATATTAAGTCCTTCGTTCCATGATGAGTCCTGCTACGAATGTCTTTCACCATTAATAAAGCTAGTTCCATTGTCTGGCTAACATGAAAAGAGAACTTAAAAACCACTATAGGTATCATAGAACAAAGGAAAGACTGGCGAAAGCAAGCAACAAAGCAATCTAGTTCTACAGCAGGAGGAGAAGGCCATGTCCATGTTTATTCCGCATGGTTCGGCCCATTGATATGATTCTTCGCCGGCATCTGAGCCATCCACGACGGAGGACTAATTCCGGTCTGCTCGTGGATCGTACTCAGCAAAGGAGGAAGGCCTTGCATGAGGTTTCGAATCGACCCCAGAGAGTCGGCGCTACCCTCTCCATTACCTAAACTGTGGTCAGAACGGTCTTGCGATGGATGAAGTTCGAATGGCATACCAGTATTCCATGAAGTGATCTTCGGTTGGAGTCCATTAATAGCTTGGGCATTCGCCAGCGCCAATTTCTCATATGCGCCGGTCTCCAACATCTTATATTGCAAGAAGGTCTGGGGCCCACCGAGGACGTCAACCAGCGCACCATAGGCCTTGGCCATCTCCAAGATTCCTTCGGCTTCTCGTTTCTGTTGGTGGAAGGTCGCATCCGCCTCTTTGCTTTGACGGTAGTCTGGAGAGGATCAGCTGTCTATCCTTTGGGGGGGCTATCAGGAACGTCAAACGTACAGGCTGCATCTGCCTCCATTCTTTGCGTGTACAGCAGGGCATCAGCCGATTTCTGCTGCTTGTAGTGAGCAGCATCGGCGCTCTGTTGGGAAGCCTCGCGTGCAACCTTGCTCTTGGTGACTTCGTTGGCGCGCAGGCGCTCCAACTCGGTTTCTGCACGCAAGGTCTCAACTTGCTTCTTGAGTTCCGCATCTTTCATTTCTGTATGGCGCTTGGCAGCAATCTTGCCCATCTCGACTCTGGAATCCAGCTCGGTCTGATGGTTCATGAGCTCCGAGTCGGCCTTGGCCTTCTCGGCTTTCCGTTCGGTCTCGAGGACGGCGGTGTCGGCGTCGATCTTAGAGATCTCTTGCTTGGTTTTCCCTTTCTTTTCAGCCTCGCCGATTTCTCCTCGCATGCGCGCCTCGGCTACGTCAATCTTGGCTTGGTTCAGAGCTCCCTCGTGAGCCTTGCGACTGAGGAACGCAAAGTACTCGCTACCCGGCGTGTCCTGGAGCTCCTTGACGTTGGCATTATAGCTGTCATCCATCAGCGGCATTTCCGGCAAATCTTACGAATGCGTAGACTCACATGCGCAGGCCAAAATGGTCTAGCTCCTTCTGAACATTACCAATGACTGTCCATCACCAAGTCAGCAAACCCGTAGTGCTCGGACAGACGAATGGCAGTGACACACACCCCTGTCCCTGAAATCCTGCCTCTCTTTGAATATCTGTTCCATAGACATGCCCGACACGATCACGCGGGTCTCGCCTTCAATGATCCCTTTGACAATATCTTGCACATGATCCCCTCGCATTTTGTTGGTCAAGTTCTTCGACTTGGCAATGTCCGCCTCGTTGGTACTGCCGGACAGCAGCAAGGCGTATTTGCGCAAGGCCTCTTGTTCGTTGTCGGGACCGATGGTAAATACTGCTGGCAGGGAGAACTGCAGCTTTTCCGCCGTCATTGCCTGGAGGTTGAGGCCAAAGTCAAACGGGGCCAAGGAGATCCTCGCGCACTGCGATTAGGTATTAGCATGTTATTAGGGGCTTGGTCTATGTCCTCGGTAGAACATACACGCTGCCATGGCATCACAATCGCCTTTTTGCAGAGGCGAATATCTTTGATCCCGGCTCCCGTGAGCACGAGATATTCGCTCGGACGGGCAATCGCGTACCTATTGAACGTGTTAGTCTGGCATCACCGCAATAGAGGATATGCCTACCTCATTTTGGACGATCTTTAGTATCTTCTATTACCCTCAAGGCTTTCCTAGCTGAATTCTTTAAAAGAGCAACAAGTACACAATAATGCTATTAAAGTTGAAAACGACAAATTCCCAGAAGACAGACGTGATCACAGTCTTTTATACTTTGCCTCCAACCTACCTAGGTAGTCATCATGACCACAAAATAACGCAACAGACATGCAGAGCCTCGCCGGGCCCGAACCCCAGACACAGCCACTATCCAGAAGCCTCTGCCGCGGCGTGATCATCTTGACGTCCCGTTTTGCGACATTACATTGGCCCGTCGTGCAGTAGTATTACGGCATCGCTGGCCCTGCGCATAAGGCTGTTCGGGGCATCTGGGGCTAACAGCGCCCGATACGCGGTCTCTAGCCACGAACGGTATACTGCTGTCGCCTCACTTTGGGGGGTGGAGATGAGTGATAGATCACCTCGTAGATTTCTGTATTTGGATATTCCCTGCATTTTTGGTAGGATTGTCACCCGTTGGCGAAGGTTGATGCAGTGATGGGACGGTATACTCGGCATCGCGTAATATATACTTCAGCGTAGTCCTGATGCTGGATGGCTAGATCATTCCAACTTATTGGATACGTATACACTCTAGTGTTCAATCCTACATACTATACGTCTGGAATCATTGCATATGATTTAGCCAACTTCATGACAATAAATATACAGCGTGGTAGTTGGAGATCACGCTGGCATCTACAAAATGAATAGATCAATGCTCACCATCTTACTAATACAACCTGCATAAGAATAATCCATCACATGACACTTGATTAGCCCCGCAAAACAAACAGTGCAAACACAGCGACCGATAAAGCATCACCGATGAAGGCGGAGGGGCACTCTCTCCTCAGCTACCAGGTATCATACCTACTTGTTGATATTGAACAGCAGCACCCAAAAGACACCGGCATTCCCAACTGGTGAACAGATACTTCTCAACTTGCCAATCAGGAAGGTGAGTTTGTCTTACTGTGTTTGCTTTGAGAACAAGTTGTATCACAGCTCGACCGATGGTGATGGTTAAACCTACCGCGGTTTATAATGTCTGCTTGACCATCTCTCGAGGGACATTTGAGTGGCTGCGCACTCGAAATGCTTTCAATCATGCCTGTCTTTGTCTCCCTCATGGCATCTGTCCTAGACTCTCGCGGTCTGAGAATACCAAGCAACGGACCCCATAACGCGCACATGACATCATCCCCAGGAGACAACAGCCAAACACCACAGTAGCTAAATTTCCCCCTTTATCCTCAAAGCAGACATACAGACGGACGGACGGATAGACAAACAGACAGATTAAAAACAATCAACCGACATGGCCCCGCGCTCTCAGCTCGAAATCCACACCGCCTCCCTCGGACGTCTCGTCAAGGAGGAAGCCTCCTACCACAGCGAACTGCAAGAACAGACGGAGCGGATCAAGAAGCTGGAAGCCCAGACCGGAAATGAGGACGAAAACAGAGAATACACGTTGAATCAGGAGGTGTGTAGTTCCGACTGTCATAGTCCAGGAAGTGGGGGGAGAGGTTTAAAAGCTGAGCTGAGCTGAGCTGAGCTGAGCTGAGCTGAGCTGAGCTGAGCTGAGCTGGCTAACCGTTTCGACAGCGCATGGCTCTCCAGCAGACCCGGAATGTCCTGCCTAGCTTGAAGAAGAAAATTGATGAGTCGATTGCTACGCTTGATGGTTTGTTGGTGAGTACTAGGACTTGGCCCCGTTATTATCATCATTGTTGTTGTTGTTGTTGTTGTTGTTGTTGTTGTTGTTGTTGTTCTGAGACTCGCTGACTGCTGTAGATTGAGGAGGGCAAGAAGGGTTCGGAGAGTAATGTCGAGCAGATCAATGCCGCCAAGGAGATGATTTCGAAGGCGAGGACTGCGGAGCGAGAGATCGCTTAAGTTGAGAGCTACACGGCAGAATGTCTAGTTGGAACCTGCTACCTTACCCATGTCTACATACCAAACTGCGGAACCATGATTCGCCCTAATGTCATGTACTAGTGCGCCAAAGCTGATTCGAATGTAATTTATTCAAAGTAACCGGATTGTTTCCCACGCTTCCAAAACCGATATAAACTCCAGGCTCCATAAATGCATAAGGGTGGGTCGTCACGTAGTAGTATCCATCTTGTCCGCGGTGCGGTCATCCTGCGCTTCCTCGCCCTCCTCCAACTCGTGCTCATCAGCCGTCACCTCGCCCTCGTCCACCATGGTGGCGTCCTCCTCGGGCGATTTCTTCTTCTCGTCGCCCACGGTGGTCACCTGTCGCAACGGCGAGGCACCCCCCGTCGGCACGCTCATTCTGTCCGGGTGCAACGAGAGGGGGGACTTGCCGGCCTCGTCCGGCCCCACCAACGAGGGCGTCACGCTGTCGGCATCCGGACGGGGCGTCGTCGCGCCGCTCGACTTGCCCTTGGAAGCGATCTCACCGTCGTCGCCGTCCCCACCCTCCTGCATGCCCTCCCTGCGCTCGACCTCCTCCTTCTCATCCCGGATCAACCGCCGCAGCTGCATCCCCTCCTCGACGATGCGACCGAACTGCTCGCGACGCTCCGACCACGTCGTCGCGTAGTCCCTGCTCTCCTTCTCCAGCTCCGTGATCTCCGTCCGCAACTTCTGCAGATTCGCCTGCTGATCCTCCCGCGGCTTGAGCAACCGGTTACTGGTGATCTTCTCCGCGAGGTCGTCGTAGCTCTTGCGCAGCGCCAGCAGCCGCTGCGCCTCCTGCAGCTGATCGCGCAGCTCCGAGGTATTCTCACGGACGGACTGCATCGTCTCCAGGATGCGGAGCTTCTCCGCCGCGTAGCGCTGGCGCTCCTTCTCGTTGCTCACGAGCAGGAACTGGATGCGCGCAATGCTGGCCTCGAACGCCGCGCAGTCCAGCGTCATGTCTTCGCGGAAATGCCGCCATTCCTCCAGTCGCTTCTGCTTCTCGGCTTCGGCGGCGGCGGCGTCCTCGTCGGTTCCGTCCGGGGGAGGCGTCGGGAGGAGGGTCGCGTGCGAGACGACGAGCGAGTTCGGGGCTAACAGGCGTTTGGTGATTCGCTTGAACGGTTTTTCTTCGACGTTTAACAGGCGCGACTTGTGGAGGGTGTCTGGAAGGAGTTAGCGTTGGGGGAGGACGGATGATGCATGGGGAGACAGCCAATCCTCACCTTCGTCTGGCTGATCCAACAGCCCGTACGATGTCATGATGCGTGGTCTCACAACCAAGCGACTCGAATGATGTCAATCGGAAAAAGAAAAGAAAACCCCAAGTGGCGAGAGGTGACCAAAGGGCGAGTGGATGTTGTTTCGGGGGCCGAGGAAAGACAAGGGAGAAGCTTGAGAAAAAGACCGAAGCGGTCGGGGGATCATCCGCGCCAAGCGGGAACATTTCTCTCTCTTCCTATTCTTGTCTTCTCCGTCATACCTTCAGTCGCATGCTTCACCATTGACTTCTCCTTCTCCCCCCCTGTCTGCCTTATAATTGGATTGTCTCGTAGACTAGCTTGTTTGGATTTACTCTTTTTTTGTCTATTATATTTTGCGATTTGCCACGAAGCTTAACCGTCTGAGCTCTCCTTCGCGTTAGGCGCCTTTGCGCGTAGTTCCCCCACCCCATTCTTGAGCTTACAGAATCTCACAGTCCCCTCGCTTAATTTCTTCTTCATACATACTCCCTACTGATGGAAGTCGTGGGCTTGTTCGACTCCCTCGTGCGGTGTCTCGTCCCCTGGCCATGACGGAGATGTATTCGGGGCTCCATGTGGGCCAACGATTCCCCTCGTTGGAAGACTTCAAGGCATTGGTGCGCAACATCTCAGTGAGACAACACTGGGAGCTGCGGGTCACACGGAGCAATAAGAAGAGTGTGGTCATCGGGTGTCGCTCGTCGAACAATTGTTACTTTCGCGTGGTCTGTCGGGCCAACAAGAACTCGACCTATATCAGCAGCCTCCAGGATAGCCATAGCTGTCGACGGAGTACAGCGTCCACCAGCAGGACCCCAACCCGCTCCGAGGTGTCACATGTACGATTCCTCATGAACGAGATCCCCAAGCTGTTCGACGTGCGGGAGAGCATCAAGGCCCAGGAGGTCGTCGAGGCCGTCAAACGCTGCCACGGGTATGATATCTCCATGCGACAGGCCCAACGGGCCCTCATTCGACTGCAGCAAGAACACCACCCGGGACATCCGCCGGATCCAGGAGAGGGCGACGAGGAACATGAACCCCCGGACCCCCAGCAGCCTCCCTCAGAGGGGCCCGGGGAGAGCTCGACTTACAGCGGGAGCGGCCTGTCCGGGCAACGATGGGTCCCCGATCTCCAGACCGGTCTGGTCGACCCGAGCGCCCTCCCGCAAGGCGACCTCCAACGGGGATCGACCATTCCCACCTCCCAATTGCACGGCGGAGGCGTGCCGGCGCATCCTCCGATGCCGCACCCGCATCACGGCCAGCCAACGCCCCAGATCCTCCACACGCCGGAGCTCCCGACTCACGACCCGACCTCTTTCGGTCACCCCGTTCACCCACGAGCCAATCCGCAGCAATCGCCCTACGGTGTGCCGAACCCATCCCATCCACCACCACCACCACCCGCCCATGGGACACGATCCAACCCCCAAGGACCTGCGCCGGGTAGCGGCCATCCAGCCGCGCCCCATCTCGTCCTGACGAACTTCAAGATCGAATTCACCTGCACGACGTGCGGGGCCCTGAACCAGAGTTTCTTCCCCAACCAAGGCAATGTCACGGGGGGCAGCTATCTGTCCGCTCACGGTGTCCCGGAACCTACGGCGGTGGCTCGCGGCACTGGCCCGTTGACACAAGCGGTGGCCGGCCACCATGGCGAGCGGGTGGACGACAGCCATGGGTACGGAGGGGACCATAGCGGGCATGCGCGCGGCGTCCAGTCGTCGTGGGCGGCCGGCACCCTAGACGTTCCAATTGCACCTGCACATACATGATGGGCTACACTGAGCCTTGTAACATCTATCTTTCTTTCTTTCGGGGGGCTTCCTCCTAGTTTCCATCCGATCAGCAGGTCTAGATCTTCCAAGCAGAGAATCCGTTTCTTTCCGATTGCGCATCGCCCGCAAGGGTGGCAGGGTCATTGCATGCCTGTAGTCCAGTCCGTCCGTCAGGCTGATCATGACAGAGAGTCCCTAGTAGGTTTCACCATCGCATCCTCCAATGGGACCACTTACATTGATTTGATGGTTGGAAAGCAGGCCAGCCACGACTTGCAGGATATTTCAATATGAGCCGACCGTTTTGGAAATGGATTTCGCTCTTCTTACCGTACAGACGTACATACAGACGTACATAATTCTTCGATATTGCATTGATTGATTGCAATCAATCCCTTGGGTATCAATCTTGTCTTACCTGCGATAGAGTCATACCTTTGAGCCTCACCGTCTGAATCGGGGGGCTGACAGCGTTCCAACCTCCCTCGCATGCATCAGGACCGGTCGATACCTCCATCGTCCATTCCCATCCATGGCTTCCGAGGAGACCAAGGAGCGGTAGCGGTCATACCATCCATGAGAAAGAATCGCTGCAGCTGCGCGAGACCGAGACAATAGAAGGTATTTCTCATTCATGGTCAGTGCCTTGCAGGACTGTGTAACTCGGCACAGGGGGAGAATGACAGTCTCGTGTGGATGCCTCGGTTACCGGAATATCTCCAGGATCGGTTCTATCTTCAATGAGCAACGTACGTCTGTTTTGATATCTAGCTACCCATTAACGCGGTCGATATGATGAGCGGTCGTTTCTCGGATGTTGATCGGATGGACCTTATGACAGACGTATACCTAACCTGATGATGATGGCTTGATATACTAAATTAATTTTCTATAGTATCAATATATACACTCTAACCAATCGATAACACCGATCTATGAATCCCAATAACGCCGTACTCTCTAATAGTCGTAGTGGCCGTGAGAACGAACAGAACCGATGATCAACAACCGACCTTCCGACTACATCCATTCTTTTTCAGCTTCTCCATTCCTAACCACCAATGATAATGACACTGGCTGAATCAGTTCCTGTTCCATGACGGCTTAGCCCGACAATCCTAACCGTGAACGTTAGGGCTGCGGTCGGGTCGATGGACTTCTGACAATGCTTTGCTGCACTTTGATCAATTATCGTTCTATCATCTACTCAGCTGGCTTGGTTGTATGTTGGTGAGGATATTCTTTTTACTTTTTACCATTTTTCTCGCTTTATTTATTTATTTTCTGTATCGTCGAATCACTGATATAGGTCTATCGGGTACAGTTCTCTACTGAAGAACGAAGAAACAAAAAAAGAGTCATATCCCAACTATATCCACCACACATGGCCCAACCACCAGCACCACCCAGTCAAAGCAACCCACAATGAACGCAAACCGCCAACAAGCCGCCGAAAAAGCCCTCCACGACCAAACCAACATCCTCCCCAAAGCCCAACTCCTCGTGGTCTTCGGCGGCCTCGCCATCTCGCTCCTCATCGCCTTCGTCGACCAAAACGGCATCAGCGTCACCCTCCCCACCGTCGCCAGCGATCTCCACGCGGAGAACACCATCTCCTGGGCAGGGACGTCGTCCCTCATCGCCAACACCATGTTCACCGTGCTCTACGGCCGCCTCTCCGACATCTTCGGCCGCAAGATCGTCTACCTGAGCGCCCTCGCGCTCCTCAGTCTCGCCGACCTCCTCTGCGGCCTGTCCGTCAACGCCCCCATGTTCTACTTCTTCCGCGGGCTGGCCGGCATCGCCGGCGGCGGCATCACCTCCCTAACGATGATCATCGTCTCGGACATCGTGACCCTCGAGCAACGAGGCAAGTACCAGGGGATATTGGGCGCCGCGCTCGGCCTGGGCAACGTGATCGGGGCCTTCCTCGCCGCAGCGTTCACCATGCGCTCCACCTGGCGTGGCTTCTTCTGGCTCATCTCGCCCCTGTCGGCCTGCTGCGTCGGTGTAGGCTACTTCCTCATCCCGAACAACCACCGCAAGGACCGCTTCCGCGAGAGCCTCCGTCGCATCGATGGCTACGGCATCGTCGCCTCCTCCATCGGCATCATCTTCCTCCTGATCCCCATCTCCGGGGGTGGGTCCTACTTCGACTGGGCCTCGCCGATGGTCATCGCCATGCTGGTCATTGGGGGTGTGTGCCTGGTTGCGTTTGTAGTCATCGAATGGAAGGTAGCTATGTTGCCGATGCTTCCGGGTGAGTTTGCCCCTCCCCCAACATCTCCCAGTGATATGATAGCGACGACCTAACGTAGATGGATGAAATGAAACAGTAATATTCTTCCAAAACAAAGTCCTCTGCGCCCTATTCCTCCAAAGCTTTCTCCTCGGCGCCGTCTTCCAATCCTACCTCTACTACCTCCCCCTCTACTACCAAAACGCCCGCGGATGGTCCCCCATCGTCTCCGCCGCGCTGATCTCCCCGCTCGTAGCCTGCCAATCCATCGCCTCCATCAGCTCAGGGCAGTACATTTCGCGCACGAAGCGCTACGGCGAGGTAATCTGGCTTGGTTTTGGGCTGTGGACACTGTACGCACCACCTCTCTCTAAGCCCTTCCCACTCAAAAAACACCCACTGACAATCCACCAGCGCAGCAGGCCTCACCCTCCTCTTCACCCTCCACACCCACCCCGCCACAATAGCAGTAGTAGTCGGCATCGCGGGCCTAGGCGTAGGATGCACGCTGCAACCAACGATGGTGGCGTTCCAAGCGCACTGCACGAAGGCGCAGCGCGCGGTCGTCATCTCCGACAGGAACTTCTTCCGCTGTTTGGGCGGCGCGTGCGGGCTGGCTGTCTCGGCGGCGTTGCTGCAGTCGACTTTGCGGGAGAATCTTCCGGGGGGGTATGAGGGGCTTGCGCGGTCGTCGTATGCGGTGCCGGAGAGGGGGCAAATGTCGGATAGGGAGTGGGGGGCGGTGTTGGAGGCGTTTGCGAGGGCCTCGAGGAGTGTTTTTGTTTTGCAGGTGCCGCTTGTGGGGGTTTGTTTGGGGGCTTGTTTGTGGGTTAGGGATAGGGGGTTGGTGAGGCCTGGGGAGGAGGAGGAGGAGAGGGGGAGGAGGGAGAATGGGTTGCAGGGTGAGGAAGCTGGGGATGCTGTTGCTCAGCCGGGGTGTGAAGTTCAGGGTAAGAGGCCTGATTGAGGGCGATTCGACCACGCCATACCATACCAATGTATATACCATGTCTGATATACTGTAGATAGAGATAAGATAGATAAGATGTTGATAAGATTAGCCACTTTGTTCTTTATCTCCGCTACTACTCCTACTATTCATACTATCCACCAACCAACTACAAACCAAGCACATACTCAAAGACCAAAAACATACTACATTAGAAATTAGAACCGTGTATCATTCTATACAGAATTGCTCAGACAGGAATACCGCCTCTATCATACACCATGTCGAGAGTATACCTACTCTCCACTTCCCGTATATACACTACACTGCACTATATAACATGCCAGTGGTGGGTATAGATCGATCAACTCATCTCATTACCAACACACTACACCAGCAGTGATGGTATTCACAACGACGGAGCGTACGTCTTCAGTCCCTTTCCTATCCGCTGGATTTGGTTCGCGTAGTAGCCCTGTTTATTACAGTGTTGTGATTAGCGTATTCCCCCAAGAACATGGAATAAGGGAAAACATGAGAATAAAAAGAAGAAAGCGGAGGAGGAGGGAAAAAGAAGAAAAAGAAAAAGGGAAAAACATACACTCTCCAACCCACCCCCCACAGACCTCGCCGGCAACATCCTTGCATAAAACGGCGTAGGCACCTTCTCCAGCGGCAGTCCGGCCTCCCCATCCGGGATGCTCTCATCCAGCATCCGCAGCGGAAGCTTAGGGTCTACAGCCGACGGCCGCCCAATGCCGATCAGGTCGCAGGCGTTTTCGCGGATGGCGGAGAGGGCGCCCGCGCGGGTGCGGAAGCCGCCTGTGAGCATGAGGATGAGGGTTGGGAAGCGCTTGCGGGTTTCGTGCGCGAATTCGAGGAAGAAGGCTTCGCGGGCGGCGGTGCGGGCGCTTTTGGGTTGTTGTGTCGGGGTGGGGGTTTCTTTGTTGCCCATAATCATCTAGATAGATGGTTTTGTGGTTAGCTTTTGATTCTTCTTCTTCTTCTTCTTGATGTGTGTGGTCACTAGAAGGCAGGAGACTAACGCTCGGATCTTCATATGTTCCACCGCTCACTTCGAGAAAGTCGATGCCTGCGTCGACGAGAAGCCCGATCTGCGTCATGGTGTCTTCGAAGGTGGCGGAGCTGTGGTCGGCGGAGTTGAGCTTGATGCCGATGCAGAAGGTGGAAGGGACGACTTTGCGCGTGGCGGCGATGATGTCTAGGACGAATTTGGCGCGTTTCTCGGCTGAGCCTCCGTAGGCGTCTGTTCTATGATTTGTCTGATCATGTCAGTTGTTTACTTCATGAAAAGGACGGGAGCCATGGTTGTACCTTGGGATTTAAGAATTGGTCTAGAAGATAACCCATCGTTAGTAACGTATCATTAGACCAGCAGAGAATCAAACCCACCAATCAAATATCCATGCGCACCGTGCAGCTCAATCCCCGAAAACCCGCTATCGGCCATCAGCCGCGCCGTGTCGACAAACTTCTGCGAGACGGAATCGATGTCCGCCTGCGTCATCTCCCGCGGACAAGGGAACGTGATCATGCTGATGAACTGCTCCAAGTAGCTGTCTCCCAGACGCACCGGGATGGCACTGGGCGCAATGGTCGATCCGAAGATGCCCCGACGGCCTGCGATGCGGAGCGATTGCCGGCCGGGGTGAACAATCTGCACGATGGACGGAGGCCCGTGTTGCTGGCAGGCCTCGGCGTATTTGGTCCACGCTGCGACGAGGTCCGCGTTCTTCTCCTTCCCGGTGTATTCGCTCTTCAGGGCGGGGTCGAATGGCGTTCCCAGGTGGTTGACGTCGACTTGGACGTTGCCTATCTATAATCAGCCTCTGGTTCTTGCTGCAAGGGCGAAACCCATAGTCGCACCTGTGAGCACTCCGCCCCATCCGCCCTGCCCCCATTGATTGTAGACCTCGAGCATGTTCGAGGTCGGGACGTGGTCTTTCCCGGCCATCAGCTCGGCCATGGCGGCCTAGACGATATCAGCACTACCCTCAATATGGGAACCCATGAGGGACAAATTTTATATTACCTTAACAAGCCGGTTCGGGAAGACCAACCCACAGGGAAGTTTCACGGCATCACCCAGAGAAGACATGGTTCAGGGCTATTATTCTCCAATTGCTGAAACGAGTCCAACAGAATCCATTGAGAATGGAAACCCAGACACACTTATAGCTAATCGCCCCGTCGTCAAAAAGCGGAACCGAGGCAGCCCGAATCCACATGGCCGGATCAACAACAGTGGGGAAGCGGCGCCGGTGTATCTGCTGAACCGTGTCGATCACACTCTGCTTGCAACTTTAACCTGCCGCCATTGACCTATCCCAGACAGCGACCAAGACCAAGACATTGTCATGGCAGCTACGATCACCAATCCTCTCAGAAGCCTCATGCTGCGACACGACCATCGCACATTGCTCAATATCGATAACTTCGGAGTCATTCTATCACCCACCTATCCGTCCCAAGAACAGAGGCCACAAGCCCGGACGACCCCTTGCAGAAGCCTCCACACTAGTTAGTTAATCAATATCAAAATCAACCATCAAGCCTCAACAACCAGTCAACAACCCAAAGCGACAAGTGTTGCGACTACCAGTCAGGGGGTCGGGGCAACCAAGATCGCGACGACGACGGCCCACCAATCGTAGGACACACAGTGGGGCAGTCGGATATATCAATCTCTCCGCGCTCTCCATGGTTCGGTCAGTTAGGATGGACCGGGCCTGGGTGATTGGTAATTATATGGACATGACATTGGCACGAGAGGGACACAGATGCGATAAAGGATAGTAGTAGGGTCGATGGAAGATAGATACTGTAGGGATTACTGTCAGCCCACGTGATCAGTGTTGTGTGATTATATAAGCTGACCGGTCCCCGCACGGGCTTTTTCTCCAATTCTAGCGCTTCCCCGCATCTCAAATACCTACAATAGGTACCTACGTTTACTCTCCCAGTGGAGTACTACTGATGGTAAGTATCAAGGTGCGATTGACTGCCCAGAAGATTGTATTTGAACCAAAACCGAGACCTATAGATCAAGTATTGACGAACCGAAAATAGTGCGGGCCCTCCACCAAATTATGCTATTGCTTTTTTCCACTCATGCGCACATTGCAACCCCATCTCTTCTCCCCCACTCCTCCCCTCCCCGGCTTAGAAACGGTATAGAACAGTGGCATCCATCATGAGGAACAAGTATGCGGTATCGGACAAAATGGGGTATAAAGGAATAACGAGCACCCTTCCTCGGGACGGGACGGGACGCGAAGGAAAACAGGAAAACGGAAACGCGCTCTAAATCAAAAAGAACCCAGTCTGAACAGGCGTGCATTAGAAAACGAGCGAAGAACGGTAATCAAATCCAGATCCCCGAATTCGGTGAGGAAGGATGCCAAAGCGAGGGGGGGATGGGCCGAAAAGAGGAAAGGTAACGAGATAAAAAGGCAGACAAAAGGGACGGAAAGGAAAAGAAGAAGTACCGGAGCTTACAGCTTAGCATTCTTATCACCGTCCTCGTAGGAATTTCCGTTCGAGAACGGCCCCAGGTTGGACAGCAAGGCGCCCACCTCCCGCTCGAGGGCCAACACCTCGGCGTGAGGGTCATACATGCGCGCCTTGATCCAGGCATCCAGGGCGTCGTCGTTCATGGTCCGGAGGACGGTCTCCCGGTCCACCTTGGCTTCCTGCGCCGCCCGGATGACCTTGCGGGTCACCACCATGCTGACCTCGCGGATGCGCGTCACGTCGGGGTAGAGGAGACGGCGCTCGATCTCCTCCGGCGTCAGGGCCTGGGAGAGGGCCTCACCCGAGGCGTAGATCATGCTGTCGGTGACCTTGACGGCCTTGGAGAGGATCGTGCCCAGACCGATACCCGGGAAGACATACATGTTGTTGCCCTGGCCGGGGTAGTGGATGCGGGTCTCGCCCTGGGAGTCGGTGAAGGAGAAGGGCGGGAAGGGGGAGCCGGAGGCGAAGAGCGCCCGTCCGTCGGTGTGGGTGACGGCCGACTCGAAGTCACACTCCGACTTGGACGAGGGGTTGGAGAGGGGGAAGATGATGGGGTTGGTGTTCCAGTCCGCCATCTTGCGGAGGATCTCCGGGGTGAAGACGCCCCCGAGGGTGGACAGGCCCATGAGGATGGTCGGCTTCACATGCTCGACGACCTCCTCGAGGTTCTTGTACTGGGCGCCCTGGTTGTCCGTCCGGGCGAAGTAGACCTTGTGGTCGGCGAGCTTGTCGCCCCGGTCCATGGTGACGAGACCCTTGGTGTCGACGAGGTAGAAGCACGCGCGGGCCTCATCCTCGGTCATGCCCTCGCGCATGAAGAAGGCGACGATCTGTTTGGCGACGCCGACACCGGCGCTGCCGGCACCCAGGAAGACGGCTCGGTGCTCCTTGCAGGGGAGTCCGGAACGCTTGACGGCATTGATGACTCCACCCAGAATGACGGCACCGGTACCTTGGATGTCATCGTTGAAGCATGTGTAAATATCGCGGTAGCGCTCCAGTGCGGGGAACGG
Source organism: Aspergillus neotritici (assembly GCA_023619815.1). Taxonomy (NCBI): domain Eukaryota; kingdom Fungi; phylum Ascomycota; class Eurotiomycetes; order Eurotiales; family Aspergillaceae; genus Aspergillus; species Aspergillus neotritici. The sequence continues at coordinate 172,651 of JALZYL010000040.1, read as the reverse complement.
ATTCTTGAAGTCCTCGAATTGGATGACGATGCTGGAAGGAGTCAGACATTTCCCGGTAGTTTCCGCTATATCGGAAGAAAAGGATGATAAAAATAAAAAATAAAAATAAAAAAGAATAAAAAAAATAAAACAAATCTTCACAAGGAGAAGGCGAGAGAGGGGTGGAGGTGGAAGGGAGGAAGAGGACGATCGGCATGAGTCACTTACCCCGGCCACCGCTCGGTCAGAGCGGTCATCAACTCATCCATAAACTCCCGCTCCTGGTCGGGAGTGATCTTGTCATGACGACTACCCATGTACAACGGGTCTTCCCGGAGGGTCTTGTTGCTGGTGCCCAGGTCCAAGGTCAAGGGCAAGGTTGCCTCGGGTCGGATGCCCGCACAGGCAGTGTAGAGGGCCAACTTCCCGATGGGGATGCCCATGCCATTGATGCCAAGATCACCTAGACCCAAAATTCGGGAACCATCGGTGATGCATGTGATCTCCACATTAGGCTGGGGCCAGTTGGCGATGACGGCGGCTAGATTGCCTCGATCTTCCCAGCTAAGGTACATGCCTGTCCACACCATTCCGTTAGCGGCCGGGATTGATTCGTCACCGGAGCGGCCAAAGTACGGGAGACAGGGGGGGGGGGGGGGGAGGATTGGGGTGATTGGGGTCAATGGGGGTTTTCCCATTTGACACGTACCTTCCGGCTGCTGGTAGATCTCGGACCATCTCTGACAAGCTTCTCCAACGACGGGGGTATAGATGAGAGGCGTTAATTCCTACCGAGTTGGCCCATTAGTCGATCATTCCACCAACCGTGACGAAGAAGCTCTTCCCCGCACGCGGAGGTCGGTTTTCGTGGTCGGATCCGAACGTACCTTGACATGATCCGTCATCAGACGGTAGAAGAGATGCACGTTGTTCTTGCGCAAGGTGCTCAGGTAGAGGAATTTCTCGATGTTGGAGGTTTTCAGGGCCAATTGGGCCAGACCTGTGGTCGCGTGATTAGCGACACGGGTCCGATCAATGCGCCCCGTCCAGATTCCACCTACAACGAGTCTTTTGCACTTCGTACGATTCCGCGCGGGGAGGGGTCAGTCCGTAAGTGCGGAGGTATTTGCGAATGTAGGGGGGGTTGGCGGTGTCGTAGTTTGCCTCCCTACGGGTTGAGAGTATGGTCAGTGACGCTCTCTTCACTCTATCGACACGGGTAACGACGACGACATCGCCCAAGACCAAGATCACACGGGGGGCACTTACACCGGCGCCGCATGATTTACATACGTCGAGGCCTGGAAGGATTTCTGTTGCGAAGGGAATCGAGCCATGGTGGCACGGTGAGTCACAGCGAGGGTCGAGGAAGAACGGGTATCAGGGAGGAGGGAGGCGGGAGGCGAATGGGATGAAAAGAGCAGACGGGCAGAGGCAGACGCTGGCAGGCGCGATGTTTTAAGTCTGAACGCTAGCATTGAGGGCCCCTGAAGGATAGTCGACGGCATTTCCGACAATGACCAGCGCAATATCTGTGAGGAGGGGATCTCCAACGGAAGAGTGAAAGTAGGGGCGGTCGACAGCTTCGAGAACCAGGATTGGGTTCAACAATCGGGAAGAACCGGGGGGTCCAGGGACCAGTCAGAAACGGGAGATGGGTCGGAAGAGGCGCATCGCGTCCACCGAACCAGCGACGGGATTAAAAATGGGGTAGGGATACGAAGCTTTGAGGAAATTTGGGGGAGAAGCAGTTGGGACCGCATGTGGAGACCCACGGGAAGAGTCTCCGACCAGTGTGCGACAAATGCGGAGAACGCGACAGGACCGGGCATGAGAATTGTGATCTGGAGGAAGGAAAGAGACACGCTGGACGAATGACAGGGACGAAGGAGGGAGAAGAGGATCAGAGATCGGGAAGCAGTATTGGAACTACGGCGTAGAATGTCTTCCTGTGGTGCAGGGGGTGAGGCATTTTTCTTGACTGATGGCGATGGATTCGGTACTTTGGAGGTGCAGGACAACAACTACCGTGTATAGTCCAGTCCAGCTGTTTTATTTAATTTTATTTTTATTTTCCCTCCTTTTTGATTGATCATTATTTAATGATTTCTTTCCTTTATTTGTCTATTTTTATTCTCTTTATTTTCTTTCTCTATTTTGTTGGGACGGCCCTGTTGAGCTTCCCCAGAAAACTCTGCTATTCCAGCCCAGTTGATCTCATGAAACTCCGGACTCCGAGATACTATATTATACTATATAGTATATTGTATACTGTATAGATAGTGGAGCATACTGTCGGTCTTATAATTCAGTCGGAGTAATCACGAGTAATCGAGTAATCAAGGTAATCTGATCCTGTACGAATAATAGGAATAATATCCAAGTATATCCCGATCCCTCGTCCGATGTGGAGCAAATAATAATCAGAATGAGAATGATGATCAATCAAATCCAAAACCACACACTAACTCCTAGAGGAAGGATTCCAGATGGAGACGGCTGACTCAGTCTCTCGCCCATTCCCCGCACGTCCAGATGCTCAACCGGGCCGAGTTCGGGTTGCTTCTTAGTCAACCACGGCCCGATCGTTATTCATCCCTATCACCAGTCTCGACGATGGTTCTCTCTCCAGCCGGTTCCATGGGTGTCTCCTCCGGCATTAACCGTGGTCTCGTTGCCGGAAGCATGACCGGTATTTATATCCGGCCAGGATCCTTCTTGATCTTGATATACATATACTAATCCAGAAATCCAGAAATCCAGAAACATCGAGTATACTTCGATACTACTCAAACCCTGCATATCATCCAGTATCCTTAATCCAATATACTTTGTACCATACTTGATCGGGGATCCGGATCTCGAGTATACCACAATGATAGATCTCTACCCTCTCACAATCAGTCAATAAATAATGCAGACTTACGAAGACGAAAAAGAAAGAAGAAAATCCAACGATCATCACCCTCCATCTCCCAAAACAATCACCGGTGGTTGGACCAGGCTCCGCTTGCCAGCCGGAACCTGCCGATGGGGCATCGGATGGAGCCCCCCTCTCGCCCTCTGAGAAGTCTGAAACTAAGCCTAGTGTCGGCCGAACCACATGGTGGACTTGGGTCCAGCCGCGTCGGGTTATTAATACCTTGGGTGGCCATGGACGTTGAGAAACTGAATTTACCCGGCGAGCACTGAGTACTTACCCGGTTGATTTCATGTATGGATTCGATCCAAGATAGTATATATTTACTATATCTCTATCCACCTTCATTACTCAGTGTTATCCATGGATAACTCCCCATTATGTAAGCCGCAAACCGAGGTCCCGGCAATAACCTTAACGCCGACCGGTACCTCCAAAGGCATCCAGGCATCCACCACTATCCACGAAGACCGAGCTGTTCGGCAGTAGATGAATGGACCCATTTACCTATGGCTTACCTCCCGGTTACCTGATACTCTAATACTCTGTTTATATCATCCCTTGATGTGAAAGTATGAGGCACTTTCCCTCTCCTCCTGATTGGAGGACAAATGACTCGATTCCCGAATCCGGTAAAGCGGCGGGCAGGTGACGCAAGAGGGAAGCTCCATGCCAGAGAGCTTCCCCCCCGTCTCCGCTTTCCGTCGATCATCTACGGTCCTTGCTGCTTGTCTACTCCATCCTGACATCACCGTCAAGGGACGCTGGACGGGAGGGATTCAGTTTCAGACAGCCTCGATTCTCCGGAATCATTACAGATCTCCTTGCAAGCTCCCCCCCCCCACCATCATGTCGCAAGGAGAGAGGGAGCCCCTCCTCCCTCGCTATGAGGAGGACACCACCCGCCAGCGACGGCTGCATCAGAAGCTGCACACCTACCAGATGCTCCGTGCCCTCGCGGAGGGGTATATGCCGTCCACTGATCAGACCATCGTCCTCCTGCGCACCGTTCTCGCGTCGGACGTCCTGAACCCGCGCAACCAGGAGATCGGCTCCGTCGGTCGCCAGTTGATTCGAGACGGTCGTCTCTGGATCCAGCTGTTTATCGATCTGTTGCGCCAGAAGAATGGCGACGATCAGGTGCAGCAGCTCCTCTGGCATGTGGCCCGGTCCAGGGTCGCGCTAGATCCCACGCGGATCTCGCACCATGCGGCCCACAGGCGAGCCAGTGCGGACACCAAAGCGGGTACCAGATCCCCTTCCCCTCCCTCCTGGGTGTGGAGGAGAATCGCTAACGCGTGGATCAGCGTACGATAGTCTTCAGACCGTGGGACGTCTCCTCCTGACCAATTCCGACTTTCGCATCTTCGTCGAAGATGTCACCACTGTGGGGCGGCAGATCTTCTCCGACACGGCCGGGACGCTGTCCAGCGTGGCGCACGAAGCCAGCGAGGAGCTCCAGCCGTCCCCCGACGACGCCCGTGCGGTCGAGGGTGCAGGGGCAGACGAAGGCCCGGCGCCGTCCAACGAGGACTTGCAGCAAGAGGCATCCCACATCGCCGACGTGGTCGAAAACGCGGCCACGCGCACCGGGAAACAGGCCGTCCGCAGTGCCCGAGACCACTTGTCCGGAGAAGAGAAAGAGACCCTGCTTCACCGCCTGAAGCAGGCTGTCGAGAAGCTGCGTCAGCGCACGGACTACTCGGACTCGGTGTCGACGCTGGCCCGGCTAGTCCAGCGGTATGCGAAGATCTACACCAGCGCTGCCTCGGAGATCGTCACGGCGGCAGAGGAAGAGGCGGAAGTCAATGTCGATCTCAAACAGGCAATGCGCCAGTTCTGGAATCTGCTCCAATCGTTGGGCGATCGTCAGGAATGGAAGACGTTGGAGGAGAGATGCAACCAGGTGCTCCGACATGCCAACGAGGACCCCGAATTTGAAACCCTTCTGTCGGAGATGGGTTCGTCGATCAAGGAGATGTTGACTGATCCCGCCTTCTTCGACTCGGCCGAGGAGCGGATCGGCGAGCTCCAGGAGAGATCCACGGAGATCGGCGCAGGGACCACGCTGCGCTCGGATGTGGATGCCTTTTTGGCACAGGCCAAACGGGCCTTGCGGAGCATCCCCCAAGACCTCGCGGTATCCAGACTGATCGACGCGACCCACAAACTATACCAAGACGCATGGGACGGGTACTACGACCGGAAACGCGAACTGCCCATGGACCTCCTTGAGGTCTTCTTCCCCCTCCTCCTTCGCAGCCTCCAGTACATCCCGATCCCCCGGCTGGAGATCGCATCGCCGGAGCTCGACCTCCTGCTGGAGAATCTGGTCTTGGAGCCGGGGCATACCGTCAATTTCTCGTCCTTCCTGCCGTATCGCATGCATGTCACTACCCGCAACGACATTGACATTCTAAAAAAGCATTCGAAACAGACGGCCGCGGGCCTGAAGACCACCTTCACGGCCAGCGTCTGGGGGCTGAACCTCAGCGCGGAGGAATTCGGGTACTGGGTCCGCGCCCACCCCGGCTCGTTCTTCCGGTTCAATGACGAAGGCATCGCCAGCTTCGCCCTGGACCGCCGCGGCATCGACATCTCCCTCGACGTGGAAGTCGGCCGCGACCGGCTCGAGCAGATCTTCACGCTGCGCAGCGTGCGGGTGCGGATCTACAAGCTCAGCTACCACGTGCACCGCAGCAAGTGGAAGATCCTCCTGTGGCTGGCCAAGCCCTTCCTCAAGCATCTCGTGCGACGGGTGCTGGAGAAGAAGATCGCCGAGCACATCGTGCAGGCGGCGATGGCGCTGAACCGGGAGTTGGTCTTTGCGCGCGAACGTCTGCGGGCCGCGCGCATCGCGCAGCCCCAGGATCTGGCGAGCTTCGTGCGGGCGGTGCTGGCTCGACTGAAGCCGGCGGGCGGCGACGTCGAGGCGCGGGTCGGTCTGGACGCCCCGGGGAGTGGCATCTTCAAGGGCGTCTACGCGCCGGGGAGCCTGACCAAGGTGTGGCACGAGCAGGCCACGCGGGCGCAGGAGGCCATCGAAGAGGGCGATGAGAGTCAGGGGTTGGGGCGGACGTGGCGGAATGACATCTTTGACGTTCCCCGATAGGGGCTAATGATTGATGTTGGACGCTGGATGGATACTGGAACTGCCGAAGAACATGACAATGCTGTGTTCTATAATTTGCGGGATATGTTATCTACAAATCATGATTAATACACAGTTTACGAATTGGATATGAAGCATTACATTGGCATTGGCATTGGCACGTGCGCACTTTACCGCGATAAGATAATCGATATCAGCACGTGCCGATAGATAGATCGATAGATACTCGGACCGGATAAACCCGACCGCCGTTGCGGCCACCTAACAACAACCGGTTTGGCTGGTTTGCATCAATCGCTCACATTTCCTCTTCCTCTTCCTCTTCTCCTTCGAATCCACCCTTGAGTTCTTCACTGATCTCGAGATCTGATCTGCTTGGTTACTTGCGCCTGCATTTGCAATTACATTGTCATAGAGAGCTGCCTCGAATTGACTGCCACGTCAGAAGGACCACAACAGCAACAACAACAACAACATCGACAGCGGAGAAGATAGATAGATAGGGCAGGGCGCATGAGCTGTCCGCGCAGCCAACCATGCTCACCATGCGTCTTGCTTTCCTGGTCGTCGCTGTAACGCTGCTTCTGGTGCAGCTGGCGATCGCGGCAGAAGACTACTACAAGTCGTTGGGGCTGGACCGGTCCGCGTCGGAGAAGGATATCAAGAAGGCGTATCGGACGCTGAGTAAGAAGTATCATCCGGATAAGAATCCGTACGTCTCTCTCCTTCTTCCTTGCTGGATGTAAATATACTTTATGTGAGTAGAGTACTAATCAAGCGCAGAGGCGACGAAGCCGCCGAGAAGAAATTCGTCCAAGTCGCCGAAGCCTACGACGTGCTATCGACGCCCGCGACGCGCAAAATCTACGACCAGTACGGCCACGAGGGCATCGAGCAACACCGACAGGGCGGCGCCGGCGGCGGCCGGGCGACGCACGATCCCTTCGACCTCTTCTCGCGATTCTTCGGCGGCGGCGGCCACTTCGGCCATGCGGCGGGTCATCGACGCGGGCCGGACATGGAGCTGCGGGTGTCGCTCCCACTGCGGGACTTCTACCGCGGACGGGAGGTGGTGTTCGGCGTGGAGAAGCAGCAGATCTGCGACGCGTGCGAGGGGAGCGGCTCGGCGGACGGGGAGGTCCACCGGTGTGAGCGGTGCGGGGGCCACGGCATGGTGATCCAGAAGCACATGCTCGCGCCGGGGATGTTCCAGCAGGTGCAGATGGCGTGCGATGCATGCGGAGGCAAGGGCCAGCGGATCGTGAAGCCTTGCCCCGTCTGCAGCGGGCAGAAGGTCGTCCGGCGGGAGGTGGAGACGGCCGTGTCAGTGGAGCCGGGGATGGACCGGGGCACGCGGCTGGTGTTTGAGAACGAGGCGGACGAGAGCCCCGACTGGATCGCGGGAGACCTGGTGCTCATCCTGGAAGAGAAACCCGCGGAGCTGTCGGACGCGAGCCGACCCGACGACCAGCGCACGGACGGGACCTTCTTCCGGCGGCGTGGCCGCGACCTCTTCTGGAAGGAGACGCTGTCGCTGCGCGAGGCGTGGATGGGCGGGTGGACGCGCAACGTGACGCACTTAGACGGACACGTCGTGCAGCTGAGTCGGCCGCGCGGGGCCGTCGTGCAGCCGCTGGCGGTCGAGACCGTCAAGGGCGAGGGCATGCCGTTCTGGTCGGCGGCGGATCTGCACGAGGCCGTCGACGAGGACGAGTCCCCGGGGGATCTGTACGTCGAGTATACGGTGATTCTGCCCGATCAGATGGAGTCGGGCATGGAGAAGGAGTTTTTCGCCCTGTGGGAGAAGTGGCGGTTGAAGAAGGGGGTGGATCTGGGGAGGGACAGTGGGCGGCCGATGAGTGCGGCGACGAATGCTAAGGATGAGTTATAATTTTGACGCTGTCTTTGTCTTTGGATGTGGGATGGATACCCTTGTCTGTACATTATGATTGACCTGATATTGATAGACAAGTATGTCATGTCATTGCTGTCTGGCATGATTGCACTGCGCTGCTTGCCTCGGATGAGATATCGATTCTAGAGATATAGTCTAGTAGAGATAGATATACAAGGACCAAGTAAGTATAAGTATCTACGATAATAACCTTCACCAACAGGAATATATACCCCCATCCATACAATGGAAACATTATATAGGCAGATACAAAACAGTACAACCCCAACCCAATCTTCCCCGTAAATACAAATACAAGTACAAATACAAACACAAACAAAACATATCTATTAAATACATTAAAATAATATTATCATCATCATCATTATCACAATAATAATAATATAGCTAGCTAGCTAAGAAAGGAAGGTAGTATACGGGAAGGTTGAAGGCTGAAGGCTGAAGGTTGACGGAAAGGAAAAAGTATACCGGTCTAGTATGGCGTCAACGACTTCCATGCACCGTCCATTCAGCGTTGAGAACCGAGCCAGCCAAGTCTTGACTTACCTATTTATTCGTTTGGAATTGAGTTTGGGTTTTGGGACGGTTGTATTTTTACGATTTTATTTTATTTTATTTTATTTTATTTTATTTTTTACTTCGAAGGAGGCGTTAAACTTTGGATGGGACGGAAAATTCTGCATTTACTTTATGAAAGGAAGAAGATAGATAGAAAGGCGGGTGGATGATGGAGATGAAATTGTGAAACCGTGAAATGCATAATTCTATCCAAGAGTTAAAGAATTCAAAATTGAAAAGAAATCTAATCCATCCATTCCTGTAAAACCATATTGGTATATGATATCTCATCGGAGGTTCTGTGCCTTCCTTTTCCGATATCACCCAGTCTAGAACCTGACCGACAAATGAAAGAAATAAAAAAGAAAAAAAAAAAAAAAAAAAAAAAAAAAAAAAAATAGGTAGGGGGCATGCAAGCCAAAGGCCAGAACCGGGGCCCCCCCAGGGCCNAAAAAAAACCACAAAAAAAAAAAAAAAAAAAAAAAAAAAAAAAAAAAAAAAAAAAAAAAAAAAAAAAAAAAAAAAAAAGGTAGAGGAAGAAGAAGAAGAAAGACATAAAGCGTGACCACACATGTACCAGAACCAAGTGCGAATCTGTCTAGCATCCTGCGGTAGACAGTATGATAAGATCAAAAGATGGGGAATCACCAAACGCCAAGAGAGATTTTGTTTTTTCTTTTTTTCCCATTTTGTCATTTTGGTAGGGCTTTGTTAAACCTATTCGATGGCGGACGCGCCGTCACCGTGAACAACCGGGTTGACCTTGGGGTTCCACTTGAACTTGAACTCCTGACCCAGCTCCTTGCGGACAGCCGCCTTAACGGCCTCCAGCACGTTGTCGAACACGCCAAAGTTGGCCGGGTTCTGCGGGTCGTTGTCCTCGCCCTGGAAGACACCGGTGCGCACCAGACAGGTGTTCCAGCCGTACATGTTGCCGCCGATGATGTCGGACATGGGGTTGTCGCCGACCATGTAGATGTTCTGGGGCAGGGTGTTCTCGTTGTGGATCTGCTCCATCCACGAGCGCAGGACCTCGTCGGCGTAGGTGTAGGTGGCGCGCTCGGGCTTGCCGTAGATGACACGCTCCATGTCCTTGCCGGTCAGGGCCTTGTACTGGGCCTCGAGGGCGATGCGGAAGGCACCCAGCGTCAGACGGGTGGGGCCCTTGTGGTTGGTGGGGAAGATCAGGTCGCCCTGGGAGAAGTAGATGGGGATGTGGTCGTTGGGGTTCTTGGAGCGGGTCAGCATCTTGCCGTTCTCGGCCAGCAGGAGGTCAATGCAGAGCTGGAAGTCGGTGGCGTAGTCGCGCGAGTCGGCGAAGACCAGGATGGCGTCGAACTTGACCTTGGTGAAGTCGCGCGGCTTGGCCTCGAGGCGGTCCTCCTCGGTGAAGAAGCCCCAGGGCGAGACGGTGGGGTCCCAGGCGAGGATGTCCTTGGGGTGGACGACGTTCTTGAAGCCGTAGTTCTCGGCGACCTCGCGGATGGCCTGGCCCTCACCACCGCAGACCAGGACGGTCTCGTAGTACTCGGACAGGGCCTGCATGGGGGTGTGGGACTGGATGAACTGGTCGGTGGAGATGGGCTGCTCGAGGATCTCGGAGAGCTGCTTGCAGCGGGCGGCCTCGGTCTTACCACCGCCGTTGGTCAAGAGGATGTGGGGGATCTTGATGCCCAGCTCGTTGTCCCCGTTCAGCATGCGGAGGGCCTCCTTGGCCTCCTCGATGGGCTCGAGGCCGTGGCACAGCACACCGTCAATGTCAAAGGCGAAGGCCATGTTCTTGGCGGCGGCGACCTTCTCCTGGGACATGTCCTGGATCTGCGAGGCCAGGATGTCGCGGGAGACGGACTCGTCACCCGCACGGGCCACCGACGAGAGCCGGGAGACGCGGGGCGAGCGGGGGATGGGCAACGAGGTGCCGAAGGAGTTGCGGGACCCGCGACGGTCCCGGGTGGAGGGCGACAGGCTCAGATTGTGCATGAACTGCGCGGCATCCGAGATGGAGCTCCGGGTGGCGGGGATCTCCACGGTGTTGTTGGCATCGCTGGGGATCGGCAGCGAACCGGCCACACTGCGGTGATCTCTGGGGGAACGAGCGCCGGAGGGGGCGGCCTCGACCCCAAAATCGGCATCATCAAAGCGAGGCATGTTGATAATGGAATGGAATTGGGGAAAGAAAGAGTTGGAAGGATGTAGCTATGGAATGAAGGAGGAGGAGGAGGAGGGGTTATAAGTGATGTAAGAGAAGAGGTGGAGTGAGGAAATGGATGATATCACTCCAGGAAGGACACGGAAGTTCGAACAATGGTTGGATCTGACGTTCCAACGCAGTCAATGTCCTTGAGGTGAAGATGAAGATGAAGGTAAAGATGAAGATGAAGACGAAGGAGGGACGGCGGGACGATGGATTTAATAAATAAAGGCAGTGGCGGCAAAATGGGAGCAGCCATCATTGAAGTACAGGCCAGGGATCCACCAACATCCACCCTCCTTCCTAGGAATTATCGTCATTATTATGATTCTTGACCAGATTGGGATGCGAAGTGGGATTTTGAAGCTGATGGATTGGCCCTGTGTATGGTACGGCTGGTATGGTACGGTCGAGACGGTATGGTATGGGTATGTATGTACGGTATCTGGTATGAATTACCGTTCGGCCGTCCCATGTACCGTATCCGGCCCCCTGATTGGTCCGTCCGTTCTCGGAGCCATGGATGCCTGAGATCGCGGAGCCGATTCAAGCCGAGTCTCCATCGGTAATTTACACCGTATTCGATTCGTATGAAACATGATGTCATCACCGCCGGGTGGGCTTGGCGTGGTCCATGCCGTCATTATAATAGTCTCCATATAGGTAAGATGCGAAGTTCAGTGATGAGATACAAGGACAGTCAAGTAAGAGCAGATCGAAGGAGGGAAACAAGAAAGAAGAAGAAAAGAAAAGTGACAGACAATCGGGAACCAAGACAAGATGTAGCATGTTAGCCCACACGGTTGCAGGATTGCCCACCCCACTTGTCCAGCGCAAGCAGCGAGTTACCCCTCCATGCCACCTCTCTTAACCACCTCTCCCCACCAAGTCCGTCAATCCCCTCCTAGTCTCCTACCCACTTCTCCTCCCTCCTCTTTCTCCATCCAACCATCCCATTGATCCCCCCAATCTCCTACCTCTGATCAGATCAAACCCATCATGTCCTCCGGTATCACCTTCACCCTTAACAACGGGGTCAAGATCCCCGGCGTCGGCTTCGGCACCTTCGCCAGCGAGGGTGCCGTCGGCGAGACCTACCGGGCCGTCATGTGTGCCCTCAAGACCGGCTACCGTCATCTCGACTGTGCCTGGTTCTATCTGAACGAGTCCGAGGTCGGTGATGCCCTCCACGACTTCCTCAAGGAGAACCCCTCCGTCAAGCGCGAGGATATCTTCATCTGCACCAAGGTGTGGAACCACCTGCACCGTCCCGAGGACGTCGCCTGGTCGCTCGAGAGCTCCCTCAAGAAGTTCCGTCTCGACTACGTCGACCTGTTCCTCATCCACTGGCCCATTGCCGCCGAGAAGGAGGACCAGGAGACGCCCAAGATCGGGCCCGACGGAAAGGTATGTCCCATTGCATCCCCCCCAAACAATCAATCAAAATGTCCAGTCACTCAACGAATGAATGAAATATAGTACGTCATCCTCAAGGACCTGACCGAGAACCACGAGCCCACCTGGCGCGCGATGGAGAAGCTCTATGACGAGAAGAAGGCCCGCGCCATCGGCGTGTCCAACTGGACCAAGGAGCAGCTGGAGAAGCTGCTCAGCTACGCCAAGGTGACGCCGCAGGTGAACCAGATCGAGGTGCACCCGTTCCTGCCCAACGAGGAGCTGGTGCGGTACTGCTTCGACCACAACGTCATGCCCGAGGCGTACTCGCCGCTGGGCTCGCAGAACCAGGTGCCGACGACGGGCGAGCGCGTCAGCGAGAACGCCACCCTCAACGAGATCGCCCAGAAGGGCGGCAACACCCTGGCCCAGGTGCTCATCGCGTGGGGTCTGCGCCGCGGCTACGTCGTGCTGCCGAAGAGCTCGAACCCGGCCCGTATCGAGTCCAACTTCAAGAGCATCACCCTGTCGGATGCGGACTTTGCGGCGGTTAACAAGGTCGCTGAGGGCCGGCACTTCCGCTTTGTTAACATGAAGGATACCTTTGGCTATGATGTCTGGCCGGAGGAGACGGCCAAGCAGCTGTCTGCTTAGACATTGAACGTTGAACGTTGAATGTTGGACCTCCGCCGGACATCGTACGACGTCTGGTGGGGACACGTGGGAGACCTAGGGCATGTGTAACGACGGGAACGGGATCCTGCCCGGTTCCTGATATGACGATTGGATAGTCAATACCGATATCTGAAGCTTTTTCTCCGAGCTGTCTTTCCGACAGCTGTAGATTGCCAAGCGATGGTAAAGTGAAGACGACATTTGTAGAATTATGAAATGATTATTACGGATATGCACGTCGCATTGCTCGGAGGACAGTCCTCCAGATGGCGGCTGCTAGGTGTGATACTAGTGTCGGTACGTATTCTGGTATTATACGGTACCATCTGTAATATACATACGGTGGTAATATCACTTTCAACATCAGCCTCATCTATACCATTTATACTGTGAGGGCCATACTGATCCTTCAACAGTCGACTGCCAGCACACGGTAAGTAAGTACTTACATACCTACTGTAGGTATATAAGTAGGTATATAACCGGCAGTATCAACTCCAGCATAGTAAAGCAGTAAGTAAGCAGTAAGTAAGAGAATGAGAATACATACACAAAGTACCTCAGTACTCAGGTAAAATCCGGAGTACATCCATCCACACCCCATACCAATCTGAGAGAAAGCACCGTCCAGCTCCCTAACCACCACGCGCCCATTGGCCAATGCCACTCGCACCAACCCATCGCAATTGGCGGGGATCAATAGGTTAGCGCGGGAAATAGGGGTGGAGGGGTGGTTGAAGTCTTGTCTCCGGGGAGGATTCGACCAAGCCACAAATGCCTCGGAAAAACACGGGCTGAATCTCAAACTCTCAAACACCGGTGGGCATTTTCGGGAAAGCCCTAACTGTAGTTTTTTTTTTTTATCTTATTTTATCCTTTTTTTGGTGCGGGAATAAATAATTAAATAATAGGCATTCATATAATTGTTCTATTTTATTTATTTTATTATTATTTTGTTTTTAAAAAATAAAATAAATAAAATATAGGGAGACAAGCTAAATCCAAAAAGGTAGGTCTGCCTATACCTCCAGGCAAGTCAAGACCCCCGATGACGTAGGAAACCACCTTTCTTATCCACTTATCCACAGTTCTCTCGTAACGAGGGGCTCCGTGCCGTATCACCTTTGCAGAGGGAGTCTGGGAATCTTCACCGGAGAACAGATTCAAATGGGAAGATGCAAAATGCCTCATTGGATTGGGATGGACGTACGTATACGCTGGAGGTTACCTACTGCCTTACATACGTCCCTCCTTGAGTGTAGAGGAGGCTGTATGTACAGTATAGATCAATCTACTATCTACCAGTATACAGGATATCAGTGTATACCATATCTCATCCATATAAGCATCAAGTCCTTAAACAGGTCGATAGTAGTAGTAAATAGTCAAGGAAAACCTTCCTATCCCGTCCACACGAACCTGCCCTACTCCCTACCTACCTCCAACCTAAAGTATCTCAAAGCTAATTAATCAATCAAGCAAGTCGATCCCACCCACCCGGTTACAGACAATCCAATCTGAGGCAATTAATCCCTGTGGAATGGATGTCACTTGCAGTTTTGGCTGACCGTTCACCGTGGTACTGTCCCTCCCTAGGAGATTAGTTAGGGACGTCGTACTAGGTGCCGACTAGGTTGTCGACACGGACTAGGCTAGGGTAGAGGCAGGAAGGTCAATGAGGTTATAATGAACCCCGCTAATGCGCATGGCGATGGGGCGCCCATGATGTCATGCCGCAGTTGGGAGACCCGTTGGTATTACCGTCGTATTTACCGTGGTATTTACCGTTGGTATTGACGGTATTGGTATGGGTAGAGACGAACGGATGTTTCGTCTTAGATAGGATTGAAGCGGACTGACCGATGATCCATATTGAGCCTTGATGCATATCGCTACTGCTTACACTGACTACGACAAGGCTACTACTCCTACTCCTACTCCAAGCTCCTACCTATACAATTGGCTCACTCAACTACCAGAAGGCTTGGATCTCTCGGTCCGTTGTATAAAAGAGACATCCAACATGAATATCCCTGATCCCTTCACATGCGAGTATCCTACCCCATGTAGATCAGTCGGATCAGATCCTCTTCAGGAAAGATCCATCTCCCAACGAGGTAGGTATGGCTAGGGGGGAAACAAGAAAAAATAATAAACGAAGAAAAAGCATGTCCGTGCTGAAGACGCCTTGGCCTCCGCCGATCTATCTTCAGGGAAAGAGAAAAGAGAATTAGAATTATCTACACTCGAACAGAACGGTTCACAACGAGATCCCCTCGCCAATAGGAAAGAAAGGGAAAGAAAGATGAAACAGTCGTAACTCGTTAATCTCAGCAAACTTCGCTGGCTATGTCCGCGATCGCACCCGCCGCGGTACAGGCGTCGATCCCGCGTGCGACTGCAGCAAACTCGAGTTGTGCACCGAGCTGCGCAGCGATGGTCGGCTCCCAAACAGGGAAGTGGAAGACGGCTTGGCCGACTTGGGCGTCAGCTTCCTTCGATCGGGCGTCCCCCCTAATGTCGCCGACGACGACGAGAGTGGTGGCGACGCGCTGGGATCCAGACTGGCCTCGGCGGATTTGGGCGCCCCTAACCGCCGCATTCGTCGTGCCTTGGGCGTTGCAGTGGCGGGTGCATTGGTCGATGCCGCCGGGGCTGCCACCGCTAAACTCTGATCACCCTCCTTCGATCGCGTGCCGCGACTGGTGGTGGCCTTGCGTTTCTCGCTTCGGCCCTTCCCGACGTCAGGGTTTCCGGACTTGCCATCGCCGTCGCCTTGGCCATTGTCGTCGCCATCACCCTCGAACTGCACGAGCTGCGCATCGTTCCACGAGACCTGCTTGCGCCGCGTCGAGGTCGGCCGTGGAGCGTCCTCAGCGCCGGACGCCGGGCTGTTCTCGATATGCTTCAACGCGTACTTGGGCATCATCGCATCCCCTCGGTTCTGTCGCGTGTTGCGCCGCGTCGCCAGCGCCAGCTCCTGCGCTTCCGTCCGCTGGTTAAAGATGAACTCGGTCCCCTTGGGTCGCCGCAGCGAGAGCGTGTTGCGCACGGTCGGCGCCGCCGCTGCTCGTGCGGGCGGTTTCGGCGTCCGCGTCCGCGTGCTGCGTCGCGGACTGGCAGGCTGCTGGCGGTCTGGTGCGGTGGCTTGGTCCCGCGGCTTGGGAGGCGACAGCGGCGGTCGCTGAGGGGACTTCTGCGGCGACTGCTTGGGCGACCTCTGGGGTGGCTTCTGGGAGCACCTCTGCGGCGACTTCTGCGGCGAGGGCGAATTGGTGTCGAGGTCCTTGAGCACACGCCGGGACTGCGGTGTGGACTGCGGGGTGGGCGAGTCAACGCCCTCGGGCGCCTCCGGGCTGGGCTGTTTATCCTTGTCGTCGTGAGCGACCATGGCGGCAGCAGCTTTGGCCTCGCGTTTCGCCTTGGCCTTGAACAGGAAATTATTCAGCAACTGCGCATCTTCACCGTCCAGGGAGCTGCGCAGCGCGGATCGGACCAGGGTCGATTCGAGTTCGGCCGGCAGGTCCTGCACGGGCGCCCCGGGAGCGGGGGACGAGGGAGCAGCCACCTCGTGCTCGCCAGATGGATCATGCGTCATAGTCGCAGCCAGAGCTGCATCACCGTCTTCTGGTTCACCGAGTGCCGTCGCGTCAGGACCGGTTCCAGGCGAGTCGATAGGATCGTGGGTATTTATGTCTGTAGATTCATCCTCCACCCCACTCTGTAGACAGCTGGACTCGCCATGTAGCATGGGTGGATAGGCTGCCACCGAATGAGCGTCGGTGGGGACCCCCGGCGGCGGATTCACGGATTCGCTCTCGTCCACCCCCGCCTGCACGGGCCCGGGCCCCTTTGACGTGTCGGTCGGTTGAGTTGTCCTGTAGGGAGTGCTATCATCGCTGATTGCGCCGGTTGAGGAGCCATGCACCGCCACGGCGTCCGAACTGTCCACGAGATCGCTGCATTTCGCGGGTAATTTGTCTACTCCCGGTTAGCTACCCCGCAGGGTCCGTCAACAACACCCAAGGGAAAAGGGGCCTCCATACGTTTCCGCCCCGTCGCTTCCGACTCCCATTTTGTTTCCAGGAATGACCGTGTGTATGTCTGCTCTGCAGGATTCCTGTCCTGGTCGGGATTTTCCAAGAGTAAAAATCGACGCTTGACGCCGCGAAGGTACTCCGCGTTGCGAGCGCCGTTGATTTCCAGCTGCGGTCCGTCATCCTCGGCGGCAATCATCTGCTGCAGCATCTTCAAGCTGTTGAACGAGGTGCGAAAGCGCTTCCAGACCTTGCGCGACTTGGAGCGCGCCCCGAAGGCCGTCGACGGCTTGCGGTCCCAGACTCGCGGCGCCGACCGGGCGGTTTTGACGGGGGTGAATCGAATGCGGTTCTCCTCGGAGGTGAGATCGCCGGCGCGCTGTGGGAGGAGCCTGTCCGACGTGCGACGCGTTAGTGATGCTTTGCGCGGGACTTTGGGGGTCGCGATGTCGGGGAAAAGGGGGTCGTGGTCTATGCTTCGGTTTTGTCTTGAAGCCGCGCGAAAGGGGTCGCTGGGTCGCATCGATTATGTGGAATGTAGTGTCGAACTCACCATGATGGAGATGGTCCACTGAATGGATTGGCGGCCATGATCGATGTGAGACCAGGCCGACGCGAGGAACGTCGGCTGTTATGGGCTGTCAAGTGGGACGAGCTCGTTGATGGGTAGTATGGATGGATGAGTAAGAGATGAGTAGACGTCAAATAAACACCGTGGGTGGATGGCGATTATAGATAGCATGCGAGTCCAGGGTCCCAGGATGAGGCAGGAGGGAAGATTGACTGATTGATCGATTGATTGATTGATGATGATGATTGATGCTTGATGGGGCCGACGATTCTGCTTGTTTTGCTCGGCGCTTGGACGGGGCGGGCGTTGCTGTGCCAACGTGCCGTACTCATCTTATCTGAACTCTGGAGATATACTGTAAGTATAGAGTCTGACTAGGTATGTATTCTCAGAATGATGAATTAATTGGTTGGGTTTGATTGATTCATTGTCCGGTTGGGCAAAATCTAATCTAAATTCAATGTGGGTTATATGGGTTATTATTGCCAGTTGAGGAAGACTTGAAAACAACCTTGAATATATACTGGTATATATCGGCCCACTGTCTCACAGCTTAATCTAGACCCAGTACTCTATTCTCACATCCCATGCAAGATGACGATGGTTTTACAGGATGGGTCTGTAATCCAAACCACAGTACAGTGCGTAGGTACATAGTCTAAGTCTTTTGTTGGTTGGGGGGGAAACTCATCATTCGTAAATCATCCATTCTAATCTCATGATCTCGTCAATCCCCAGATCCCTCAAAGCCACAGGAGAGGAACGTAGAAACACCATCGCGCCGACCCAGCCGGGGACCAACGAGGTCACGAACTCCACAGGGAGAGAGGTGGCATGCTAGAACAACTTCTCGTACATATCACGGTCATCAAACGGATCTCCAAACTCATCTATACCCGGAACGTCAGCCATGCACTTGATACCCATAACTCATGCTCCGATAATTGTCTCCCACTTGCAATATAAGGAGATCAAGAGGGACAAACTAACCGAGACTGAAGTCCTGATCGATCACATGCTCCATCGCCCGCTGGTATTCCTCCTCTGCGCGCTTGTTCATCCACGACGCTCCGGGCTGCCGTATCTGCTGTTGCGGTTGCGGTTGCTGCTGCGACGAACCCTGTGTCTGTGTCTGCGAGTCTAGAGGGCGTGCGGCGGTGGTCTGTGTCTGCGAACCGGGCGGGGAGAGCTCTGCGGTGCGCACGTTGGTCGGGGTTCGGGCGCCTGCGGGGGAGGCTTCGCGCGAGGACGCCATCTGAGAGTCGCCGTCTGCGTCTGGCAATCGAGTCAGTCACTAACTAGTATGGAGGTTGAAAGGTGCGTAGGTATGCAGTCCGCGTCGATCAGGGAGATGAGGGGTTGGACGGGACGGTGTGACATCGGGGATGGGGGGTTAATGAATAGTTACCGGTCGCCATGATGAGAGTCAGAGCGTTGTGGATCAAGACGGATCAAGAGAGAGCGACGGATAGAGGCAGATGGACTCAAACGGTGATGATGTCGAAGTGGGACGTGGTTGTTTGGCCGTGGGGAAGACGTTGGCGATTACTCATCGGCCACGATCACCACGTTGGATATCAACAATATTATTATCTCCACGATATCATTGGAATTATCAGAGTTTAGACACGACTCAATTATCTGTTAGATCAATCATTGGGACTGTCCAACTCGCCATCTTCAACTCACCACGACGTCGATCCGATCGCTGCCTGGATACCTGAAGGCGGTCAGGACGGGCACGATTTTCTCTCGGAAAAGAATCTCATCGTGAACTCCTCTCTTTCTCTCTCTCTCTCTCCCTCTCTCTTCTCTCTTCCTTTCCGATCCTCAGTATACTCCGTCTTCTTCTTGTTCCTCTTCCTTGTCTCTTTCTACCACCCTCGTTTCTGTTTCGTCCGCGTTTTTGGTTTCCTATCACTCGTTGATCGCTACGTTTCTTGGGTTTTCCCTGCTCCCTATACTACTACCTACTATCCGGCTCCCCACCGTCAGGCCATGAGTGTCCACTCCTCAACTTCCCGTCCCGACACTGCCTGGGACGATAACTGGGAGCAGCAGGCCGACGTACGTTCTTTCATACCCACATAGATATACACATATACACATATTTATATATCAATGGTAAAGACAGTAAAACTAACGGATTCTTCTGCCGCAGAAACTAGCCACAGAACCGTCTCCACCGCCCGAAAAGAAGGTGTCCTCCAAGGTCACCAAGGCCCAACGTCGCGCGCAGCAAGCCGAGTTTAATCGCCAACTATGGGCGGAAGCGTACGTCTACACCCGCCTGCCACCTGAACCTATTCAGTATCTTAACCACTCCGACACCCCTCCACAGTGAATCCCCGCAGACCTTTCACTTCCTCGAAACCCGCTCCGATGTTCCCCTCAAACAGGATTTCAAACCCGCCGTCACCCTCCTCAGTCGCAATCCGCCCCCGCTGGTCACCCGTCAGTCCTCCTCCAGAGCCGTCGACGCGGCCGCCGACGGTGTCGGACGCATGGGCTTGGACATCGACGACGACTCCGAGGATGAGAAACCCCCCGAGCCGACCCCCGAGGAGCGCCAGGCCATTGCGCTGAAGAACCGCGAGGAAAAGCAGCGCAAGTATGAGGAGGTGCGCGAGAGGCTATTTGGGAGCCCCTCCGCGACCACCTCCGGCGCTTCCTCGCCCCGCAGCGCCACCCCGCCGAAGCAGTACGAGGGCAGGGGGAAGGGGAGGAGTCGCGGGGGTGCCAGCAGCGGCAGCAACAGCAACAATAACCGAGAGAAAAGGGATTCGTCGGCAGTGTCGGGGAAATCCAGACAACTCTACGACCCCGGATCCCCGGCCAAGTCCCCTTCGAATCAGGGACCAAGGAAGGACAGGCCGCCGGCCAGCCGCAACGCGAGCGACATGGCCCCTCAGCAGCCCTATCGCTCCCCTCGTGGACCCGACGCGAGCGGAAGTGGCGGGTTCCGATCCCACAGGGGTGGACGAGGGGGTTAAGCTACAGAATACTCTTCCGACAGGTCCGTGGACACGATACATGGGCCAAACTCGGTCCCGTTCAATTCCAGGGGTATTTTCAACACAATCTACCATGCAAGCCCGACATATTTTCGCTCTCCGCGCGCCTGGGAATGAACTTCTTCCTCCCTTCCGCCCTCCGCCCCTCGATCACGGAAGGCCTCTTCCCGAGTTGATTGCGTTGGCAACTTGGGAGGTGTTCGGACGGTTTTCTGAATACACGTTAGCGTGATACCAACCCACACAGGACTGCGCCCATCCACTCACGTGCGTATCGCTCATAACTATCCAGATAGAGCTCATCCCCGCTGGTGGTCGCTTTGACATGCTCATTGGATTCAAGCGCGTCGACCCAGGCAGCCCAGCGACTGCCCGCCTCTGGGTCCGGCCAGCCGCGGTACGGCTTCAGGACGCGGCTGAGCCGGAGGATCCACGGCGCCACCTGGACATCGACGAAGGAGAGGTCTGAGCCCAAGAAGAGCGGTCCTTGCGGGTCAGCCGCGTCGATCAGCGTGGTGAAGGCGTCGCGCAGCTCCTGGGCGTAGGCGACCTGCTTCTCCTCGTTCTGTTCCTGGAGCACGCGATAGAAGGTGGGCACGATATGGCGATTGACCTGCGTCCGTCAGTCAACCAGTTATTGGGCCATTCCTTTCCTTTTTATATATTGAAGATGAACTTACGAAATCCGTCCACAGACGGCAATGGGCACGTCGCTTTGCATCCCCAGCAGGGAGCAACGAAGGGCCAACATTCAGATCTTCCAGCTGTAGCGCAAGACCATCAATCAGAACCAATCAATCTCATTTATTTAATGAATCAACATAATTCAAACACGACAATGGATTTATAATACATACATATTCAAGCAACACCGTACTCTCGTACGAACCCCAGTCCCCGTGTCGCAGGGCGGGCACCAACCCCCGGGGGTTAACCTCCAGCAACGACGGGGGCTTCTTATACGGGTCGACTTCGATATACTGATAGGGGATACCCTTTGCCTCGAGGGCGATCCAGACGCGCTGGACAAAGGGACAGAAACAGCTGCCGTAGAGTTTCAGGTCTTGGTCGGTGGCGTGATTGGCGACGGTGTCAGCCGCCTGGCCGGTGGCTTTGGTGTGGTAGTTTTTGGACATCGTTTTGGTCTTAGTTGTTAGTTGGTATGTTTTATTTAAAGTATTTGCTTGGTTAGGGTGAGATAGGTGCTACAAAGAAATTGACGTTGAGAGGTTGGAGTTGAGTAGACAGGTAGGAAGGGCGGGGTGGATGGACGGGTGGAGTCTCAGGGCAGTGACGTAGCCACGTGCGGGACCCGCTCAAACGCAATGCACTCATAGTAATAGTATAGATGCCATGACTCCTCGAAAACAAGAAAGAAGGAATAAAGAATGTTTAAACATACCGAAAGGGCCCTCCTCCGATCTTTCATCTCCTTCAATAAATACCGCTGCACACTATTCTTCTTGACGCGGTCACTCTCCTCCAACGAATGGCGGTGTCCACCTCCCACACCATCATTCTTCCCGTTAGCCCCATTGCCATTGACCCGCTGGATCGTAAAGAACCGCTGTCCATGGGCCCCGGGATGACCATCTGGAAGTGATGGATTGAGCGCGAGCACGCCAAATGGCTGCTGCTGCTGTGACGGACCATTAGCGACAGTCGCAGGTTCCAAGGAGGAAGAGGTAGTAGAGTTCCGCAGAAGCGCAGCATCGGCATCGCCGTCCGGAGCACCAACGCCAGCGCCAACGCCAGCGGTGACAGCTCCAGGGAGATACTCGGTGATTTTGATCTTGACGTCGCAGAGGTCGCGGGCGCGGGCGGTGCGCTTGCGCTTCTTCTTGTTGGGGTCATTGGACTTGGGCGTGCCAGGGGGACGGCCTTTCAGACGACAGTCCCAGTAGTGGGAGATGAGGGGCTTGCGCTTGTATTGCTGGGTGGAGCGGTGGGAGTAGATGTTGTCGATGTGGGGGAAGTAGGTGCGGAACTGCGCTTCGCTGAGTACGAGTGTCTCGTCTACGTTGAAGAGCCGGTTTCGCCATTGTTGTAGATCGGGTGGGTCTAGGATGGAGGGTAGGTCTCGGAGATAGCCGTTCTCTTTGGATGAGAAGATGGATGGGTGGGGGTTTTTGGAGGAGGGGTGTTGCGGGAGGAGGTGGGAGAGCTCGTTGGAAGACTGTTGTTGGTGTTAGCGTTAGGTGCGTGTATAGGTAGATTAGATGGGAAGGGAACACACTAATAAGGAATGATAAGCATCTACCGACCCAGGCTCGCTCATTGCGCCATTACTATGACCATGCGCATAGGCTGTGAGATCACCCACGGCAGACTGGAGAGGCTGGAGAGAGTGCGCGTCTTCTTCGACGGCGAGAGTGGAAGTGGGACCGGGATCGGGTTTGAGGGATGACGATGTTGATGATGGTACATGGTTATCATGGTCATGGTGATAGGGTTCTGGAATGGTGTCTGACACCGACACCAGATGAACGGCCTCCCCTGCTAGATCTTGGGGAGGCAGGGTCCGAGGGAAGGAAGAGGAGGAGTGATGCATCTCCGGCATCTATATTGATGGGCGATGCTGCTTTTGGGGTGTGGAGAGCCGGTGGGGATCCCGATGAAGCGGCGTTCCGTTGTCAGGTGACTCTCACATCCACATGTCATGTGATCTATACTTCCTCTCCAGGCGGAAACAATTGACGTAGTCGAATGGATTGACTTATCTCGCTGATCTCTCGTCCGCGGCGCCGTGTGCTACGGTTTATGTTGACGTGGGCTTGATCACAGACCAGACGGTATACGCGGGGTGTATCACCACGACGGGGTCTGGTGAGTTTCTCTTCTATTTGAATGGGTGCTGCTTTGGAGTGAGCCGGCAACGGTCATTAGCCATATGGATAGGTTTGAATGAAATAAGTGTAGTATGGGAGAAGGATGATGTATACGCCTGATCTATCCTAACCAAACAACCATGAATACCTAACTTCCCGAGCTCTAACCCTAACGACCGAAAACAGAGAAACAGCAACAATGATAATTATAGAAGATTAATACCCCTCCTCGTCAACGCTATTCTCAAGATAAACCTTCAAACTAAACTTCGCAAACGCACTCCTCCCCCGAATAGCAGCGCCGTAGCGCGCAAACACCGGCGGAACAGCACACAACACCGTCGCGACGGCCGCCAAGACCGACACGGCAACGTTATTGCCCAACGCGTCGAACATGGGGCCGGCGATGAGGGGCAACGCTGCTGAGAGGAGAGCGCGGACGATGCTGAGCGCGGCGAAGCCGCTGGCGGCGTAACTGAGGTAGCTGTCTGCGAGGTAGCCGCCGAGGACATAGTCGATTTCGTTGAGACCGTAGCCGATGAAGACAAGGGCGAGGACGGAGATGATCCAGTGGATGTGGTGGGACGAGGCGGAGGCAAGTGGGGGGATGGTCCAGGCGAAGAGCCAGAGGGAGGCTGCTAGGAGGGGGACGCCGAGGGAGAAGCCCGTGAGTTTGTCTTCTGGGAGGAGAGGCCGGTTGTGGCGTCTGTGGCGGGCGAGGATGCGGAGGTCTTGACAGCGGGTGAGGATGCCGAGGAGGAGGCCGGCGGACATGGCGAGGAAGGGGAGGCAGGCTTGTTGCGGGGTGAAGGCGAAGGCTTCGTAGATGGGGGGGAGGGCTTCCGTGAAGAGGTAGACGAGGGCGATGGCGGCGGCGCTCATGGTCGAGACGAGGAAGACGAGAAGCTCGGTGAAGAAGAGGCGGACGGGGCGGGTGAGGGCGAGGCGGACGAAGGTGAGGAGATTGGGCGTTTGGTCTGGGTTGAACGCCTTGAGGGTTGGGATGTTGGTCGTTTGGCGCAGTTGGGCGACCTCTCGCGCTAGGAGCAATGATGGACGAGACTCACGGATGGTGAGGAGGAGGATGCTCAGGACGCCGGTCACGATGGCGGCGACGTAGAAGAGCCATCGCCTGGCAGTCAATTGAGAAATGAATTCAAGCATAAAAGCAGGGAGAAAAAGACTAACCAGCCAAGTTCAGCCGTGATATACGTGCTGAAGATAGGACCCAGCAACATCCCCAGGTTGGCGACCATCGCCCAACAGTAGATGACCCAGATCCGGTCGCGGGCATTGAACAGGTCCTTGATGCTGCCGATGACGACGGTCGTCGGGATCGCGGAGAGCACGCCGCTGACGAACCGGCCGACCACGACACCAGCCAGCGAAGGCACGGCGGCGGCGATGGCGCACGAGACGCCATAGAGCGCGGTGCTGACGACGTACAGCTTACGGCGTCCGAACGCCTCCGAATACGGGGGGAACGCAATGGCCCCGATCCCCTGGCCTAGTAGGTATCTACCCCTGTCAGGACCATGTCACATATCAGGAGCGATTATGGGAGCAGAGACGAACAAGGATACGAATATGAAGACGGATAATTCGCGCGGAATGTCAAACTCGCGAAGTGCATCGTGGGCGCTCGTCGACTGCTCACTGCATTAGCCCGCTGGCCAGATTCAAGGTTCTCACGAGGAAGAAGAGGAGGACATACACCCGATGTACTGACCGCGGTCCTGCGATCCCTCTCCAAGTAAGCAAGACATTCGTTTGCGATAACAACCTCATAACGGAGATCTCTCGCGCGCTCTCTCACGTGAAGAATTCCAAAAAGATCACCAACGAGGTGTCATAGGCCTTGCGATAGAGGCTCCAATTGCGCGGATGTCGCGGGTTATCGGACGTCCACTGAACGTGAAAGCCATCAGCAGCCAGCTGGAGCCCACTCCGTGCCAAATGAGGACTAAGAACTTCCTTGTCCAGTTCGACGGGCGAGGGACTGCTCATCTCTGGTGTTTTGGGCGTCATGATTGGCGGGGGATATTAGCCTGAATCCTAAAATCGATGGCAACGGGGGTATATCGGAGTTTTGAGTCCACACGGCAGCCTTCCTTTAGCCGTTCGTTTCATCATCCATGAGCGGGACAAGAAGTCTTGAATAGAATACGAGCCTCAGATCTGATGCGCGAGCAAGGGGGAGGGCCGATGTTGGCGAACGCAAGCTTCATGGCTGGCCTGCAAGGGGGATCTCCAGATTTCCCCTTGGGACAGATTGACCAAACAAGGTACATTCCGGGTGCATGATGCCCGTCTGCTGCAAGCCACCGGTCAATATTCCAAGACCGAACAGTCAATCAATTGCGGTGGTCGATGTGATATAGACATGAAAAAAACACCGAACAGGGCTTCATCTCACAGCCATGAGTGCAGATCAGTTCCTGGGAAACGTGTCATCACCATTCTCCCTCCGACACACCCCCAATGGCCGACTTGCCCAGTCGTAGACCTCGAATTAATCCATAGAACTCACACCAGGGCGTGTCGAGGTGTAGAGTTAGCCCTTCTGAAACCCTACAGCTGTGGGTAGCCATCCGATGCCAGGGGGAGGGGAACGGTGTGGTTGTATGAGAGAAAAACAGACGGGAAAGAATAATGCCTCAACTGACGAGTCCCGATGACGTGGTTCGTCCGAAACCTACTGCATCTTCATTCCCTTTCTGCCTTGTTGATTGGGAGCGAGACCACGCCTCGACTCGAGGATGAGGCGCGAGGTGTCGGACAGACGGACGAAAAGCAGAGGTTGCCTCATTGTTGGAGATTCGGTCGCACGTGGGTTCCGGCCTTTTCGCCTCTTTTTAATTTTTATTCTTTGTTCTTTGTTTTTCCATTCCTCGCGTCAATTCTTATTTGGATTGCCGTCTCCTGGATTGAGTGATTTATGCTTCTGGTTTCCCCTTGCGAAAAATGCATCGCAGCAGGTGTCGCGTCGGGGTCCTGAGGTGAGTCCTACGGGGAATCTTCAATACTGTTCGAGATAAGATGGAGAAGGGTATTTGCAGAAAGGAAATGGTTCGATTCTTGAAACAGTGCAGTGCGTTGTATACATAGCCCCTGTATATTTGCCCATCCCTCACTTTATTTCATCCATCCACGCTCCGTCAACTTTCCCCTTTCCAATTTCTCTGTGTTGCTACAGTCCGTTGGTACAGAAGAGAAGAACCTCGCATTTAGTTGTCGGAGGCGCCGGTGTAGGCGAGAGCGTTGGGGCTGCCGGAGACGTCCTTGACAACGTCGGGGGTGGCGAGCTCCTTGATCTTCTTGGTCACGGCGGCGGGGCCCTCGAGGTCCTCCAGCGACATGAGGTAGAGAGACAGACCAACAACGTGGGGGGTGGCCATCGAGGTACCCGAGATGGTGTTGGTGGCGGTCTTGGAGCCGATCCAGGCGGACAGGATGTCCTCACCGGGGGCGAAGATGTCGACGACCTTGCCGAAGTTGGAGAACTCAGCGCGGGTGTTGTCCTTGCGGATGGCGGCGACGGTGATGGCATCGGGGGCGGAGGCAGGGCTGGACTCGCTGGCATCGGCGTTCTCGTTACCGGCGGCGACGATGGACAGGACACCCTTCTTGAAGGCGCCCTGGACGGCGTCGTTGAAGGCCTGGGAGAAGGAACCACCCAGAGACATGTTGATGGAGGCCTTGTTGGTGCGCTTCTTGGAGACAATGTCGTTGGCGGCCCAGTTGAAGCCGTCCAGGATGATGGAGGTGCTGGAGGACTCGCCCTCGAAGACCCTCACGGAGAGAAGCTTGGCCTTCTTGGCAATACCGAAGGTCTTACCACCGATGGTACCGGCGACGTGGGTACCGTGGCCAACACCGTCCTCGTGCTCACCGCCAGCGGCGTTGTAGGCCTTGGAGGCGCGGCCCTCGAACTCCTCGTGCTCAACGTTGATACCGGTATCAACGACGTAGCCGAAGGTGTCGGTGCCAGCCTGGTCGTCATAGACGTAGTCGGTGCTGGGCTCACCCTTGTGGGAGATGCTGCCCAGACCCCAAGGAGCATCCTTCTGGGTCTTGATGGCGTCAAGGTACCAGATCTTGTCCTCTTCGACGGCCGCAACCTAGAAAAAAAAAAAAAAAAAACGATGTTAGCACAGTCTTTGGCACTCAAACCCCCCTCCGGTTCCTTTCCCCCCGGCGGGTGACGTACGTCCTCGTGGTTGCGGATCTCCTCGATGGTGGCATCATCGAACGATCCGGCGTAGGCGGCGAACGTGTCGATCTGGTAGTTGCGCTCAATGCCGGCGTGCGAGCCGCCCTGGATGCTGGCGACGTTGCGCTGGTGGACGCTGGTGGCCCAGGCGGTGTGGGCGGCGATCTTGGCGGAGTCGGTGCCCTCCTTGAAGGTGACGATGTACTTGCCCGAGATCTTCTCGCCCGACCTGCGGACGTGAGGCTCGGTCACGGGGGCACCGAGGATGGCCGGAATGACCGCTCCCAAGAGGAGCAAAGAGCGCTTGATGGTATACATGACCACGAGTTGGACAGACCAGAAAGAACGTTGACTTGCAAAGTAGTTGAGAGAACTAGAGAAGCCGGATGGAGGATGAGGATGGAAGGAAAAAAAGAGAGTTGAGGACCGGCACCAGGAGGCCTTATATAGCTTTTTGTCGAGTACGGTCCTGGCACGGTCTTGAAACAGGACATCCCTTAAGCTCTGTCACTCACACCGGCCACTAGGCGGAGGACAGGGATCTGAGAGTCTGGAAGAGCGGAGTCGAACTCTCAGGGTGACATTGCATCGCCAGACTTCACTGGTTCCCTCCTACGGATCGAAACCCTCAGTGGAGAGGGAAACAAATGAGGACGACGATCCCCGGGCCACCTCCGGCGGCGCTCAGAGAGGAGTCACCGGGGGACGTTAATCAGGGACCAGATGAAAATACCACGAGGGGCGTGTCCTCCCGAGCGTGTTCCTGTCCATCACAGTCTTGGTCCGCCCAGACGCTACCTGCAACAGGGAAGGTGGTGTGGTATACCCACCGTGGTGGACGGAGCTTGACCGGGTGGCCGACAACACATGAACGTAATCACGGGAAAGGTTGCGTGAGGGACACCTTGTGAAGAGGTGGGGAAAGGTCCCCCCTTCTCCTCATTCACTTTAGGGGGATCGATGTGACCTCTTCTAGATGCTTGGCAATCTCACGCGATATGCGTCGCTGTGACGGTTTCGTGATATCTCCCCTGTCAATCAGCCGAGATGACTGGACCGGATTATCATTCTAGAAAGGAAACCCGCCAGCAGACTAAGATCTCGGGAGGCACGAGCCCGTCCAGACCCCAGTTACACACCCAGGTCAAGTGCAGTCAATCATCTCTACGTTCTCCCATTTCCGAAAGGGGACCAGATTCAGACCAGGCCGCCTCGCTTGCATATGCTCACAAGGCGAAGAGGGAGGGGGGTGGGAGGAGAGGGGGGGGGGAGAGTTGGGAGCCGGCACAGATAGAGGTGAGAAGCTTATGATAAGCTCCAACCGACCAATCCCGCTCTTCCTGAGAATGGTTCAACCGCCCCGGTACAACCAGGTCGGAGCTTGTTCTCCAGTGCGCGTGCCATCGTGCTCGCCGGGGGGAGGCACGAAAGAAAGTCTCCTGACAGCGTAAGAATCCGCAACATAGGGATTCATTGGATGTCTCTAATCCAAAACCCCGATGGTTCCAAAACTATGAATATACCAAAATGCATGTCCCACGTTAGCGGGTGGGGGGGCAGGTACAGTAGTCTTGTTGGATCTGTTACGCAAGAGACCGCATAGATAACGATTTCCCCGACGACGGCGCACCTGCTGACCAATCACACGGGGCGTGGGCACAATGGCAGGGACATAACAGACATAACGATCTTCCTGCAGGGAATATCGAGACATGCAGAGAGGCATGGCCAGGCACGAGCCTTGGTGTCTCTGTTTCACCGCCGGGAGTCCGAGTGGCTTGGCGTTTTCCCCAAAGCCGGGGGTGTATCACGGCGAGTGAGATTGGTCCATTCTGGGATTGACGACTGCCCTATCGTTGACGTGCAAATCGACCCCGGGAGACCCATCTGGACCGAGCGGGTGAATCATTGGTGGAGAATGGCGACAGGGCTCTATAGCGTGGTCGTAGTATTTCCTCACTCGCTTGGACGGAGACCAACCACCACCAAGTGGATCCCAAGCCCTGTTGGATTCTAAGCCCTGTCGGGTGATGTCGGTGGACGGGGAGGAAACCATTCGGGATTAATATAAACGAATGAACGCGAAGATGGTTGCATCTGGGAAGGAGGGGGGGATGCAGAAGAAGAGGGAATGAAGTTAGACTGAAGGAAAGAGATGAAGGTGGAAGAGAAAAAAAAGACCAGTCGGAGCAGCCGTGGTGGTTGGACAGAGGCGGCCTGAGGTTGCAGCCAGCGTTGGCCGCCCGTCTCTTGGTCTTCTTGGCAAAAATGGTCGGTGGTTGTCCTCCCCGTTTAATCTAATTTCATCAATCTCCCTCCCAGGATTGATATTGGTTTCAGGGATAAAGCTGCTGCTTGATCCGGCTAGGATGCAACAATCCAAGTATCAGGTACTGGTCAATGTAGTATTGAAAGAGGGGAATCAAGGTCGAACCCGGTCGAGTACTATCGACTTCCCCGCTCAATAACGATGACGATGACGATGGTGAAGATGGTGAAGATGACCACGCCATGGGTGTGGATCAGATGGTCAGCCACCAGATAAGCTACATGCATTGCTTTGTTTTCCATTCATCACATTGTCACTTCCTTCCCCCCCGGTCCTGTCCATGTTCTGTCCTACCGAACCTCTTCAATCCCATCGCTGATGACCGACCGCATGACATGCGCCATCAAATAAAGAGCAATAAATCAGAAGAAGAGAAAGTCAATTCGTCCATAGACCTCACGAACTCTTCTTCCCCGCATGCCTCTTCGACGCCTCTGTATTTTTAAACGGAAACCCCGCAGTCCGCTTATCAGCCCCCGTCTTGCGACTGATCCGCCCATTGCTGCTGGCAAACAGCACACACCAGAGGCCCACGGCCGCCACCAGTCCATACACGGTCATCCCAATGGCAAACACGGCCTGGCTGCTGCTCACGTACCGCGTGTAGGCGTAGGCGGCAGACAGGGCGTGGAAGGCGCACGTGATGATCAGCGTGGGGACGGCGTATGGAGCCTTGGGATCGGAGGCCTCGGTGGAGACGGGATCGGATGCCGTCGAGGACAGCGGGATGGACCCCGTCAGCATCACGGTGAGCATGGCGACGGTGAGAAGACTGAAACCGAGACAGCGCGCGAAGTACACCTCAACCGCTGAAGTGGATGGGGGTTGTTAGCGAGGAGACAACACACACAGAGACGGAGGCGGCGCAGGATGGAAAGCATGGTAAGTCACGTACAGGAGGCCGGTCGTGTCTCGTCCAGTAGCATGGTGGACATCATTTGGGGAACCGTGGTCAACGCCAGCCCCTGCAAGGAGAGCCATCCTGCGGTCGAGTAGGTGTATGCGTAGAATACCTGGCGTCCGTCGGTTAGCGATGCTGTGCAGCGGCCACGGCCTACTTGCGCCGGACAACATACATCCATGTTCGGTTCAATGCAGTAAGACGTTCTAGTCAATTGGATAGTAGAGGCGATTGGTTTAAATGTCGTGCAGCAGCAACGGCTATCAAGTAGAATGCAGAAAGAAGAAAGAGATCGAGGAGTGAGGTCGAGGTGATCATCGACGCCTTCTGACATCATCCAGCGGTCACTCGGTTTGTCCTGTTTGCAGCATCCGCATTGGGTTGTCGCAATAGATAGCCTAGATAGTGACCTAGCTGAGATTCTATCAAGACAACTCATTTGAGATTGCTTGGAAATTGATATGGCCTAGATATTGTGCGGATTCAGTATGTAGCAATATACATGTATCGTATTCTATTATTCTACTATTGTGGTCCGTCCAGAGGGAAAACCGCAGCCGGTCAACGCCGAACCAACAGATATATATATTTACATATATATATATAGTTATATTAATCTCCCACACATAGCAAAGTAAATTTCCATTCCTCATCAACTCATTGGTTCATGTTGTTCGCACGCAAATATCTCGTAAAGCTCATGTCTTTGTCGGACGGTTTATTCTGGGCCTCCGCAAACGCCTCCCGGTACCGCTGCGAGAGACCCTCGTTGTCGCCCGCCCGGGGCACATTAACCTCGTCCTCATCGCTATCGTCCTCGTCCAGCCCCCCGCCCCGTCGTGCAATCTCCTCCTCTTCCTCCTCCGCTTCACTGACTGTTTCAGGCTCGGTGTCCTTGCGCTGACGGGACCCCGATCCGCTGACGTTCATATCCCTCATCAGCTTGCCCAATTCCTGCTCCCGCTGCGTGGCCTTCATCTCCTCCCGCTCTTTCTTCTTGCGCTCCAACTCGGGCTTGTATTCCCGCTCGAACTCCTGACGCTTCTCCTCGACGGCGGCGAAGAAGTCCTCGATCCCGTCCCCGGTCATCGAACTGACCCCGACCACATTCAGGTGGCGGTAGAACTCCTCCAGCATCAAACTCATGCTGTTTAACAGCGAGCCCATGTACCCACTGCCGGCGCCGAAGCCGCCGGTGCCACCCTCGGTCCCGAAGGCGCCCGTGTCCTCTTCCTGACGCAGCGCCTGCTGGAAGGCATCGAAGTCGGTCATCCACTCCTTCGCGAACTCGGCGTCTTGCACGTCCGTCTTGTTGAAGACGAGGATCATCGGAAGCTTGGTTTTGTAGAGAATACTGCAGGCGTACAGCATGTTGCTCATGAACGTGCTGGTGGAGCTCGTCCGCGGGGTATCGATCACGTAGGCGATCACGGTGGGGAACGACGACGCCAGCGTTTCGAGGAAGATGCTCCCCGACGCGCTCCACACGAAGACTTCAATCTGGCCCGGCGTGTCGACCAGGACGTGCTCGATCGGTTTGGCGGTCGGAGTCTCCGGGTTCGGAGCGGTGCGTTTCTCCAGCAGCGCGATGATCTGGTCGACCTTGGTGGCAAACAGGTTCAGAGACGTCAGGATGCCGCCATTGGGTCCGAGGTTGTACTGCCTCATGACTTCTTTGTAGTTGATGGAGTCGCGGATATCGATGTTGCTCTCGAAGGGGACGGAGTGGACGGCGGGGTCGAGGTTGACCACGTACGGAATTTTCTTCTGGGAGTGGAGGTAGGCGTTGATTCTCTGCATGAAGGTCGTCTTGCCGGAGCCTGTGATCATTCGACATGAATATAAGCCATGACGACTATGAAGATAGAAAAGCGACGAGAGACTCAGCGAGAAGCGACTTACCTGCCATGCCCACGCAGACGACTGCCACTGGGCTTTGCGCCATGGTGGAGGAGGGTTGCAATAATCCTGGAAACTCAGATCTATCTGCGCTCTGTAAATGCAGCTAAATAGAATTCAAACCTCAGAACCAAATAAAGGGAAAAGATAGGAACCGAAACGGCGACGCTGAAGAGAAATTCGTGACCCGCGGGGAAGAAAGAAAGAGGAAAGAAAAGAAGATCGACCCAAGTGGAGTCTGGACCGCCCGACGTCATGTCCTCATCCGGCCTCCTTGCCTATTTTTTCCTTCCTCACTCCAGCCTCTTCCCTCTTTCCCTACCCGCTCAAAACAACCCCAAGCAAAAATACTATGACACTGGAGGATTTCGAAAAGTCGTTGGCGGAGGAGCACGACAAGCGACGCGACCGGAGCGACAGAGACCGACGTCGACACCGCGACCACGACCGCGACCGCAGTCGAGAACGATCCTCAAGGCACCACCGTCATCACCACAGCCGTCGCCATTCGTCCCAGTCTCGCGAGCGACGGTCCGATCGACATGGTGAGTCGCGGCACAGCGAGGACAGGGGCCATCGGCACAAACGGTCGCGTCATTCGACCGAGCACGGCGACGACCGCGAGCACAAACGCCGACACCGACACGATGAGAGCAGAAGAACGGCGGAGGAGACGGAATCGTCTCGGTCCCCTGTGAAGGAAGAAGTGGTCCAGGAGGAACCCCCGAGGCCCAAGCGAGACGCGTGGATGGAAGCGCCCTCCGCGTTGGACGTGGACTACGTGCACCGTCCCAGCGCGGGACGCTTGCAGGAGGAGCCACGGCCTCGCATGCTGGGGGCCGATTTCGAGCTGAAGATCCACAACCGGGAATTAAATACACATCTACGGGATCTCAAGGACGGGAAGGCATTGGAGGAAATTGAGAGTGAGCCGGCCGCGCATGAGGTGGATTACACCTTTGGGGATGCGGGCGCGAACTGGCGGATGACCAAGCTCCGTGCCGTCTATAGAGAAGCCGAGGAAAGCCAGAGGAGCGTGGAAGAGGTTGCCATGGAGCGATTCGGGGATCTTCGCTCGTTCGACGATGCCCGCGAGGAGGAAGCTGAACTGGATCGTCGCGAAACGTACGGCGAGGGGTATGTGGGCAAAGAAAAACCTACGGGGGAGCTGTTTCAGGAACGAAAATTGGAGGCGGGTGTGCACCGGGACCCTCACGAACATCTTCACGACCCTGCGGAAAACCTCGAGGCGCGTGGGCAAGGGGAACCGATGAAGAGCGAAGCGCCCCCGAATACCAGCCAGCCGCTGGACCTGACAGCCCTCAATCGGCTCAAGGCGCAAATGATGAAGGCCAAACTGAAGGGATCAGCCGATGCAGCCGAGCTGGAAGAGCGTTACAATGCGGCGGCAGCCGCCATGTCCACCCGCAAGGAACCGGGGACCGTGGTGCTGGGCGTGATGGAGAATCGCATGCTGGCCGGAAAAAGGGGCGAGGTCAAAGCGGTCGAAACCAGGCGCGGTCGCGAGCGCGGACAAGTGGAAGAGAACGAAGACATGAGCATTGAGGACATGGTCCGGGAGGAGCGTCGCACGCGGGATCTGGGAGATGGGCGACGGATGGCCGAAAGGATCGCGAAGGATGCGAAATTCGAGGTACGTTGCAGATTTTAACAGGTTTAACGACCTCACTGGGTGCGTCAAAGCTAACTTCTCCCCAGAATGACCTAGACTACATGGACGACAACGCCACGAAATTAGCCAAGCGGGTGCACCGATCGGAGATCAACCTTAAGAACGCATCGATCAACGAATTCCAGAAGATGAACCGCATCCTGGACAACTGTCCGTTGTGCCACCACGAGGACACCAACACGCCGCCGGTCGCGCCGGTCGTGTCGCTGGCAACGCGGGTGTTCCTGACCCTCCCCACGGAGCCGGAGCTCAACGAGGGGAGCGCGACGATCGTGCCCATCCAGCACCGGACGAACCTGATGGAATGCGATGATGACGAATGGGAGGAGATTCGGAACTTCATGAAGAGCCTGACGCGCATGTACCAAGAGCAGGGTCGCGACGTGATCTTCTACGAGAATGCAGCGCAGCCGCAGCGCCGGCGTCACGCGGCGATGGAGGCCGTGCCGCTGCCGTACAGCCTGGGGGAAACCGCCCCGGCATTCTTCAAGGAGGCGATCCTGTCCGCGGACTCGGAATGGTCGCAGCACCGGAAACTGATCGACACCCTGAAGGCGGCCAAGCAGGGACAAGGCCGGAACGCCTTCCGACGCACCCTGGTCAAGGAGATGCCGTACTTCCACGTCTGGCTGGAGCTGGACGGGGGACTGGGCCACGTGGTGGAAGACGAGAATCGGTGGCCCCGCGGGGACCAGTTTGCGCGCGAAGTCATTGGGGGCATGTTAGATCTGGGGCCGGAGGTGATCAAACGACAGGGACGTTGGCACCGGGGCGGCGATCGCCGGCTGGAGGGATTTCGGCGCCGGTGGAGGAAGTTCGACTGGACGCGCGTACTGGTGGAGGGATAGTTGGATCTATCTCTGTCCACGAGGGGTTCAGTATAGTCTTTCGATTTAGCGTATTATCGCGACTCCTTTATCCTTGATGCGCGATGTATATAGCCTTTGTATACGCCGTGTATGTTCGGTCAACTCTCGCCCGAGTGCGGGGATGGTATTGCAGCGGAAGACTCCGAAGAAGCAGTGGGGAATCGTTTGAATATGACTGAATGAAGACATTAAGTCCGCCTAATCCGCCTAGAAACCCAGACAGGCACTCGAAAAGTAGATTAGTCGCCCTGAGAGTGGAGAGTTGACG
Organism: Aspergillus neotritici; assembly: GCA_023619815.1. Lineage (NCBI taxonomy): Eukaryota > Fungi > Ascomycota > Eurotiomycetes > Eurotiales > Aspergillaceae > Aspergillus > Aspergillus neotritici. The sequence continues at coordinate 137,284 of JALZYL010000040.1, read as the reverse complement.
ATGATTGATGGAAATGCGAAGAGAAAGAGTGGGGGGCACGTGGGGTTATCGTATATAATCCGCTCTATCAAGTAATGCGCTGCGATTCTCCCTCGCCACGACCTCTTCTCTCCTCCTCCTTCTCTTCTACAGCTTCACCCCCTTTCCTCTCTATATAGAACCAATCGCATAATCCACCATGTCCAAACCAAAGGTTCTCCTCCTGGGCAAAGTCATCCAGTCCGTCTACCCTCCCCCACCATACCCCACCCCAACACAAAGGCTCACAAATCCAACAGCGCCCACCAAACATGGAACTCCCTGTCCGCGCTCGCCGACCTCGTCACTCCCACCGCTACCAACCGCACCGACTTCATCCAGGAATGTCGCTCCGGAAAGCTTGACGGCGTGGTAGCCGCCTACCGCACCTTCGACTCCGTGAGCCTGACCGGCCTCGTCGACGAAGAGATCGTGAATGCGCTGCCCACATCGCTCCAATATCTCGCCCATTGCGGTATGCCTCCAACACACATACACACACCAGGCTCCGTCCCCAAAGCCAGATAGATAGACAGACAGACACATCCAGACAACCGCTGACCCCCACCGGTTTTCGTTCCCCAACAGGAGCCGGCTACGACCAAGTCGACGTGCACGCCTGCAGCGCGCGCAACCCACCCATCCGCGTCTCCAACGTCCCCACGGCCGTCGACGACGCCACGGCCGACGTCAACATGTTCCTGATCATCGGGGCCCTGCGCAACTTCAACACGGGTATGCAGGCCCTGCGCGACGGCAAGTGGCGCGGGGTGCCCGCGCCCATCCTCGGCCACGACCCGCAGGGCAAGGTGCTCGGTATTCTGGGCATGGGCGGCATCGGACGGAACCTGAAGCGCAAGGCTGAGGTGTTCGGCATGCGCGTCATCTATCACAATCGACGGCCGTTGAGCGAGGAGCTCGCTGCGGGGGCGCAGTACGTCTCGTTTGAGGAGCTGTTGAAGACGAGTGATGTGATTAGTTTGAATTTGCCGTTAAATGTATCCTTCCCCTCTTCTCCTCTACTATACTATACTCCATCCAGGGAGATTGCACCCGACGATTTGAGCACAGCTAATCAGACTAGAAAAACACCCGCCACATCATCAGCACCCCCCAATTCGAGCAAATGAAAGACGGCGTCGTCATCGTCAACACCGCGCGCGGGGCCGTCATCGACGAAGCCGCTCTGGTCGCCGCCCTCGACAGCGGCAAGGTCTACTCCGCCGGTCTGGACGTCTACGAGGAGGAGCCCAAGATCCACCCGGGTCTCGTCAGCAACCCGAATGTGCTGCTCGTGCCGCACATGGGTACCTGGACAGTGGAGGTACGTTTCCCCCCCTTTTCCCTGGTTTATAATCTCTTCTTTTCACACCCCCTTCACCATACTCAACACAACCCCCACGCATCAAATCAAATACTAATATACATAAAATAAAACAAATAGACCCAAACCGCCATGGAAGAATGGGCAATGGAGAACGTGCGACTAGCGCTCGAGACAGGCAAGCTGAAGTCCCCTGTCCCCGAGCAGGCAGACCTGTAAGGTCTTCTTCTTCTCCTCTTTCAGTTTTTGGGCCCCCTTTCCTCAATCTAGATATCTCCTCATCCATTCCTACCACTCCTCCCAATCCAATCCAATCCAATCCAACCCAAACGAAACTAACACCATGTGTTTCTCCACTCCCAATGCCTACATCTACATCTACATCACCGTATCCGTGCAATCATACAGCCAGTCGGAGAAAGATCCCATTTCCCGCTTCGGCTGTGCATCATAGAGTCGGAAGTCAGGGTCAATCGAGATTATAGACGGCGGTGGTAGTCTAAAGCGTGTATATAATGAATGGTGCGGGATTAGAATTGTCCGTACGCAGAATTAAAGAAACAGATAGAAGAGACAAGCAAGATCTCGGTGATTGTATTGCGAATCGGGTGTCATTGAATATTGAATATTGAATATTGAATATTGTATGTATGTATGTATGGATGGATGGATGGAAACAAAAGGCAGACAGACCAACGCCAAATGCTGCCGTCCTGTCTCTCACTGCAAAGCACAAAAAGAAAATAAAAGAAGACAAAGACAAAATAAAAAGGGCAAACTCCTAAGCCATGACTCGTCCTCGTAAATAATCAAACCATACTAAATAAAAAGAAAAAGAAAAAAAGACCGGATCAATCAAGGTATAAAAGGGTGAGAAGAGAATCCGCCCGTCGCGATCCGGTTCCACGGGGCACGGAAAATCAATCACATCATGCGAGAAGATAAACAAAAGATCTAGTTAAGACACCAGAAATGAAATGGGAAGGGAGAAGGGGTAACGAAAGAAGTGAAAATCGAACGTCTCGCTAGTGCACTTTTTTTGGTATTACAGCAATCAAAAGAAGATGGGGTGAGTGAGATGAAGAAAGTATTGCTGGAGTGCCATTGTCTACTCCCGCGAGACGAACCACGATCGAACCACCATGCCGCAAATACGTTTGATCACCTGCGTGGTGCCTTTGCCGCCGGCCTCTTGCTCGAGGAACTTCTGCGCCACGTAAAGCTTGGCCCCCGCGTCCTTCTCGTTTGTGGTGATGGGTTGCGGGAAGCTGCGCGGGAAGTCGGCCCAGCGCTGGCCCAGGTGGCGCGCGATGGCCACCGAGTAGATGACGTCGCGGTTCTCGTACGTATCCAGGAGGGTTCGACACCGGCCCAGCGTGTCGTCGATCTCCTTGGCGGAGCTGGCTTCGTTGTCGTGCAGCGTCAGGAAGTGGCCGACGCAACTCCAGAAATCCAGGCACCGCTGCATCAGTTGGTCCGGGAGCGTCGGGGGGTTGGCGGCGGGCTCCCGCGCGGGGAACTGCGCCAGCGGATTCGAGTTCAGATGCTCGCCCGTGATCAGGGCCTCGATGACATCGAGCCGTTTCGTCACCGCCAGCAAGTCGTAGTCCTGCGCGTGATTCCCGTTCGAGACGTTCATGACATGGCGGCAGAGGGTCATGGTGCTCCAAACCACGGAGGCCTCGAAACTCTCCAGTCGCGCGACCACATTGGGATCGCTGAGGTTCCGGTCGTTGAAGGCGTCGATCAGGGCCGAATACTCGGCCATGAGCTGGCCGTTGGCCAAGAGGTGCTGCAGAGCCTTTTCCTGGTACCAGTTCGTCTCGAAGAACTTGTCCATGGCGGGGGCATAGGTGGCCAGGAACACGGCCTGGATCTCTTCTAAGCGGTTGGGAGGGAGCGAGGTGATCGGATGTGGGGGAGGGGGAGGGATGCCGCGGAGGGCGAGAAGATCGTTGATCTGCACTTGTTTGACTAGACGAGCAAAGTCAGCATCCCGCAACGTCGACGGGACCGGGAAGGACCCCGATCACAAACATACCTCGAAAGCTCGTCGGGTCCGCCGGAGGATTGGTCGTCGTGGCCGGGTTGATCGTCGGCTGGAGACCCCCCTCGACGGCACTCTGTACACTGGCCATGTTCGGCGCGTTGTTCCCGTCCAGCGACGGGTCAATAGACGCCCCGTAGCTGTTGCTGTTATACTGCTCCGACGTGCTGGGCGATTCGGACGGAGCAAACGGTTGCGACACGGCCGGGACGTAGCCCGGAGGAGCGGACGGGTATTGCGGCGGCGAAGGATCCTGCGGATTGACCACCAACGATGGATGCGGATTGGGAGCCGGCTGGATGGCCGACGGGGTAGGCTGCGGTTTAAACACGGGATCGTAACCTAAGCATTCGCGTTTGCTCTTGACGCAGTTGCGACAGACGGGGTGGCCTTCGTCACACTGGACGCGGAACGATTAGCTTAGGAAAGATCAAGTGGGTCGAGAGACAATAAATCGAGGGTATTTCCGCGAACGAAAGAACAAGAACCGTCCCACAAGAAAGCAAGAAATAAAAGGAAAACAATGCAAAGGACAGGGAGGTGTGGAGAGGTATAGCAAGAGAGTTTAGACGGAGGGGGGGGGAGGGGAGATCTCGCTTCTGCAGCGGCGGCGGGTGGGCTGGACGAACAAGCGAAGCACACTCATTCCTCGTTCGGTGACTCGCCCGCTCACCCCACATCTGTTTCCCCCCCCCCCTCCCTCTCCCTCCATCTTACCTGCATCTCCCAGATAAAGTCAAATAATATAGAATAATTTATGTCACACCGAGGTTGTGTTTTCTCGCTTTCTTTATTTCTCGCCGTTTTTGGAACTGTTTCCCACGTACCTTGATTCGTCGTTTGCGACATGTCAGACACCCCGTCTTGGTTCGTCGCTTGACTTCTTTCTTATGTCGCCCACTGGCCAACATCTTGCTCGGATCACCAGACAGCTGGTATCGCATCTGGGAGTTGGAGTTCATGCCCATCTGGGACGGGTATCCCGTCATGTACTGACCCACCGACGCCATCGGGGGCATAGGGGATCCGATCGGCGCTTGCGGGACGTGCGGTGACTGTGCCTGCGGTTGCATTGGCTGGCCATTGTTGGCGGGTGTAGACGCATTTTGATTATGGTAATATGCCTCGGAATTCTGCGGTTGGTATGACTGTGGCTGCGACTGCTGTTGCATCGGTGTTCCGGGCTGCTGTGGTGTCTGTCCCTGCGGTGGAGCATACTGTGATGGTGGCTGCTGTTGCTGCTGTTGCTGCTGTTGCTGCTGCTGTTGCTGTTGCTGCGGCTGCGGCTGCGGCTGCTGGTGCTGCTGGGGCGTCGACGGTTGCGACGATTGATGCTGGGAGTACTGTTGTGGCGGGGGTTGGTGTTGATACTGCGGCGATTCTTGATAGGATTGGCTGTTCTGTAGTCCGGAAGGCGGCGGTTGTTGCTGGTGCGGCTGCCCCGGGGATTGATGATGGGTACCGTTGGACGGCGATTGATGCGAGAAGTCGGAATGTCCAAATTGCCCGGTCTGCCCACTCCCGTGATTCATCATACCATCGGACAGAGGCACTGGGGTCGCCGAGCCAAACCCTTCAGAGTCTTCTGGGTCCGCATCGTCAAAGGTGAAGTTCGAATCCGTCGGTTCTGGAGCCGGCAGTGTTGTGTCAATCGGTGGTAGAGTGGTATCGATCGGTGGCAGCGACGGGATTGAGGAATCTATGGGCGGTAGTGACGTATCGAAGCTGGGGAGAGGCGGGTCCTCCTCCGGCAATGTTTTATCAATCGGAGGCAGCGACAGGTCGTACGATGGGAATGTATCCTCCTCAGTCGCCCTGCTGGCCTCTGGGGCCGGGGCCGGGACATCGCTGGGCTCCGTGCTCTCCTTGGGCGGATCCCCAGGAGGATTGGCTGGTTCTGCCGAGTCCGCCATTTCACTTGTATCCTGACCTCTGATGTAGCCGGGTGCGCAGGACGTTCGGATCGTTATCTTCGTGTAGCGAGGTAGACGTCGGTGTTGAACGCCCGAGGGTCTCTAGGTCTGAATCGTGGTCGTCAACAGCGAGGTGTTCCGACTGGGACCGCAGGGCTCTCAGCGTTGGGGCCGTGAAAGATGGTTGACTCCTATTAGATCCTGACTTCGCTCTTGAGGATGAAGTATTAGTAAAATCCACCGAGAGAAAAAGAAGCCCAATTTGAACGGAGCGAGTGAGCATGCGGGTGTCTGGGGGGAAAGTATAGAAAGAGGGTAAAAAATGGATCTTCCTGGTCGCGCGGACGCCCGGAGAGAAAAATGATCGCGATCGATCAAAGCGTCTCGGGGGGAGCGCATCGCATGAGAATCCACGTCGACCATTGTAGGCACATCACACTCTCCTCCATCCCAGCCAGCCAGTATAAAAGTAACCTTCCACAGGTCGGTTCCACGCCCTTGTTGACCGCGACCGGCGCGAGTCTCCTCGTTCCGCAGCGACCAGGACCGTCCTTTGCGCCATCGTGAGGATCCGCAGGAGAAACCAGAACCACCTTCAATACCGACGGAGGAGGAGAAAACCAACTCTCCAGACGGACGGAAGAAAAGGGAAACGTGCTGGCGAGGAGCTCTTGGGACGGGGACGAAACGGGGGGAGAAGGGGGAGATGCAGGAAAGACAGGACTCGCTTTACTTACGCAGGACTCGGCCAGATAAGCGAAAAGAAGCGAGCCGAAAGACTATTCCACCAGATGGAACAATTCGGGAACTAACAGGAGCCGCATCGGTGATGGTGAACGAAAGGGGTGGGAAGTCGAAAGGGTTCTGGACACTGGGAAATCCCATGCGACAGAGAGCGTTGGGCGCGACAGAGAGAGGGAAGAAGAACTTGGGCGGATTTTCGGGAAGCCAAAGAAAAGACTGCCTGGGAGACCCAAAGGAGGGAAAAGCACCGCCCGTGAGGGGAGACGTTGGTCTTCTTCGACCGCCACCCGACCGCAAAATTAGACAAAATATTGAGTACTGTAGAATATGGATGTTGGTATTTTTCTGCATTTTTGGGAATTTCTGGTTCCTGAATTACTGGTTTGGATGGTGCATAGACATGAATCAGGGCGGAGAACTCTATCATATCACTACCTAGTAAACCATCACAGCCAAACCCAGAAACAGAATAAGAAATAGATAGGCCATTTCTGCCCAGTCAATGCATTCACAAGTCGTCTCTCTATTTACAGAAATATTGACACGGAGAATTCACTTCAGACAGGGAGAATCGGTCATTCTGCCAACCACAGAGCCTCCTGTCTCCCTATTCCGGTGTCGCCTCGAGATGTACCGATCAGACAGTCAACACCGGTCCCAAGGCGAGTCAAACGGAGTCGGTAAGACCATTGAACTGGCATGATAGATAAGCCAGTCCATCCGAGGCTCATCCGTATGTGGGAGCCTGCCATACCCCTGTAGGTATGGCTGGAGCCATATCCATGCCCTGACTTCGTGTCAGCCACCGGATGGGAGCTTTGGATAGCCATGAAAAGACTGTCCCTGGCATTGGTGGGAGTCCAACACTGCGTAAGGAAGTCGTTGTTCAGCCGCTGAACGTGGACCGATCAGACGGACCTCTCTCTGCACGAGACGCCACAGAAAGACCCCCAGCGTGGTATGTAAACGAGATGCAACCCAGCACCATCATCTCCTCATCACCTTCGGCTTGCGCTTCTTGAAGACCACTCCCCCAGCGGCATCGTCCGCCGGCTTGGCCGGCTCAGCAGCCACCTTAGACTCCAGCTTCTTGTCCTCATCCGCCTCTTCCTTCACCTGCTTCTCAGGCTCAGCAGCAGCGCCATTCGGCGCGGTTGCAGTATCCTCCTCCCCATTCTTGTTATCCACACCGGAAGCCTTCCCCTTCTTCATATCCCTCGTCGACTCCAACAGCGCATCAAGATCCGTATCATCACCCCCAGCCGCACCAGGATACTCCCTCGTACGGGATCCCCACGCCTTACTCACAAACTTCTCCGCCTCCCGCTTAGCCTCCTCCTCTTCCTCATCCACCTCCTGCATCTTCCTCTTCCGCACCCCCCTAACCCCACCACTTTCTGCACCTCCCTCCCCCTCCCCATCCTCCCGAATCACCCTCGTCGAAACCGTCTGCCAATCCCCCGCAAGAGACATATCCCCCCGGTACTCCTCCGGAATCGCGACCCCCATCTCCGCCAGCTGCGCCATCTGCCGCTTGCGCTCCTCGACCGACGCGGGTCTCTGCTGCGGTGGTGGCGGTGCCGCAGCGGGAGTAGTAGAGCCCGAGTCCTTTCCACCGCTGGAGGCCGGACTGCCCGAGACAGTCTGGCGCAGCCGCTCAACTTCGCTTTTGGCGCGCTGGGTCTCCCGCTGCTGGCGCTCGTTGTCGCGGTGGATGTCGCGGAGGAAGCGCTTCAGGTTGCCCTGGTGGCGGCCGGTGGCTTCGTGTTGGGTCTTTTCGAAGGCTGTGTCGCGGATGTAGATCTTGCATTGTTTGCACCAGTATCGGGGCTGGGGGATTGATGTTAGTGGTGTTGTTGGGATTTGAGGGAAGGATGGGAGAGAAGTATAGGTGGGGTGAGGGGTGGGGGTTGGGGGAACTGACCGTTGATTTCCAGTGTTCGGCCATGGTAGTGGTGTTTAGAAACTTCTTTCTCCGCTGGCGACAAGGTAGAAAGGAGGAGGTGGTGTGGTGTAGGGAAGTTGTCGGCGATGGAATTGAGGTCATATCAGAGTCGGAGGTATTGCCGGGGCTAATCCCGATACGGTAATCTGATCGATGGGCGCATGTATACAAATCATTACAATGTGATTGCGCAGGTCTGACGAAATACCTAGTATTTTGATGAACAAAACGAAATGAATATACTATATAAATACATATAGAGCATCATTCATAATTCATTGACAACTAGCTAGAGACGTCACGAGCGAGGCACCCTTTCCACCCTGACCCTAGCCTCGGCCAAATCACCCGGGAACCAGAACCCAATGTCCTTCGTAGAATCCACCAATTCCACCTCTCGTTTAACGAATCGGGCATCATCTGCAGCCTTCTCTGCAACACCTTCCAAAGCAGCAGTGTCATCCTCGCTGTCCCACCCATCCTCGTCATCCACTTTCTCCTTGCTCACCGGGTCCAGCTCATCCGTCTCCCAGACCAGTTTGATTTCGTACGGCGGCAAGTCGAACAGACGCGTGACAATGGCCTTGGTCTGATAGGTATCAAAAGATCGGGGGATCTCGATGACCTTGCTTTCTTGCGCACCGAGTGTTTCGCCGGCCGGGGAGCCCTCCGAGGGCAGAGCCAGACGGAAAGCAAACCGGATGAGTCGCGCAGCGACGGAGCGCGGGTTCACTGCTGCGCGCGATCCGTCCACTTCAGCGCGTCTCACCAAGGGTTGGCCGTGGATCTCGCAGAGCTCATGGTAGCGAGGGTGTGACGCGAGGATGTCGGGTTCTGCGGCCTCCGGGGTGGCAGAGAGCTCTTTGCCGATGAGAGAGAGATAGTATAGCTCTCCGTTGGATCGGTCCTTGGCTGATATTGTGCCGTAGTTCAGCATTTGCAGGGAGGGTAGTCGGGCGAGCGTCAGCATGTAGGCTTCGTCTACTGTCATGGGCTTCTCCGGCATTCCTGTGACGGCTTGTGGGGCGACGGCTTGGTCGTAGAGTGGGTTGTGGGATATGCGGAGAACTTCGAGACCAGGGAAGATCTTTGTGAGGTCATTGATGAAGCTCCACGAGTTGATGTTGTTCCTTGAGAGGTCGACGGACTTGAGCGTGGGTGAGAATCGGATGGTGTCGTCCGAGGGATTGGCGCCATGGCTCGTTACGATGTTGTTGTCCCGCAAGGACAGACGCTCGAGAGTAGTCACCGCGGTTAGCTTCCGAAGAGACGCCAACGAAGTGATTTCGTTTCCTTCCAAGACTAGCGATTTCAGCGAACTCGAAATCGGAGCGGAAATCTCTGCGATCTGGTTGGCAGAAGCTGACAGCGAAGTCAGGGACGGGAATTGGCCCATCAGTCGTATTATCTGCACTCCATTAGACACCATACACGCATGGATCAGAACCAGACAGTTAGTTTACCTCATCCCACGAAAGAAGCGTATCATCCACCTTCAACTCTGTAATCCCCTCAAACGAGAGCCCCTCCTCAACAGGCCCAAATCGATTTCCACTGTCCCAGTTAGCCCAGCATCTCCTCTCCCCTCACAGAAACAGCAACACAAACCTCAACTTCAACACGCTCAACCGTTTCAACCGAGCGCATATATCAGCGACCTCCCCCCACCGCACCAGCAGATTCCTACTCAGATCGAGCTCCGTGATCTTCGGACAAACCTGCTCGATCTCCGCACAAGCAGCACTGCGCTGCTCCTCACCAACCTCAGCCGCTAGAACACCCCCAACCTGCAGCCCATCCAAAAGCACAATACTCAGCTCCTGCAGCTCCGCCAGCTGCTTCCGGATCTTGTCGAAGCCGACCTCCTCAGCGACTTTGCCATTAAACATGATGGGCTTCTGCGGGGTACTACCCCCACCACCGCTAAGACGCCTCTCGCGCGCACTCTCCTGCTCCTCAAACTCCAAGGCATACTTGTATCTCAGAGCCTCGACGAACCCCCGAGGTTTGTCCGCCGGCCGCGAGGGACGGACGAACGAGCCTGCCGTGGGCTGGTTGCTTCGGCCTGGGTGAATCAATCAGTAGGTCGCTCTCTCGACGGCGTATGCCATGTCCCAGTGAACAATCAGGGATACAGTACATGTAAAGTATCTCACCCCGCGGTGCTCGCCCGCATGCTTCCCCCTCGTCGCGTCGTCCCATTCGACTCCCAACCAGTCGCCCGCCGTGCCGTCAACCTTGCCGATGTAGCGGACGGTGCATAAGTCCCCGCCGTAGGAGAGGCGCTGGTTGATGTGGAACCCGTCCATGCTCAATCATCTGCTGTAGAATTATAACAAAAGAACAAATAGCTTCTGTCGCTCAAGATACTACTCCCTCCCTCCTATATACACGCAGCAACAGTAAATAAATACCTACACCAGGCTGTGGTTGACTGAGAGTAACCTCTGCCAATGACAGCCGGGCGATATGCTTACATAACACCGGCGAAATTCGATCTGCCAACTGCTGCACATGATAACAACCTCTCTCTTGCTCCAGCTTTATCTTCATTCTAACCACTTCTCATCCACTCTTCATCCACTCCCTACCACAATGGATCGCCAAGTAAGTCACCCGCCTTACCATCTCCACTACGTAAGGGCGATATGAAAGAAAATACTAACACCCCCACCACAGAACCGCGCAGGAGCCTCCTTCGGCGGCGGCGGCGTCGCCTCCCAATCGGCCACGAACGCCGACAGACGCGAACGGCTGCGCAAGCTCGCGCTCGAAACCATCGACCTCGACAAAGACCCCTACTTCTTCAAAAACCACGTCGGCAGCTTCGAATGCCGCCTCTGCCTAACAGTGCACCAAAACGACGGATCCTACCTCGCACACACCCAGGGGCGAAAGCACCAGACGAACCTCGCGCGGCGCGCCGCGCGCGAGCAGCGCGAGGGCAAAAACCAAGACCCGGCCAGTCTGCCCGGCGCGATGGGCGTGCAGGTCAAGAAGCAGACGATCAAGATCGGGCGGCCGGGCTACAAGATTACCAAGATCCGCGACCCGCTGACGCGGCAGCTGGGACTGCTGTTCCAGTTGCAGTATCAGGAGATTACGGCGGGGGTGGTGCCGCGGGTGCGGTTTATGTCGGCGTTTGAGCAGAAGGTGGAGGATCCGCCGGATAAGAACTTTCAGTATTTGGTTGTTGCCGCGGAGCCGTATCAGACTTGTGCGTTTAAGTTGCAGGCGAGGGAGATTGATCGCCGGGAGGGGCGGTATTGGACTTGGTTTGATGAGGATAGTAAGGAGTTTTGGGTCCAGATTATGTTTAAGACGGAGAGAGAGGAGCGGTTTAGTGGTGTGCCTGGGTTGGCGCCTATGGGGGCGACTGCTTGATTTTTTTTTCCCCTTCATATATGTTTTATTTCTTTTATTACTGGGTGATGTGAGGCGTTGGGGTTTGTGTCTCTAAAATTTGGTCTAATATCCTGTACTATTGTTGAGATCGAGCGTGCTTCAATTGACTATATGATGGCTCATTCTTATATGCTAGGAGATTGCAATATATGGCTCCACGGTAACCGACGTACAAGAGTATACACCATACAATCATGCTTACTTTCAAACAGACCAATACGTAAGGACATCTCCAAAGTAATTGCAACCAACCATTCCATATAGACAGTGACTCGCATCGCAAGTAGTCTGAAGACGTAGAGTTAGATACAAGCAGTCGTCTGGCGACAGATGCAACAGACAAGGTAGCAGAAGTAGCGGCAACAACAAAATGCTCAGGTCGTGACCATTCAAACGGAGTGGACAAATGGGTAGACAAATATGAGTGGACAAAAGCGCTATATGCTGGAAGAAATTCAAAATAAAAAAAACACAAAGGCAACTCTGAGATGAATCTAGATGAAAACCGCTGGAAAGACATCGGCGCAAGCCCGCCCCCGCTCTCAGACTCTCCAGGTTGATCGACCCCATTGGTACAATGCAACAGACGCAAAAGATATTCGATTTTTCTTTCTTTCTTTCTTCTTCTTTTTTCTTTTGGTTTTCTTTCTATGGGCTCTAGTTGGCCTGGAAGGCGTTGAAGGCCTTGTAGGTGTAGCCGATGAAGGGCAGGCTCATCTCCGCCTCCTGGTCGTCGGGCATGGCGCGCGCCTGGGCCCGATGGATGGCGCTCGTGTCCTCCTGCGGAATCTCGTCGATCGGGAAGTACGACACGTCGATGTTGGAGCTCAACCGCGGCTCGAACGGTGCGCGGATGTTGCGCAGCTGCTCCCAGACCACGCCGCGGAAGAACGGGTGGTTCTTGATCTGCGTGGCGCCGCCAAACTGTCCGCCATCATTGCCGATTCGGTGGTCGGGGTCGCACAAGAAACTAATCCATTAGCTGGCTGTCAAGTAGAAAAGAAAAGAAAAGAAAAAAAGAAAAGAAGAAAAGAAAAGAAAAGAAAGAAAGAAACAGACATACCTTCGGATCAGAGACTCGGATTCCCGAGACAGGATGAGTTCGTCGGGGAAATACAGGCACTCGCGCCAGTTCACGATCTTCCGATAAGTATCGGTCGTGTCTTCGGCGCAGAAAGGCGGCCAGCCCACCAGACACTCGAACATGATGGCGCCGACAGACCACCAGTCGCACAGGTAGGTGTAGCCCTGCCCGTTGAAGATCTCCGGGGCGATGTAGTCCGGGGTACCGACGGTCGAATAGGCCATGGCGCGACGGGACTTGCGCCAGGTGTTGATCTGCCCTCGGTTGGAGACGGTCAGGTTGATGGCGTCGTTGAAGTAGCCCGAGTTGCGGTTCTTATCCTTGGAGGTGGAGTTCTTCAGGAGGTTCTGGTAGTAGGAGTTGTCGTGGGTCTTCTTGCCGCCCGTGGACAGGCCGAAATCGGTGAGCTTGACGTGGCCGCCGCGGTCGAGCAGGATGTTGTCGGGCTTGATGTCGCGGTGCAGGAAGCCGAGCTTGTGGACGGCCTCGATGGCCATGACCACCTCGGCCATGTAGAAGCGGGTGATGTCCTCGGAGAAGATCTCGTACTTGATCAGCATGGTCATCAGGTCGCCACCGGGCAGGAATTCCATCAGCAGGTAGAGGTAGGCGGTGTCTTGGAAGGAGGCGTGGAGCTTGACGAGCCACGGGTTGTCTTTGGAGTCGGCCAGGATATCGCGCTCGGCGCGGACGTGGGCCAGCTGGTCCTTCTTGAACATCTCCGTCTTGATCAGGGACTTGAGGGCGTAGATCTTGCCGTCGGTCTTGCGCTGCACCAGCTTCACCTCACCGAAGGCGCCCTTGCCGATGATCTTGATGGTCTGGAAGTTGGTGGGGGACTCCTTGGTCCGGAGGAATCGCAGGAAATTGGACTCTTTCCGCGCGACGTTCTCGGCCTCGTGGCGCTTCTTGTCCGTGGGGACACCGGGGTCCCGGATCATCTTATCGAGCTCGGCTGACCTGTTCGCGCATCAACGGGTCAGCACATTCTCTCTCTCTCTCTTTCTCTTTATTTTTCCCCCTTTCTCTCCGAAGTACACGTCCTGTCTGTAACCCTTCACTTACCGCATGTTGCGATCGCGCGCCCGCTCGATGTTCTCGTTGAAGAACACGTTGACCAACTCCTTGGCGGCCTTGCCTCGCTTGTGCACGTTCTCCGAGAACCGTTCCGGGTACCGTTGAAGCTCTTCGTTTTCGGCGGGGGCCCGAGGGCTCCGGGGCATGGGAGGGACCAGATGACCCTGGGGAGGCTGACCCGGGGCCGGGGAGCCCCCGGCCGTCCGGGGCCGCTGGGCGGGGGAGGCGGAGCGACCAAAGAAACCGGTGCGACTGGCGTTCAGATCCTGGTTGGAGAACTGCTGGATGAGGCCATTGGTGCCATCATTGGGGGGATAGGCCATGCGAGACTGGTAGGCGGGTTGCGGGGAGGGCAGGTTCTGCTGTCCATAGTGCGGATGGGGGTACCCGGCGGGCTGCTGCGGCGGATAGGGATTATTCATGAAATACCCCTGACCGTACTGGGGATCCATATACTCCTGACCCTGATTCTGGTACATGGGCTGGGGGAACGCGGACGGGGTGGTGGGATATGCGCGATTGTTGTTGTTGGCGGCGGCGGCATTATTGAAGCCTCCCCCAAAATTCAGGTGGAGACGATTGTTGTTCGGGTCCATCCTGACACAATTCCCCTTGCGGACACTGAGTTTCTTTTCTTTATTATTATTGATGTATTGGTTGGTTCCGAATCTCCGACTTGAAATGTTCCAAAGGTGGAGGAAAGACGGAAGTATCGCAGGCCCAAAGAACGGACGTCGGGTGGGATGAAACGACAGGGGGAGGGGAGAGTTGTAAGGAGGAGAAGCGGTGGCTCAGGAGAGACGGCGAGAGAACCAGTAGAATCCAGGAGGGGAATCCGAATAAGTGGAGAGACCACCACGTTCACTGCCCAGCTTTGGGGGGCGCTTTCTTTGGGTTCTCTTCAGTCTATTCAAACTTATTGAGTTGGTTCTGATCCTCCATGATGGAGTACAAGAGAGAAATCATAAGAAAAGAAGAGAGATGATTCTATTCTACGGTGTCCTTGGTCCTCCCGGTTCTATATCGTCTGAGTCTGGACTCTGGACGGATGGGGAATAAACCCCAGATTGGATCCCCATTATCTTGAACACTCCCTGTCTACCAGATCAATGAAAAGAAAAAACCCTTGTTCTGTTACGACCGTGGAGTATAAATCTAGGAAAAATGAAGCCGTAACGAGAACGATTAGGGTTCGTTGACACCTGACCACCCAGGTGTCAACTCGGCCCGGAAAATCCCTCCCCGACCAGGCTTGGCATTCCCGACTTTTTTTCCCCGAACATGACGATATTCCGAGGTCGATAGTCCCTGTCTGCAGGTCTTTCTTTTGCTCTGGATATTGACTCTTGACTCCATTGTGACACACAATGGCAGAACCCTCCAACTCCCCGGCGCCGACAGGCCAACCCCAGAATCCCGCCCCCAAGGCCAAACCCCAGAACCCGGCCATGAGGATGATGGGAATGCCCAATTTCCGCTTCAAGCTCCCCTCGCGCAACTGGATGATCTTTTTCACCGTCACCGGCTCCTTCACAGCGGCTCTGCTCTACGACCGTCGGGAAAAGAAACGCGCCCAGCAGAAGTGGTGCGACTTGGTCGCCCACCTGTCCAAGGAATCCCTTCCCATCGATCAGACCCGTCGGAAGATCACCGTCTTCCTGTCGGCACCCCCCGGCGATGGCCTCCGCAACGCCCGGGATCACTTCAAGCAATACGTCAAGCCCATCCTGGTCGCCGCCGCGCTGGATTACAATGTCATTGAGGGTCGGAGAGAAGGCGATGTCCGCGCCGGTCTGGCGGAGCGCATCCGCAAGGAGCGGAGGAGCAACGGGGAGCCCAGCTCGGTGGTGTCGGAGCCGGGCGTCGAAGATGTGGTTGCTGACGCCCGGTTGAAGATCGGGGTCACGGAAGAGCCGGGTCCCAAGGGTGACCTGGTGATCGGACGGCACACCTGGAAGGAATACATTCGGGGTCTTCACGAGGGCTGGCTGGGCCCCCTCGACCCCCCTCCGCCTCCTCCCCCGTCCGCAGTCCCGGAGGAACCCACCTCCCCGGCCACCCCCGACGCCAGTGAGACCGCCACCGCAGCGGACGGAGCCCCCACCACAGAAGCCTCCTCAGAGAACAAGCCAGAGGAACCGGAGAAGAAGGACGAGAAGAAAGACGAGAAGCCCAAACCCACCGGCCCGACCCCCGCGTACCTCGCCCCAGCCGACTACGCCTCGCAACCGCTCCCCGCCTCACTGCCCCCCACGCTCGCCGGGTCCGTCCCCGTCCCCTTCCCGCACATCCTCGGCTTCCTGAACACGCCCATCCGCCTCTGGCGCTACCTGAACCAGCGCAGCCTCGCCGACCACGTCGGCCGCGAAGTGGCCGGCCTGGTGCTCGCCTCCTACAGCCGGCCCTACGTCGAGGGCGGCGTCGGCAACAGCGAACAGCAGACCGTCCTCGAAGAGGAAGAGCAAGAGTGGCACAAGGTGGTGCACCGGAAGGACGAAGCCAACCCGGACCGCGAACGCGAGTGGCTGAACGACATCGAGCTGGACCCGCGCATCGCCTCCCGCATGCACCGCTACGTCGTGTCCCCCGACGAGGAGGCCCGCTCGCACCGCATCCTCCACGGCGAGGAGTACATCCTCGGCGAGGAGAGACCCGCCCCTGTGTCGTTCTGGCAGCGTCTGTGGGTGAAGTACGGATACGGGGAGGACGAGGAGACGCGCAAGCGGAAGGTGATTCTTGGGAATTTGGACAGCGAGGATGGTCAGTGATGGTACCTACCTTGCCTTGCTTCGACTATCGCGTTCCTACCTGATTCCTATCTAGATTGAGTGGCGGGGCGGCGTTTGTTTGTTTATAGTATAGTATATAGACGGATCGGTTTGGGTGACACATCTCCTACTTACATTGTAACTACCTAGTATTAGTTTAGTTGTACGAATAGCGCCTGCCTTTTGGAATATATTGTATTAAATTGAATTGAATTGAATAAAATAGAGCTACTCGTGGTATTCTTCTGAGTGTGTACTGGAGTAAGGTACAGCAAAGCTACAAGCAAAACTAGGTACCTAAACTAACCTACTACTCTCCATACAGCACGGTAGATGCAAATACAAATAAACCTGAAAATACTCATACATTATTCATTCTCATTCCTCTTTACTTTTGGTTTCTGTTTTTTTCTTCTTCTTCTGCAGTCTAATGTCTTACTCACGGTGTGATCACTAAATTGAACACCGTCTATACCAAGGTATACTCATCTCATCTCATCTCGTCACATCACATCTCACCTCATCGAGATAAAAGGAAAATAAAAAAAAGTCGAAAGATAGAAGAAAATAAGAGAAAAGAAATTACACGCCAAAATAAACATCGAAAGAACCCCCATCAGCTCAGCTGAAACACCGTCGACTCCGGCCACCGGGAGCTCGCCTTCTGGGCGTAAGCGGTCTTCGCAGCCGCGGTGCTGCCCCACTCGCTGAGGAGGTGCAGACCGGCGAGGGCCGTCTCGATGGTCAGATCGGGCGCGTCCAGCGTGGCGGTGAGGTCCTTCTCGCACTGGGGCTTGGAGTCGGCGTTGAGGAGCTGGCGGCAGGTGAGGGCCGCTTGGGTGTGGGCCACGCTGGCGGCGTGCGTCGACTGGAACGAGGCGTTCCATTCTTCGAGGTTCTGCGATTTCGGGAGCAGGGGTTCGAGCTCGGCGTCGATGACTTCCGAGACTTGCGGGGCGAGAGGCTCCGAGAGCTTGGAGAGCGTTTGGCGGAAGCGGAGGAGTTGCGCGTGGAGGGTTGGGTTGGTGGGGTCGATGGCGTGGGCGGCGGAGAGGCATTTGAGGGCGAGGGCGTATTTGCCTAGAGAATCGTTAGTTTCTTGTATCGCGTCTTTGTTTCCCTTCCCTTTTCTCTGGGGTAGTAAAGGGGCATACCTCTCCGCAGGTAAACCTCAAAGCCGAGGCACTGCCCCTCGATGTTCTTAGGGCTGTATTCCAACAACGGCGTCAAGAACTTGGTGGCCTCCTTGAGCGGATCCTGCGTCTGCACCAGCTTGGTGCCGAACGGATCAGGGTCCTCCTTCTTCACCTCGCCGTCAAAGCCCTTGGTCGGGGCCGCCTTGCGCGCCTCGCGCTTCTCGGCCTCGATCTTCTCCAGCCGCTGCTGCTCCTTCTTGGCCTTCTTCATGGCCTTCTTCCGCTCCGCTTCGTCCTCCTCCTTGTTGGCCCCGTTGGTGCCGCTGGGCATGGGCCCGTGCACCAAGTCGCGGTCATCGTGCAGCATCAGGTACGCCTTGACGCCCGCCAGGGCCACGCGCGTGTAGAACGGATGCTCCCGCAGGCGGTCCTCCCACCGCACCATGTCGACGTACGCCCGGATCATGCCCTTGCGCAGGGAGAAGCTGTGGAAGTCGAACTGGTCCTCCTGCCACACGTCGAAGATGTTGTAGACGGCGTGGAGCCGCTTGAGCGCGAGCCCCAGCTTCTTCTGCCGCAGATACGACTCGCCGTCCTCCGTCAGGAACCAGACGCACTGCATCTCGTGGAGGTCGCCCAGCGCGCCGCCGACGGTCTCGTTCCGCGTGAACTTGCTCATGTTGTCGAGGCCCTTCTCGTTCTCGTGGTTGCGCAGCTGGTACTTGGCGGCCTTGGAGTTGATGTACCGGTCCTTCTCATCCAGGAGTCGCGCGTTCTCCATCTCCTCGGCGGCCTTTTGCGGGTTACCGTAGTGCTTCCAGATCCGGGCCTTGGTCATCTGGTACTCGACGGTCTTGGGGGCGAGCTCCAGCGCCTTGTCGACGTTCTGCATGGCCTTGGGCAGGTCCCGGCTCAGGTGGTAGTTGTAGTGTTGGGCAAGGAAGTAGTGGGTGGAAGAGAGGAACTCGGTGTTGTCCCCGCCGTTCGCGGCGCCGTTGGACTGCGGCGCCGCCTTGACGTACCCTTCAACCAGCTCCTGCACCGTGTCGCGCTTCGTCGGGTTGCTGTAGAGGGCCTTGATGTTCGCAAAGAGGGAGGGCACTCCCTTCTTGAGCATGCGCTGCAGGTACGCATCGACGGCCTGCTTGAAGTCGTCCCCTTCCAGGAAATCCAGCGGGATGCGGCGAGCGGCATCGCCCCGGGGGAACTTCTCCGCCCACTCATCGTAGACCGCTTTCAGCGCCTTGTGGTCGTCCTCGGCGATGCCCTTCGCCCGGATCAATCCGTCGTAGTAGATCGAGTTCTCGGAGTTCCGCTCCAGCAGTGCCGTGTAGGCCGCCGCGGCCTCGTCCTTCCGGCCCAACCGCAACAGGTAATCCGCCTTCATCTCCAGGACCGCCAGCACATCCAAAATCCGGTAGCCCACCGACTCGAGATGCTCCAGGGCCTTGTCCAGCTTGCCCGCTTCCGCCATGATCGAGTTCTTGTACAGGACGGCCTCGGAGTGTTCCATGTCGGCCACGGGCGGCGGGGTCTTGAGGGTCTCTTCGTAGGTGGTCAGCACCTTCTCGGCCTCCTCCAGGTCGCCCGCGAGGTGGTGTGCGATCGCCAGGGCGGTCCAATTCTGTCGGAAGGCCGGACGGGCCTGGAGCATGGCGCTCCGGCTCTGGATGTAGCCCTGGTAGTCGCGCATCTGCATCTGGAGGAGGGCCAGATCTCGTTGAATGGGCTGGGAGTCGGGCTCGATGCGCAAGGCGAACCGGTACGCTTTGATGGCCTCCTCGTAGTTCTTCTCCGCGCGGTACAGTAAACCGTAGACGTGCCAGCAAATATGCGATTTCATGTCGTTCTTGAGGGCTTCCTTGGCCAGCGCGAAGGCCTCCTCCTGCTGCCCTTGCTGGCTGATGATCAATGCCTTCATCGCCAGGGTGTCGCCATGGTTGGGGTTCTTTCGCAGGATCTGTTCTGCGGCTTTGATACCTACAGTATGATTTTTCCCCAAGCGGGTCCGGAGTTAACGAATGACGTCTCAAGTGTGGGAAGATTGGGGGGAATTTCAGTGTTTACCCTTCTTGTGCTGTTTATTCTCATAATGACGGACCACCTGGCGAAACAGAGAGGCATCCTTGGAGCTCAATGGTTGCGGCATGGTGAGGTTGTGGGTGGGGGGAGGAGGGGGAGGAGGAGAAGAGAGAATGGGACGTTGGCGGAGTGGAAAGACTTGCCAAGGTCGGTGACTGTGCGTGGCCTTGAGATGTGCGCGGGGGGAGAAAAGGGAAGAAGTGCCTAAGGCGGCGGGCGGAACAACCAGCGAGCGATTCACGTCTGTCGATCAATCCGTCAAGTCCCTAAGTGGGCCCCAATCTCGATCACTAGCAGGATAAGACATGTAATTTTGAAAATTAATGTCCACAAACTCTGGGTTAGTGACTTTTAAGGTCATTGAAGCCAAACGACTCATCTTGACGGGGTTGGAGCTCTGCTTCTCAAGCCGGTCGCCCGATCCACCAATTACCCGAACGTTTCTCCGTCTTTTGATACTACCTAGGTATGATAGGACTACATAAGTGGTTTCATGACCACGGAGGGCTCAGACGCTACTGGAATGGGAGCATGGAACCCCAACGCCTGCAGTACAATACAATGATCGCATTCGCATACGCTTTTATATACAATGAGCACCTCCAATCGTCCGATGGGCAAACACTCAGCGTTGCGGTCTCTCACGCCACTGGTTCAATGCCTCCTCCCAGCCCGTAGACGAGGTATTACACCTTTCCGACACGAGGCCCCAGGTTCGCGACCGGATGATCTCCTCCACCATCCGCTGGTTCCGAACCACGTTGGCCAGAGATTCCGTGCGTGCCTCTCGCGGGAAGAACCGAGCGGAGTATGGATCGAGTCGCTCATCGACCACCCTCTCTCGATCCCGGGCCGACTCCGTTTGCCGAAGGATCAAGTCCGGATCGTCAGGGTCGGGACTCGTCGCCACGCCCGCGCAGTAATTGAGCACGTCCGATCGAGTCTGCCATGACGGGAAGAGCACCCGGTCCTTAAAGTCCTGGCACGCCGTCGGGTTGATCGGTCGATCGAGTCTGGAGTCGGTCTGTCGGATAGCCGTCGAGGAGGGGTCGAACCCTTCGCGCGCTGGGGTGTACAGGGCGTTGAGGTTTTGCGTGATTGAGTCGTCGATCGTCGACCGCGAGAGACGCAGAAAGTCTATTCGGTGCGGATTGGTTATGATTAGCTCTAGTATATGCGCACGGCCGGGGCCCAATGGATCGATGGGCCAGGTCACGACGTACCCCGAAGTAACCGCTCATTGAAACAAAACTGAGGAGTCAGCCGGGGAGCCGGCGTCGACGTCGCCTTGGACATTTTCGGAACCTCCCCCGGGTCGGGATTCTGCCCTCGCCTGATACTCTTCGCCCAGAACCACTCCAGATTGGCGGCGGATCAGATAGTCCGTTCGAATGTTCGTCGAGTGGATGTCAGACGGTGTAAGTGTATTATGCACGTGTGTGGAGACACGGGGTGACGGGGCGATATATCTGCGACTGTGGGGACGGTTGCTGATGAGCAGACACAGTCTTGATGAGTTCGAGGATGCTCGAGGATGTCCGGGACTCGGAGCTGCGTGAGGAGAGAGTTGATTCCCCATCAAGGTTAGATTGTTGCGGAACCCACTTGATGCACTTGGTTCCATGATCAACCTTAGTCATCCGTCATGACATCTCTATAGAATCGACCAAGACGCGATCTTAACCTGACTACTTTTGCAATTTTTCCAATGGAGAATTATTATAATTACTGATACGTTCTAATATCGAATATCCATAGTTCAACTAATCTCCTCGCGATCTCGGAACAACCACCCTCTTTCCAAGAGGCGAATATCTTCTTCGTCTCCCTCGGCGGTAGCCACCAGAGACGCCTTGAGCTCAGCAGCTCTTTGCACCGTCTCATCATATCGTTCATTGCTGATCCACCCATCTTCGCTCACACCGCCGATTTCTTCCCGCCAATGGTTCACGACTTTGTTCAGGTCAAACCACAGCTGCTCCTGGTCATGGAACCCGTCTAACTCCGTGGGCGTAAATTGTACCGGGCACGATAACCCTTGCGTGCCGGGTAAATGGGTCCAATACTCGATCATACGGACTAATGCCCCCTTCAAGGTCATCAGGTTTCCGCTCCATTGGCGGCCAGCTCTATCGACCAAGTGTTGACGGGGAAGGAGCAGTGGGTCACGTAGAGCCTCGAGGTGGGCTTTGTTGAAGTGACCGTTCAAGATCCGGTAGAAATAGAACAGGAGACGTCGGCGATGAAGTTCGTCGGCTTCTTCCTTCTCTTCAGCAGAGAGGGTTTCGTAGTCCGGGGGAAGCGAGGGTTCTTTGAGGACGGGGGACTGCTCAGGGTCCGGGTTTTCAAAGGCACGGGGATAGCCTGCGACTAGGAGACGTGGCTCGACTGTTGCATGCTGCCAGTCGATGATACAAGAGATTGCGCCCGTGTCGGGTGAAATGAAAATATTATTGGGGTTCAGATCTCGACACGGTCAGGCGGATTTTCATTAGACAATTAGAACAGACATACCTGGATGACGAAGAGTCGGTCTGTTAAGCGGATCCGAAGATTCGTTTGGCAGCAGATACGGCGTTAACGCGAGATATTTGTCTAGCAGACGGAGGTAGTCTTCTGGAGATTTCTCCCCAGGGAAAACACCGTTGTGTGGAAAGTCCAATTCCATGGGTTTGCCATACAGTCGCGTCCATTCGATTTCTTTTGCAGCAATCGATGCAAGATAATCCTTGGGGATTTTCCCTATCATAGTCAGATGCTAACATAATGAGTAACCCCATGGGACGAGAAACCTACACGGACCACGATTTAGGTTGAGGCCAGCCCGCTTCCCATGCCAGAACGTATAATCTGCCGTTGGACCAATGCAGAGTGCCTCTGATTCAGGACTTCTTTCCGTGTCGGTTGAATAGAGCGCTGCCTGAAGCTCGGATGGAACATCTTTTTTGAAGTAGATACTCCCGATGGATCCGAAAGGGACGTCAAACAGCTTCTTCTCGATTTCAACAAAACTGGAAGCGAGTTTATGCCGCTCGCGCTTGCTCATGCTAAGCCATCTGGACTCCAAGCCGATTCCCGAAGCCTTCTCCATGACGATATATTCCGTGCCGACGGGATTGCTATCCGAAGAGGAGTATCCATAGACTTCGGGCACAGGGATCCCTTTCGAACGGAGGTAATGGAGGGTGGCAGCTTCATTCGCGGTGGCGTAATGTTGGGGGCCAGTGATGCGGTATGGAATTTTGACAATGGCCTCGAAACCATCGTCCATTCTTAACAGGAAAACTCGATTGAAACCTCCTTCGGCGAGTTTAGTAAGGTGAGTAGCGTGTCCATGACTAGGGTCAATATGGTTTTCTGCTTCTCGTAAAAGGGCCACGGGATCGAATTCGACATAGCGCTCCTTCAACCGAAGGGCCTCATTGTAAAGAAATCTACCGGAGGTATAAGAGAACAACCCCCGGTTTGTCTCTGTACCTTGAAACAAGAAAATTCGATATTAATAGCAGACAATCTAGGTGGCAGAGCTAAGATTACTAACTCATGCTTCGACGCTGTCTGTGGAAAGAGAAGTTGTGCAAGATAGAAGACGGAAGGCGCCGGTTGATAAATCGCGTAACCATTGTCAAGGCAGGCCCGTAGCCATGGGTTCCTGCATATCAATCTTCCTCGGGGTAGTGTGAAAACCGTCTGACGAAAGTTGTGAGCACGAGAGCATGAAGATATTTTTCTTGATACCTGCTCAGATACTTGGGAGTTGTTGCTTATAGCCCCCTGCCTGCAGGAGCGGAACCGGTGAAACGGGGTGTTCGGCGTTAGTCAGACCTCTCATGTTATGCTCAGTAGTAGTACGTTACATAGTGGCTTGGCAGGGCTCTCGCTTTACAACGGGCGCTCGATACGGTCACTCGATGGGGCACTTGGTATATGGTTGCTCCTTGGCAAGGATTTATAAGCTCATGGTCGAGAGAACTTTGTTATTACTACAACGCCCCTCTAGATTAGCAAACTCCGCCTGTCACGATGTCAACCCTATCTGAAAAACCATGTTATGGCAAAGCGTGGGTCATCTTCCAAGGTACCTAAGATTACCCCTCACACAAGACTAGGTAAGGGCCCACTGATAGTTCGAGAACCCCAGTGATAGGCAAGATTGGACCATCAAGCCCATAACATTTTGGGACGTGCTAACTTGGGTACTTTACTTACCTGCCTACATTAGGTAGGCGTACCTAGTTCTACCGTATCTTAGTAGGAACATACTGATTGGGGAACACCAGGTAGAGTTCAAAAGCCCTGCAAATTCGAGCAATTCGCCAATTGATGTCCCTGGTGGACTGACAGGGCTTTCCCAACCATACTCTTCATTATCCTCAACCCCCACCCCCTCTTATACAAGGCATGGAACAAGGCATGGATGTTTTCAGCTATTACATGAAAGGGCGCAGGCTCTCAATTCATTAAACACAGAATGCCCAACACACTTGGTACTGCTACTAGAGCCCTTCAAGCGAGTCTTTCACGGCGAGCTCAAATGTTTCATCATCAGGGTCAGTTCCTCTTTCAATATACATGGTCGCCATCACTGCATGTGTGCCTCCGTTGCGGTCTCGCCATTCTTTGATAGTGGAAGGGATTTTGCCAGCATTTGGCTGGAGTTGATATTTGTGATATTCTTTGCCGTCTTCTCTTGTAATAACGCCGTCGTAATCCCAGCGTACCCCATAACGAAGTAGGTCAGCCTGTGACTTTGGCCATACTGTCTTGCCTCGGTCGGCTGTTGGATTGAAGAATTTCTTGAGGTCAGCTGGGCGACCCATGATGACTTTGCTGACGCCAGCAATGGTCTTGAATAGTTTTCCCATGGTGTTGCGGGTCCTCTTAACAAGGCTGGTCAATAAAAGACGCCCAACATTTTGGCGGGATTCTTACCTGGCTTGCAGATTGGTATGCCTGTATATATATGCGGCCGGTCAACGGAGGAAGCAAGGACACTAGCGCTGGTGTCAAAGAATAGTAGAGAAATTGAATCCACGAAGCTGAAGGGGGTGCCTCCTGCCTTTTAATATCAAGAAAACTTACTAGGCCACGAACTAAGCGCCCACAGGGGGTCACTTAGGCACTTGTCCTTGCACAGCATTATGTCAACTCAGCCGTGGTCGAGCGTTCAGAACGCCCAGCGTAGGGTGGGCAATCTGAGCGGCAAAGGCTGTAGTGTAATTGGTAGGTAGATAGTGAGCTGGTCGGGTTATTGTTAGTGTGACTCCATTTGGCCATGGCCAAAAGACCAATCGCGAACAAGCTACTCCGCGGCTTCAATGCTTATGGCTCCTTCCTCTTGTGGGAGAAAACAGTAGGGAAGAATGAGCAGCTGATGTATTGAAAGCACCTAGGATTAGATAGGCGGAAGGAAGGATAGACAAGGTTAAGCCAAGGAAGTCTCAGAATTTTTATTAGCCGCGGTATAACAAGTACTTCGTTGCTGCTTGCCCTATGCTCTTGGAGACGGGCCATACCTGCAATTGTGCCAAATCCAAAAGCGTCTACATCATCAAGTCCTTCCAACTCCACATCTACCATATAGAAGCTTACAGAGCGATGATTTGGAGTACTCACGGACGATTTTATACCCTCCGCAATCACAGAATCAATAGTACGTTATTACTAAGCTCTCTTGGCCGCGATGATTGGCGTGTTTACCTTGTAATGTAATCAACGGGCTACTACTCTCAAAGTAGAACAATCCTACTCTCTCACCCAAAAGCTGCGTCCTTCCACCATCTTATTATCTGTCAACAAGCAATTCAATTCGTACTCCGTCGCGTTTTATATAACCCAATTGCATTCATCGAATTGATCAATTATGCCAGAGCTCGCAGAAGTCTCGCGCATCGTGCATTTCATCCGCCAACATCTAGTCGGGAAGACCCTCACCAAAGTATCCACCCAGAACGATGACATCGTCTACGGCAAGGCAGGGACCAGTGCAAGCGAGTTCCAAAAAGCAATGCAGGGGAAGAAGATCGCAGGCGCCGGCCAACAGGGGAAATATTTCTGGATTACAATGGACTCCCCACCGCACGTTGTGATGCATTTCGGCATGGCAGGCTGGCTGAAGATCCGCGACGCAGACACGTACTACTACCGCACTGACAAACCCGCGGACAAGGAGTGGCCGCCCAAATACTGGAAGTTCCTCCTGGAGACGGATGGGACCCCCGTAACCGAGGCGGCGTTTGTGGACTTCCGTCGGTTAAGCCGGATCCGACTGGTGGACTGCCCGGCGGACGAGATCCGCAAGTACAGCCCGCTGAAAGAGAATGGGCCCGATCCGGTGGTCGATAAGGATTTGGTAACGCAGGACTGGCTGGCGCGGAAGCTGCGCAGTAAGAAAGTGCCGATCAAGGCGCTTCTTCTGGACCAGGCTAATATCAGCGGGATTGGGAACTGGATGGGGTTTGTTCCCCGCGCTGTCTGGAGCTACCGATACTACTCTGATACTGACTGCATACCAGAGATGAGATTCTGTATCATGCGAAGATACACCCAGAACAATACAGCAATACGTTGGGGGACGATCAAATCAAGGAGCTCAACTCGGCAATCCACTACGTTTGCTCAACCTCGGTGGACCTCCTGGCCGATTCGGACAAGTTCCCCGAGGATTGGCTGTTCAAGCATCGGTGGAGTAAAGGGAAGAAGAACAGCACCTCTGCTCTGCCCAACGGGGAGAAAATCGTCTTCCTTACTGTGGGCGGGCGGACAAGTGCTGTGGTGCCGAGTGTACAGAAGAAGACGGGCCCGGTGTCGAAGGACATCAATGGAGATGATTCTAGCTCCGCCAAAGGGGATTCCAAGCGGAAGCGAGCCACGAAGGAAGAAAACAATGCACAAGTTAAAGAGGAAGAGGAGGAGGAGCCGAAGCCAAAAAGAGCCGGGTCGAAACGGCAGAGCAAACAGAGCATAAAGAGCGAGGAAGAGGTCAAACCCGAGGTATCATCCGTCGGCCGGCGACGCTCGACGCGAACCAGAAATTAAACATTGCTTCGTATCTGACTTGTCTGATGTATGGAGGCTATGTACATTACCACTGTCTCTATCAACCACATATTCCATCGAAGAAGACTGGGTATCATCAAACTCTGAGGCCCTGCAGCCTGTTGCGGAAGGTATCAAAATTCCCGGTACTAATGGAGGGCCCACCTGGGGTCTCCAATACCGCAAATACGATGCGTTCCCACCAGCCCTGAAACTCCTGCTCCTGCAAGACCTCCGCCCAGCAGTCCGCAACCTCCTGTTTAGGGTTTGCGAAGGCCCCACAGCCAAGCGCCCCCAGGACCAGCCGCCGCTGTCTATTGTATGCCGCCACCCGGAGAATAACACGCATCTTGTCCTTGGTCAAATCCCGATCGGAAGCGTGCTTGAACCTGGGCGGGTTGGCCTTCAGGATTTCCGGCCGCCGCACGGCAGCCATACTGACGACGCTGACGACGGGGAGTAATTCGGGTCTCTGGAGGTCCATCAACCCGTGGCCTTGATCGAAGCTTTCCCGCATGATGAGCACCGTCGGCGAGTATATAGCGTCACGGTCCCGAATGGGATAGAACCGCCGCTTGAGCGTGAAGCTGAGACTGCTGCGATAGCAGAGCGCCTCCTCCTGGGCCATTGCGCCTCGCAGCCAACCCCCACCGGGGTGCTTCTCGCTCGCTAGGTTGAGCACGCACACCTTAGCTGAGTGGTCGGGACGGAGGAAGCCGTTTGGCCCGGCCAGCCCAATCGCCGTATCGTATGTATCTGCATTGACGACCTCTACGCTGGCGCTGAGATTGTTGGGTCTGTATTTGGCGTCTAGAATGGGGGTCCGCGCATGTGCGCAGTAATGTCCGGTCGGGGGCGCTCGGGGCCGCAGGGCGAGGAGCTGCGGCAGAAGCGCCTTTGTCTCTTCTGCTGTCGCGCGCAGGATCTCGCGTCGATTTGCACCCGGGGTGGGTTTTGAAGTTGAAGGGGGCTTGGAGCTGGATGGCTGGGACCAGGATTTGGGGAGAGTACTCTGGGAGTACTTGGGCGGCTTTGAGGAAGACATGTTGTCGGCTTGAGAGTATAATTGCTTGAGGATAGAAGTTTAAAAAAGCCGTCAAACAATGACAGCAACAACAATATTTATACTACTACATGAGGCTGAAATCCGGGGATCGTTCGTCCTGCACTGCCTAAACTTGACCTGACTCACCTCGTATTCATGGGTTTAGTCCCTAATGGTCGTCGCACAGCCATCCATGTGGATCAGGGGGCCGGGCGGTGAGAGCTTATCAGTGGGGCGTCTCTCGAATGGGTCTCGCTGGAGGAAGGACCCGTCGATAGCAAGAGGACGTCATAAGATCAAAGTGCGGGTTATTGCCACTTAGAAACAGCTCCCTTGGCCTAGTGGTTATGGCGTGGCTCTTATGGTGAACTACCTCGTAGAGGATTCTCCATGACCGGAATAGCTAAAGTCGAGGGTTCGATTCCCCCAGGGAGCATCTTCAACTTTTTTTTTCTTTTCTCCCATGGAGCTGCTGAATATTCTCATTTTGTCTGGCAAAATGAGACGAGTGTCAACGCGTCATTCTTACCAATTTTATCCGGTTCTTAAAATAGGTAGGTTTATGGTTGGAAGTATGATACTACGCGAAGTCAGTAATTTCCGCGGCAGAACTGCAGGCGGTGAGCTTATCAGTACTCCATTATTAATAATAATCGGCTGATTCCTGTTGGTTCCCTCGCCACGCCGGATGACAAACTTCCTCCATCACGAGCTTCTAGATCTAAATATCTTCCAGTGACCGGTTCGCTCTCTCTTGACTGTACTGTACTTGCTTCTCCTTCTTTCTCAGTGTTGGTACAATCCAACTTTCTGTCGTTCAAACCAGACTCAATCTCTTCCTGCGGGGTGGCGCTATCTCTTCCCGATAATCGCTCCGCGGGGTTTCGCCGCGTCGGTCACCATGAGCGCCATTCTATCGGCGGACGACTTGAACGATTTTATCTCGCCTGGCGTCGCCTGTATTAAACCGGTCGAGACGCTTCCGCAGAAAGAACCCGCAAATACAGAGGTATGACCATTTTCCCTCTCTTCGCCGATATCGCACCCCGCACTTGAGAAGACACTGATTGGTAATCGTGTAGAAACCTTACGAAGTGACCAAGGAAGACAAAGTCCAGCCGGAAAATGCTCCGCCAGCGGAGATCTCCCTGACGGATTGCCTTGCGTGCTCGGGATGTGTGACGTCGGCCGAAGCAGTGCTGGTGTCGCTGCAATCGCATACTGAAGTCCTGAACAATCTCGATGCGCACCCGGAGATCCCTGTTCACACTGCACAGAATGGAGTCGCGACGGACATTAATGGAGCATCGTCCAGCGAAGGTCGCATCTTTGTTGCGAGCGTTAGCCCCCAGGCGAGGGCGAGCTTGGCAGCGACCTATGGGATCTCCGAACGGGAGGCAACGCACATGATCCACCAGTTTCTCAGTGGTCCGCAGGGGTTAAGGGCGGGAGGCAAGCATGGAAGCGGCTTCACCTGGGTGGTTGACACCAACGTCTTGCGCGAAGCCGTTCTGGCCCTCACGGCGGACGAGGTGGCAGAGACGTTAGCAGCAAACGCCGCGGGCAGCAACCTCCCCAAGCGGCCCATTTTATCCTCAGCCTGTCCGGGGTGGATCTGTTATGCCGAGAAAACCCACCCGTTCATCCTCCCGCACCTGTCGCGCCTCAAATCGCCTCAAGCGCTGGCGGGCACTTTCTTGAAGAGTGTCTTGAGCAAGGCCCTCGGCGTGCCTGCTTCTCAGATTTGGCATTTGGCGGTTATGCCTTGTTTCGATAAGAAGCTGGAGGCCAGTCGAGAAGAACTCACCGACGCCGCGTGGAACCCAGACGCTGCGCAGGGTTCGTCCCCGGTGCGCGATGTGGACTGCGTCATCACCTCGCGCGAGCTGTTGACCTTGGCATCCGCACGAGGGGTCTCCCTCCCCTCTTTACCGCTAAAAGCCCTCCCCTCGTCCCACACCCCGCCGTTTCCCGATGCCGCCCTGAACTCATTTCTCTTCTCCAAACGCCTATCTCCCGAACAGTCGACAGACGCATCCACCTCCGGCGGCTATCTCTACCACGTGCTTCTGTCCTTCCAAGCCCGTCATCCAGGAAGCCAGATAGTCGCCCAGCGCGGGCGGAACGCAGACGTGGTAGAATACACCCTCATGTCCGCCGGCAACGAGCCCCTCCTAAAAGCAGCCCGGTACTACGGGTTCCGAAACATCCAGAACCTCGTCCGAAAGCTCAAACCCGCACGAGCCTCTCGACTCCCCGGCGCAAAAGCCGCCGCCGTATCCACCAACCGGCGACAACCGATGTCGCGCAATGCAGCCGCAGGATCCGGGCCCGACTACGCCTACGTCGAAGTCATGGCTTGCCCCGGTGGCTGTACCAACGGAGGCGGCCAGATCCGCATCGAGGACGCACGACAGGCTACTACGACCATTTCCAGCGTAGAGCCGCCCACCGCAGAGACCCCGTCCAAGCCATCCCCGCATGAACAGCGCGCATGGCTGGCCCGTGTGGACGAAGCGTACTATTCCGCCGACTCCGACTCAGAGATCGCCCCACAGTCTCTTTCTATCACGGACAAAGAAGAACAGATCCATCAAGCCTTACAGCGTTGGTCGGAGCTGATCAACGTGCCGCTGTCGAAGTTGGTCTACACTACCTACCGCGAGGTGGAGAGTGATGTGGGTAAGGACAAGACGGCCGCACCTAATGACACGACGCGCGTTGTCGAGCTTGCCGGGAAGATCGGCGGAGGGTGGTAATGTCGATGAAGGTTTACGATGTATATACCTTACTTAATGTGTTGGGTGGATGTCTGTCTCTCACGAGTTTGGGTCTGAGTTTGGTTGGGTACGGACGGTTTGCATTCGCATATAGATACCAATAGAATTCTCGTTATGCACCAACTCCATCACCAACTAGTTCTTCCAAGCGTGGTTCTCGTACATACTAGGTATATCCTAGTTTGTGAACAGAATACCTTACAGAAGTACCTAGGTACCTACTAAACCTCGTTGTAGTCAGTCGTAGTACAGAATATACTCCCTACCTTAGTACCGAACAACCAATTGGCGCTCTCCACCGCCTAACCCAAACCAGCTAGCCCCATAAACCGCACCGCTGACTCATCATCTCAACCGCCGAAAAAAAGATCTCAAGCCAACGACAGCCAGATAGTTAGATAGAATCATCGCCATCCAGATCCTCAATCTCCACCACATACAATACACCTCTACGAACCCCTCACCACACAAACCAACCAATTAACCAACCCCGCCAAAAGAAAGAAAGAAAATGTCCCGCGAAGCCTACCAAGTCCCCCCCACCATGGGCGGCAACCAGAACGCCTTCGCGACAGACGGGGCCGTCTCGCTGGAAGGTCCGGTCGTGGCCTACCTGTGCGGCGAGTGCAACTCGCGTGTGTCGCTGAAGCGGGGCGACCAGATCCGGTGCAAGGAGTGTGGACATCGGGTGTTGTATAAGGAGCGGACGAAGAGGTATTTCTCTCTTTTCCCCATTTTCTTCCTTTTTTATTCTTTCTTTCCCCCAACGCGAGGACTGTTTGCTATGTTTTAGAGGGTGGACTCTTGCTAACGGTGATTGGTATTTAGAATGGTTCAGTTTGAGGCGCGATGAGTTGGCTGTTGATTTAAATATTTTGTCGCTTGACTTGACTTGACTTGGTGGATGATGGACAATGGATGATGGTGTAGATGGACCGTCGGAGGACAACGGTGGCGGGGTCAGGAATTGAATTACGATTGATGTGTGTGCATTCGTTAGGGCGCTTGGAGTTTATCGGGTGGGATTTTTTATCACAACAGAGATATTCATATCGGGAAGAGAAAAGAGAGAGACGGATGGATGGTGGAGATATCGGACTGCCTTTCTTTCGACGACGGAGTGCTCTATCTATCTCCATGCAGTGGAGTGTCGTCGATTGACGGTTCATTAATATCCATCCATATCTATGCTCGCATGCTACTCAAATACCAGATATATTATTCTTGCTGTGCTTTTTCCAAGTGGGGACTGACTTGTCCGACATAATATGAGAAATGGATAGATCAGTTCAGATGAAGAAAACGGTGATGCGCTCCCTCCTTTGTGGAGCGATGTGAGAAAACCCGAAATAAAGAAGAAGAAGAAGAAGACGAAGAAGACGAAGAAGAAAAAGAAGTAAAGAAATCTATGCATCGTACGATTACTCAAGCTTGTTCGTCACCTCGATAAACCCCTCCAAACATTTGAGCGACGCTCCGCTCTCGATGGCCCAGCGAGCCCGACGGACACCTTCCTTCCAGCGCCCGCCGCCGGGCCCCCGCTCGGTGATGACCTTGCCGTCGTCGCCAGGCCCCATGTTGCTCGTCTCGGCCTCGCAGATGCCCGACGTGACCAGGAGCGCCGCAACGTTCATGAGCACGAAGGTCAGGATGGGGTCATCCCGGGGGAGCTCGTTGCGCAGGATACTCATCAGCTTGGCTGCGTTGTCCTTGGGCATCTTGCGCCCGAAGACGGCCGTCAGCGGGTGCACTGGCAGCCCAAAGTCCGACGGGTGCAGCTGGAACGTTTCCACCTCGACCAGCGTGCGGGGGTTCTCCTCGTCTTCTTCGCTGTCGTCGTCGTCCGCGCGCGACGCATCGAACGCCGGGTTGGGGTACTCTGCCAGTCTCCAGCAGTTGGTCTTTCCGGCGCAGCTGATCTCGTCGAGGTCCTCCTCGCCGCAGACCACCATTGCTTTCTTGCATCCGTTCTGACGCAGGGCGTCCGCAAAGGTCGGACCCAGGCTCTGATAGGCGACGCCGACCACGCGGGCCTCGATGGCCCAGTCGATCGGGTTGGCCAGCGGACCCATCAGGTTGAAGATGGTCCGGAGACCGAGGCCGCGACGCACGGGGTCGGCGTACATCATCGCCTGGTGGAAGTTGGGGGCGAACAGGAACGCGTAGTTGGTCTGTTCGTACACCTGGGGCAGATTATCGGCGGAGACGGCGGAGATCTTCGGAGGGACGGGCTCGATCGCGTTCAGAACGTCGGCGGACCCGGAGAATGAGGTTTGGGCGCGGTTCCCGTGCTTTGCCATCATGAGAAGCGGCGAGGCAACAATCGAGGCGGTTGTGGAGATGTTGAAGGTCGAATGCGAATCTCCGCCGGTGCCGACAATGTCGCACTATACAAGGGCTTCTGGTTAGACCATCTTCGATCCGGCACATCACCAGATCAAACCAGACTCACCACACCACCATGGTATTTGCCTTCACTCTTCCCACGGGCCGTGACGGCCTTTTTCAAGGCGGTTCTATCCGCCTGGCGGGCCGCCTCTCTCATGCGTAGGGAGCATTGCGCAATGACCGCTGCCTCCCGATCTTTCCCCGTCGAGTGAAGCAGGGTCAGCAGAGCTGCCGTCTGAATCGGAGATAGGCGATCCTCAAAAATCAAGGCAAACGCAGCGGCAATCTCGGAGGCTCCTACTGGGGCATTGGGCGCGGGGTAGGCGAGGTTCTTCAAGAGGGGCGAAATTGAAACCTGGTTGGGTTTCAGGTCAAAGATGGAGGCAGACATCTTGACTGATGTGAGAAACAGAGCCTCAGATGGGATGAGGAGAGGGGAAGAGAGGGATATAAATGCCAACGGAGTAACACAAGCAAGGCGATCTGACTCAATCGCGACTCTGCCAAAATGCCAAATGCCCCTCCCGCGGCCCGGCGATGTCGGCCACGGTCCGGCAGAATGCCTCACCGCCCATACCACCGACTATTCCTGTTTGGGCCGTCAAGATTTCCGTCTGGGAATTTATCGTCTCCCGTCACCATCGTCCAAAGACTTCATCCTCCTGTCGGCAGCACCCCCATTTTCTCGTCGTGGAGGACTGGTATCTGTCCGATTCTACCATTGAACGGCTCAATTGACTTTTTCCATTCCATCCACCCCGAAATCACGCACAATGCCGCCCCGCGTGCGTCTCTCCAGCGGCCGCATCGCCCAGCCGCTCCGACGCCAGACGGTCTGCCAATATGAACGCCCCATCGCTGCCTCCTGGGTCAGGTCCGCAGCGACCGTCACGACGCCCGCACCGTCGGTCGAGCAGATGACCCAATCCGTCCCCCCGATCGCCAGATACCCTCCGTCGCAGCCTCCCTCGCACCGCAGACCGGAATTCCGCCGGTCCCAGCTCTTGCGGCAGTACACCTCGCTGATCCGGACGACGCCGCTGATGCTCTTCCTGCAGCACGACAACCTCAAATCCGTGGAATGGGTGGCCATCCGTCGAGAATTGAGCCGGGCGCTGCAAAAGGTCGACGCGCAGATCGCCGCCGAGGGCCGCAGCGTGCCCGCCCTGGCGCCGCACATCAAGATCCAGATCGTCCAGACGAGCATCTTCGAGGCCGCCCTCCGCATCGTCGAACACTTCCGCCCCACGGCCCAGCAGACAACCCCCTCCGCGGAGGTGCCGCTCGCCGCGTCGCGCGACGACCCCACCCTCACGCACGACCTCTCGCGCGCCGCCCACGACGCCGTGCTCCCCTTCAAGGGCAA
Organism: Aspergillus neotritici; assembly: GCA_023619815.1. Taxonomy (NCBI): domain Eukaryota; kingdom Fungi; phylum Ascomycota; class Eurotiomycetes; order Eurotiales; family Aspergillaceae; genus Aspergillus; species Aspergillus neotritici. Next base: position 103,124 of record JALZYL010000040.1, on the reverse strand, counting down.
ACACGAGCTCTCCAGCGTCCTGTTCGGCCCCATCGCCGTGCTCTCCATCCCCGAGGTCTCCCCCGAGCACCTCAAGGCCGCCCTGACGGTGCTGGCCCCGCGCGCCACGGGCTTCCCCGTCCCCACCCGCAAGGCCAACCCCAGCTGGCACGAGCTGCCCGTCCAGGACGGTCTCAACAAGCTGGCGCTGCTGGCGGCCCGCGTCGACGGCAGGGTCTTCGACCTCGACCAGACCAAGTGGGTCGGCGGGATCCAGGGCGGCATGGACGGCCTGCGCTCCCAGCTCGTCACGGCCCTGCAGAGCATGGGCTCCAGCCTCACGAACGCCTTGGACGGCGCTGGCAAGAGCCTGTACTTTACGCTGGAGAGCCGGAAGAACGTGCTCGAGGAGGAGCAGAAGGGCCCTGCCGAGGGCGGTGACAAGACGGATTCTTAAGCTGCCTGCCTGTCTGCTTTAGAATTCGATGTATAATACATAGATGTACTCGTCTTTTCCCTTTTCTTTTTCTTTCTTTTTCTTGATATGTTGTCCCATGGTCTGTATTTCTTTTAGCACGTCAGAATTTTATCTGCACAGGAGTGGAGTGAATAGAATGCGATGGCATTTTCAGTGGTATTAAATTATATTCCGTATCGTTTAAAAATAGGGGGTTCAGGGACCCGTTGAATCTAACAAGATGGTGCACGCACGACTTCTACTTCCGCCGGACAACAGGCAAATGAATCAACCTTGCTTCTCCCCATGCTCCTCATGGCGCAGCCTCAACCGCGCGTTCATCCCCACGATACACCGCACGAGGTCCCAATCGCCGTCCTTGCCCACCCAGTCCGTGACCAGGATCCCCGTGGACCAATCGCCGTCGTTATCGCAATGTCTCCGACAGAGGTACTCGACGGTCGCCGGGTTCACCTTGGCAGCGATCTTCTCGGGCCAGGTCCCGAGTTTCCAGAAGTTGCTGGCGCTCAGGAAGTTGACGTAGAAGGGATGGGCGCCGCCGTCGGGCCCAGTCGGGTGGTGGCGGCGCTCGCCGGCGCGACGGCAGTGGTCCAGCACGTACTGGACCTTCTGCTGGATGATGTGCTTGGCTAGGACCTCGTAGAAGTCCTGGATGCAGACCTGGCCGCTGGGGCAGGTCGCGTTGTCGCAGTTGTCGGCCCAGCCGCCGGCGTCGATGCCCCATCCTTGGCCGTCGTGTTGGCCCTTGAGGCGGTCTTCGATGTCGAAGCGGCGGAGGAGGACGATCTTGCCGCGAGCGTCGCCGAGCGTGGGGATCTTGGGACGCGTGTACCACTTGCTGTCGGGGCGGGCGTAGTGGTCGGCGAGGATGCGGCTGAGTTGCTGGTCAGTGTGGGTGCCGGGGCCTTCGCGCTTGATCGAGACGATGAGGGTCTCCGAGGGGTTGGCGTCGAGGAATTCTTCCACGTCGCGGATCAGGTCGCGCAGGTACCGGTTGCCCTTGAAGGAGATGGGGAAGACGCCGTGCACGAGGATCAGCTCGTCCCGGGCGGCGTCGTCGGGGTACTGCGGCTGCACGCGGATGTCGAAGAAGCGCACCCCGTTCCGGAGCTGTTCCTTGGGGCTGACGGCCTGGCAGCGGACCGAGGGCGGCGCGACGTGGGAGGTCGCCGAGTTGTGGGTGCCCGGGATGGAGAGGGAGGACAGCAGGAGGCTGTCCTTGAGCTCCCCCATCCACGCGTGCATCCTGGCGGAGGAGTAGATGGCCAGGTGGGCTTCCGGGGTCACGTAGACGGCCGTGAGGTTGAGCTTGGGGTTGTCGCAGAGCGCCTTCATGGTCGCAGACTCGGCGGTGGGCACGGGGGTGTGCACCTGATGGGGCTCCCCCTCGGCCTCGAAGATCCAGCGCAGCTTCTCCTTGTCGGAGTCGACATAGGTGCGGAGGTCGGTTTTCACCGTCGCGAAGGGTTCGACGCGGATTTCCACATCTTCATGCGCGAAGGGCTCCCCGGCGGTGGTCGACGCGTCGGCGCGGGTCCGGTTCGTAAAGACTCTGGTGACACTTTTGGCCAGACCGAGGGGTCGCAAGCGCTCAATGCGCTTCAGCGTGACCGGCGTGGAGGTGAGGTTGCGAATGGTCAGACGGTCGGCCACCATGACGAAGGGTAGGAGATCTCAATGCCTCGACGAGTTGTTGCGTGCGGGATCGGGATTGTGCAGAATAGGAGAAAAATTCCACAGTCCAGGAGACAGGTCCATGCATTGAATAACCCACGGATCGGAGAAATCGACCAGGGTCCCAGGCAAGGGGCATTATTGGCCGGGGCGGGCCAGGATAGACGGAGTATGGGTCTGGAGATGTACTAGTCAGGGAAAGCGCACCAATAATCGCTGGCATCGAGTACCTCAGATCTCCCGGGAATTTGGGCCCGAAATCTTTAAAGCGATCCTATCCAGTCTCCGTACTTTGGACTCCGTAGTGGATCGTCCAATTTGGCAAGGATATCACTGGGGCCGATGATTAAAGCTGGTCGAATTCATCCATCCTATTGTCATACTCACTACTTACTGTACTCGGTCGCCATCCTCACCACCAAAACTCTATGTTGATGCCCGATCTATACCGGGTGATGACGATCGGCATTGCCCATCGAACCGACGGATCCACCGGAACCATGAACAGAACTCCAGGAGGATTGATAAGAGTTGGTCGGATCACATCAGTTGAGGAAGAAGAGCGGATCACTTCAGTTGAGGAAAAGAGCGGAGGAAGAGGAAAGGGAAAGTCCCGAGGAATGCGGAGAAGGGTCACGTGCGATGACGCCCGCGGCATCGGTTATCGTCGGGGGTTCTGGTTGAAGGAGGAGTTCAGTAGTCTCGTTTCCCCCCTTCTCCAGCACCATTTAACAATGGCCTCTGGATTCGCTTCAATTCTTCCTCTTGATTGTCTTCTATTCCGGTTTTTGAGGTAGACACCATGAGCTGTTTGCGACGTTACGGTGGGAGCCTTCCCCGGGCTCTCCGATCATCGACTCCGTGGAGAGCCGCTTCAGTCCCTTCCTTGGGGAGATACGTGCCCCGCCGTCAGTTCCACGCGGCGCCAGCGCTCTGGGGGGTTAAGTCGCAGGTGTTGAAGGATGTCGGGGAAGGTGAGTGGAGTCTCGACGATGAGATGCTATGGCAAGACCGGACCGGCTCATTCTGGTTGCAACAGGCATCACCGAAGTCCAGATCATCCAGTGGTACGTCGAGGAAGGCGCTCATATCGAGGAGTGGAAGCCGCTGTGTCAGTATCAATCGGACAAGGCCGTAGACGATGTCAGTCCCTGTTTCGCTCGTCAGGTGCCGACAGTCCGCTAACAGCCCGAGTAGATCACCTCGCGGTATGAAGGGGTAGTCAAGAAGCTTCATTTCCAAGCAGATGACACCGTTCCCACCGGCCGGGTAGGGAGACTCAACTCCAAGATATTTGCGAGATCCTCGTACTGACTAGCGTCGCAATAGGCACTCTGCGATATAGAAGTCGACGACCAACAGTATCCCGACGAGCATCATCCACCAGAACCCGCACCCCAGCCCACAGCTACCCCCCCTCCCGCAGAGCCCGTACCAACACAACCCAAGGAGTCCCCTACACCGACCTCCCCTGTAAACAACGCTCCAGTCAGCCCGTCCAAATCCGGAGTGGCAACGCTGGCGACCCCCGCAGTGCGGGGAATGCTCAAGACCCTCAACGTCAACATTCAAGACGTCGCAGGCACCGGCAAAGACGGACGAGTCCTCAAGGAAGACGTGCAGCGCTTCGTCGCCAAACGCGACTCCGCATCCGCAGTCCCAACCCCAGCCCCAACGGCCGCCACGCCGCAGACCGAAACGACCGTCGATCTCTCGCCGATCCAAGCTCAAATGTTCAAAACCATGACGCGCTCGCTCAACATCCCGCACCTCCTCTACGCCGACGAGCTCAACATCAACAACATCACCGCACTGCGGAAGAGACTTGCCACCTCCACCAAGGACCCCAAGAAGATCACCTTCCTCTCCTTCGTCGTCAAGGCCGTCTCCCTCGCCCTACAAGACTACCCTCTCCTCAACGCCAAGCTCGACACAACCAGCAACCCCGACAAGCCCCAGCTGGTCATGCGGCCGCGGCACAACATCGGCGTCGCGATGGACACGCCCACAGGGCTGATCGTCCCCAACGTGAAAGACGTCGCCAACCGCTCCATCGCAGACATCGCGGCGGAGATCTCACGCCTCGCGGCGCTGGGCCAGCAGGGCAAGCTGACCCCCGCGGACCTCAGCGGCGGCACCATCACCGTGTCCAACATCGGCAGTATCGGCGGCACCTACGTCGGCCCCGTCATCGTCCCCAACGAGATGGCCATCTTGGGGATTGGAAAGTCGCGCAGGATGCCTGTCTTCGACGACGCGGGCCAGGTCGTCCCCGCCGAGCTGGTCAACTTCAGCTGGAGTGCGGACCACCGCATCGTGGACGGCGCGACTATGGCGCGTATGGCGACTAAGATCCGCGAGATGATTGAGGCGCCGGAGGAGATGTTGCTCAGTATGCGATAGCCAGATTTAACGTATATTAAATCAATGCATTAGATTTCTATGTCACCAGCATGGCCATGACGTCATTCAGACCGTAGTCATAGGATAGAGACTAAGCAGCTAGCTAAGCTACCTTATGTATGTCACGTACGCCTGAGTGGATTAAAGGATGAAAGAGAAAGCTGTATGAGTGGACCAGCAAGTCTGTGGTAAAGCTAAAATAAAACGCCTGAACGCATGCGCAAACCGAATCAATAGACATGACAAACAGGAAGACGAATACAGCAGCAGCAGGGTCTAGCTGTGACTGAGAAACTCCGCAAGAACGCCCGAACCGGTCTCCAACCGTCCATATCCATCCTCCCATTCAGTACAAAGAAGCAATAAACCAGAGCAAAAGACCAACAAGACCAACGACCGAGATATCAAACGAAGAAGCAAAGAATCAAGAGGAAAAAGAGAAAGAAGAAGGTCACTCAAATTCGGCCAACTTCTCCCTCACCAACCGGGCGACTTCCCTCTCGACCAACTCAGGCGCAACGTCCGCATCGACAGTCATCGCGTCCCACTCGCCCTCAGGCTCCTCCAGGTCCTTCAGCTGCGACTGGACCATGCTGCTCTTCATGTAGTGGGCCTGACGCTGGGTGACCCGGCGGAAGAGGGCCTCCTCGCCGAGACGCAGGTACACGAAGTGAATCTGGACGTTGGGGGCGCCGTAGGCGGCGACGCGCATGACGTCGCGGTACTTGCGCTTGAGGGCGGAGCAGGCGACGACGACGCCGGCGGGCGGGTGGAAGTTGTTGGATTCTGAGGGGGACAGGGCGTCGATGGCTGCTTGGCGGAGGGAGATGAGCCAGTCCCATCGGTCTGCGTCTGTGAGGGGCGTGCCGGAGCTCATCTTTTCTTTGTTGGATCTGGTGTGGAACTGGTGTCGTTAGTTTTCTTTACTTTGTTACTGGGTGGGCATGTGTTGCAGGGGTAGAAGTATAGAAAGGTATATGCGAAAAGGTCGGATACTCACATCATCACCCTCTAGAAACGGTATCCCTAGATCCCGATGGATCCCCTTTCCGACGGTGCTCTTCCCACAGCCGGCTGGGCCGGTGACGACCCAGATGTGCTGCGTGGGAGCCGTGTGCGCGGTCAATCCGAGCATGGAAGCAGACGATCGATTCAAGGAGCCAGTAACTGCCGCAGCATTATTGCGAGGCGGCTGGATGCGTTCCCCGGCGGACAACATGGTGGATCAGACAGTGAGGCGATAATACAGCAAGAGAAGTTGAGTTCTTCGGTGAAACCGCGAGTAGTAGAAGTTTGGGAAGATTCCTAGAACGGAAAGGCGCCAGAAGGATGGAAGGGAGGAAAGAAGTCTATGACGCTTGCGGAGGGTACGGAGTGATTCGTTGCTTGGGAAAGGGGAAGGGAAGAAGATTAAATGGTTCGACCAATCGGTGTCCAGTGGTATACAGTTCGACCGTGGTTGGCACGATGGGGTATGTTGCCTGGTTAATACAGGAAACGAAGTGGGGTTGTTATAACTGGCACGATGGAAGGGAGAAGAAGAAGTATCGAAGTATGAAAGTTGGGTCGGTGGGTCATGGACAGGCCCGAGGGGGGGAAAGAAAGGGTTTATATTTCTTTCTATCAGATATTGGATCATATCACAATAATGATATTGATGATGATGACCGCGACCAGGACCATGACCATGCAGGATACCATTAGGACATCAGGCGGTGCTCTAAGTCAATGTTTAGTGTTGAGTGATTCATCCTGTCGATTGTCTTCCAGCTGTTCCGTGTGGCCATCCTGATCAATCAATCCTTCCGGTCCAGGATTAAGGGGCAGGAGGAGAAAGGGATACATCATTTCGATACCCTGGGGCGAGTGGAGACAAACCATCAGCAGGAAAAGACGAGAGAAAGAGTCCGGCGGTCTGGTTGTTAGCGGGAGATCCGATCGAGTGGATGCGGTTTGCTCTCGAAGGCATCCTTCATTTTCGCCCGTTCCCAACAATGTCTGTACCACGTTGAAAGGATCATCTCTGCCCAAAGGGATGTTGGACTTTCACAAGGCGGATCTGGTTCCCCGGTCCAGCAAGCACCTTGTCTTTGTGTTTCTTTGTGGTGCAGGGGGGAGCCGGGAGAGCCCCGTCTGGAAGGGATGATGTCATTCGTTCCCTCGCGCCGGGGAAGGAAGAAGAGTCAATAACAAAGGATAATCAAGCGATTGATCATCCAGGCTGATGGATGCGTAATCCGACCGTATTGACCGTGTATCGAAGAATCCACCCCCACGCTATTCCCCTTTGTGAAGTAGTGTCTGTTTCATGGATTCTTTCCCTCAACCCAAGGGCGAGGAAAAAAAAGGAGACAAAAAGGAGTGTCCATTCCATGAAATCACCGACCCAGACGATCCCACTGGTTCAGGAACCAGCTGTCCCACATTTTCTGTGGGATTGCCCAAGTTTCATCGGTGGCTGTCTGGATGATTATCATTGACCTGTCACCGTACTTTTGCTCAACATGGAACAGGTCCAATTCCAACAAATCAAAGGAATAAAAGAAAACAATAGTATGATAATAACCATCGATCAATAAAAAAAAAGTCAAAGATATCATCTAAAAGAAAAACCCTGCATCTATCCGTCTGCACTTACCCGACTGCCAACGCTGCCAACGCTGCCACAAGAAAACACACCCCCGGTCAGCGCTGCTCCCAATCCAGCTGCAACAGCCTCTCCGGCCATTGCAGCCAGACGCACGGGTATCAATGGCTCAGTCCGGGGGATATACAGGCTGAGATTTGCCGACGAACGGTGACACCGTCCCAGTCGGATTGGAATTTACCCATCAGCCCCGGAAACGTGTTTCCAGGCCGGGTCGGGTTTTGAACCTCTTCTGCCAATCACAGTGGTGTCTCCTGCCCCTCATGCCCCTAGTCGTGTCTGTTATGGACGGGAAAATTGAGTCCAACTAACGGACGTCTCAGTCCATGACTCCATGCCCAGTCCAGTCCAGCTCGTGTCGGTCAGCTCAGGTGTTCAGTTTACCCCTCTTCGTCATCCACTCGTAGAAGAAACCGCCGTCATCTGGCAATCTGAATAGGTGTGTAAGAGATAGAGATGGCTTCGTCAGTGGTCATCTGCGTAGTGGATCCATCCTTACTGGTCTTGATCCGTCTTATTGCGGAAGTGTCAGTCAACTAGATTAGTAGGGTTGGACTATTCTTTGCGATAGACATGGCTCGGAGCACGGGGTAGTGTCTGGTGAGATTTCAAGCCTTGATCATGCCCATTGAGTCAGTCTTTTCTATACAGACCGCTAGATCTGCAATTGATCCAGTCGGATCGTCCTGACCATATCTCGATGGAGAGTGTAGAGTGGGAAAACGTGACATCCGGCCGGACAGACCGCCTGCCGCAATGGGACGGAATGACGCTGGCCATCTAGACTGCCGGCGGAGACTTGGAGACTGAGACTGAGACTGAGATCGAAACACCCACGCTCACGATCATACTCGATCGGTTCCTATTCCTCTCGATCGGCCCCACGACCTATCAATTGATATTAGCACCGTCTCTGCCATCCCTTTCTCCGCCCTCTCCCCGCCATGACGTCCCTTTTTTTCTCCACCCCCGTTGATATCGACGTCGTTCTCGAAGACAGCGATGAGCGTCAGTCGGTCGACGTCAAGCTCGATAAGGGCCGTCGCGAACGGGTCCCACTGTACATGGATGGCGAGTCGGTCAAGGGTGCCGTGACGGTCCGACCCAAGGATGGAAAACGATTGGAGCACACGGGCATCAAGGTGCAGTTCATTGGCACGATCGGTATGCCCACCCAATCGTATTCACCCCGCATCTCGTCCGGGACATTCCATGATGCCTATCTTTCCGTGACGGAGTAGCGGTGGTGGTGTGTTCATGTTGTGGATGATGTCGCATGAGTGCTAATGTTCTATCTTTGGCCAGAGATGTTCTACGACCGTGGCAACCATTACGAATTCCTCTCCCTGGTGCAGGAACTCGCCGCCCCCGGAGAATTACAACACCCCCAGACCTTCCCCTTCAACTTCAAGAACGTCGAGAAGCAGTACGAGTCCTACAATGGCATCAACGTCAAATTACGGTATTTCGTCCGCGTGACGGTGTCCCGGCGCATGGCCGACGTAGTCCGGGAGAAGGATCTCTGGGTCTACTCCTACCGTATGCCCCCGGAGACCAACAGCCCCATCAAGATGGATGTGGGTATCGAGGACTGCCTGCATATCGAGTTTGAATACTCCAAGTCGAAATACCACCTCAAGGACGTCATCGTGGGACGGATCTATTTCCTCCTCGTGCGCTTGAAGATTAAGCACATGGAGCTGTCCATCATCCGACGTGAGACGACGGGATCGCCTCCCAACCAGTATAATGAGAGCGAGACGTTGGTGCGGTTTGAGGTGAGTTGTCACCCTAGCCTTTCGTCGGAAGTTTGGCTGGCTAACTGAGTGCATGGTAGATCATGGATGGTTCGCCTTCGCGAGGTACGTTTCATCGTGTTTGTTGTCGCGGTGGTTTAGAGCGCTGCGATGCCAGTCGCGATATGCGAATGAATTCCACCAGTGGGAGTCCGATCCTCGGTGTACTGACAGCTCACAGGTGAAACGATCCCGATCCGTCTGTTCCTCGGTGGGTTCGACCTGACGCCCACCTTCCGCGACGTGAACAAGAAATATTCGACCCGTTACTATCTGAGCTTGGTCCTCATTGACGAAGGTACGTTCGCATGTCTGGAGTATAAACCGTTGAAATGCCGTGCGTCTGCGGGGTTTTCGGATTCCCATACCGCCAATGAAGGTGACTCCAGCAGCGGAGCCCGAACGTGCCATCCAGGCCGTTGTATCTGTCTGCGTTGGTGCCTGAGGAACCTTCGAGAAGGGATGGGAAATTTGATACCCGAAACCATCCCACGGCATCCCACTCGCTGTATCAATAGCCGACCGGCTTGTCTTTTCCCCCACGCTAAATCGACTCGCGTGGTTGCTTGCCCCACTCCTCTTCTTTCCCCGGCTTCCTCTCTCTTTTGAGCTCATCGGTGTTGCTTCGATTGCGATGGTCCTTTCGAGTCGTGACTAATCCCTCATCCCTAGATGCGCGCCGCTATTTCAAACAATCCGAAATCGCCCTCTACCGCCAGGCCCCCGAGATCGCCGCCACGCCGCAGATAGCCCAGCAGCAACTGATCCAGCAAGAGCAGATTCAGAATCAATACCAGCAGCAGTTGCCGCCCGGTTCGGCCACCACTGGACCCGGACGCGAATCGCACCCCGCTCCCAGCCAACAACAACAACAACAACAGCCTCAGCCTGTGACCGCTCCCGCCGCGTAGTCCTCGTCTGACCAGCTAGCTAACTGACTTGCTACGGCGATGTGGTCTATCTAAATCCTTATATACCCATCTATCTGACTGTCTGCCTGCCTATATCCTCGGCGGCGGCCGTCGAGTCGATCCGATCAGCCGGCCATTCCCATGTCTTCGAACCACATTTATACCCTCCCCGTCTACCACTATCATTTGTCCTCTGTATGTCTGATGAGCAAGCGTCTGTCATCATTATTAACCCTTTGTTTCTGGACCGGGTAATCTATCAAATGATGTCCACTCTCCCTATCTTTCCGTCTACCTACCAATCTAGACCTCCGTCCTACATATCGCTACAAACAGGCAAAACGAACAAAAACAAAATAGGAAGAGGGAACGAAAGCTCATTCCACAAATAAGTCAATCGTAGCAGAAAAGAACCCCATAAAATAGCCTGTATATTCTATGAACACCAAAGACACTGAGGAAGAAAGAAAAAGAAGGGAAAAAGGAATGCGTTCGCCATAAAATATACATACAGTCTTCACAACCTCTCCCACGATCTCCAAAAACAAGCAATCAATCAATGAATCTTCTCAAACACAACGCAACCTGATCCCATAATATCTAGACCGTACTACTCCCCTACCGCCCTATCTCCTGCAACACCTTCCCTAAAGCATGGAGAACCTCCCCATCGTCCTTTTCCTTCCCTGCTACCTGCACCGCCTGTACCACGAGCGGGTATATCCATTCCAGGTGCTTTTTGGTGTTCGTGTTTTCGTCATCATCGTCATCGGTGCTAGCGGTACGCTTGCCTTTCGACGCCGGAGAAACAGGAAGCGGGGGGATGGTCGAGGGTCTACTGCGCAGGTTGACCATTCCCCGGAGGAGGTGCAGGAGAGCCTTGCGCGCGGGCGTCGGCTGCGGCATCAGGCCGCGCAGGGGCTGGTCGGCGACGTAGGATTTGAGGGCCACGGCACAGCGGAGGATGAGGTAGGGGGACATGGAGCGGGCGAGCAGGATGCGCCGCTGGTCTTGGTCGTGGCCTGTGGGCGCTGCGGAGAGATCGAACAGGGAGTCGATCAGGGTGTAGGCCATTCGGGTCCGGGATGTGGGCGGCGGGTCGAATGTCCGGCCGGGGCGCACGTCGTAGAGCTTGGTGAGAGGGTCGTCTGTTAGTTTGGCAGGGAGGTCGGACCGTTGGGGAACGTAGATGAAGGAGGAGCGAAGGAGGGCGCAGGCGAAATCCCGACGGGTGGAGTCTGGGATGGTGCTTGCGCCGAGAGAGGGGATGACGAGTGTTTTGAGACGCTCAAAGGCGGTTATATCGGTTGATTCGTCGTGCATGAGGTTGGGCCTGGGGATCGGGACTGTGCGATACCCTCGAGCGGAGACGATGCCGTCGGCGATGTGGACGACGCAGTTCCAAAAGCGCTTAACCACCGGTTGTTGCGATTTCTCGTATTGCTGCTCTACGTAGGGGATGGCAACTTGGAGAATGTCCAGAGATGTGGCGGTGGACTTTTGCCAGAGGGGAGGTTCGCGGTCCTTGCCGGGCCATTCGTACTTCTGAGAGATCGGGTTGGCGAGGTGTTCTAGAGCTGTCACTAGAGAGCCATTGCTGAATATGTCCTGCTTAATACCGAAATCGGCGATGTACCACCTAAGGAGCTCGATGGCACTCTTAGAGAAAGCAACAAATGTTGGTTTTCGGGTATCGCTCCCCGGAGTCCATTTGGAAAGTGCAGAATCAACGAATTCCGCGAGACAGTGAAGGATATCTGCCTGAGACTCAGCCTTATCGGTGCAAAGTGTTTTGATGCATCTGATGACCAGGGACTGTAGGTCAGAAGGCCGGTCTATGTCGGGAGAATACCGGGGTAGAATAGAATTCCACGCCAGAAAACGCATATGCCCGAGAATTTTTTCAATGTCCGCTTTCGATAAATCTTCTCTGTAAAGACGATAGACTTGCTGGAAAGCTTCGAGATATGCCAATGCGGCATCCTGGTTCGGTTGTTCCAGGTTCAGCAAATCCTCCCTATCGGCAGGATGGCCATCCATCCAGAGTGACCATGTAACTTGCACAGCTTGTTTGCTCAACCGTTCCGGGCCATCTACTCGAACGAGCATCTTGAAGACACTGGTGAATACGGCTTCGCTGAGATCCAGGATGTGCAAGGCAATGAACTTTCGGAAGTACTCGAATAGTCGCTTCCAAGACTTGTCGAACTCCTCGTCCTTGACGATAGGATCAAAGAAGGTGGTGATCAAGTCGGACGCTCCCTTTATCATGACAACGGTAGTATCAACCCACGAACTAAGGCCCTCAGAGCTTCGATCTCCCCCCTTATTGTTGATTTCGATGAGTTCGGTCTCGACTTCCTCCACCATGCGGAACAGGACCCGGTTCAGGCACAACCGCCACGCCTTGGGAGACAATTGCTGACCGTAAGCATCAAAGATCCTCAGGAGCGTGTGCACTGCGCAATTCCTGATCTCTGACCGACGATCTGTGGTGAGATCGACAATTCGCAGCAGAAGGAGAAGCCACAAAGCATTCCGAGAAACGGAAGATTCTTCATTCTTAGCCAACGTCGCAAGCATCTCCTCGCTCACCGAAGCATCCACCTGAGACTCAATGGAGAACTCCTCAATCTGGCCCTGGAGAAAATCCGAAACATTCCAAAATGAGGACGTTGTGGTCAACGAGATGTTAAAATCCTGTTGTTGCAGCGCGAACTTCGAGAACGAATCCACAAGGTCCAGCCGACAGGGTGATGGAAGCAGGGAGATGAAGTCAGATCCTATCAGTTGTAGAGACTTGTATGAAACCCGAATAAGTCTAGGCGAATCCGCCAGCAATGTGCTCTTGCTGGCCTTCCGGCAAGGAACCGACTCGTTGCCTTCGGGCAGAGTAGTGCCAAATACGGTGGAGATGATTTCAAACACCACTGTCCATCCCTCAGAGAATGTGTCTGCATACTGCTCCAAGATCGCCTTCAACACTTCCAGAACTTGCTGGTGAACCTCCGCGACGGAGGAAGAAGGTGATCCCGGAACACAGGGGCTCCTGTCGTAGAGCAACTTGATTTGCATATTCAATGCTTGGAGATTCCTCATTTGCCGTGCGTTTTGTGTGTTTTCATCATCGCTCTCCCTTTGTTTCATGGTCTGGAAAACAAGACTGTTGAGTACTTCATTGGCCCGTAAGCGAAGAGACAGGCTAGTAGTCTCATCCGCCGCGCTTGACATTAACTTGTCAGTCAGGAGGCTCCAGGCCTTGGTTTCATCCTCTACTAGAGAGGAGAGACGCTCCAAGTTTGCCTTCGCTAATTCGTTGGCTTTTTCCAAAACAAATTTCAGCTCTTCGTCGGGCATCCTTGATTTGCCTATAGCAAGTGACACGCGACGAGTGTCACGACGTATGCTGCCGCGTTTCGCTGAACCCACTTTGTCGGGTGAGTGGTTCGAACTGGCCTCTTCAGAATCGCCTGAAAGGTTCAGGAGCGCAGTCAAGAGCTCTTCGAACGAGTCACTCGGATAATCACCCGTGCTTTCGAACATCTTGTTTGAAGCTCCCTGCACCGCAGAAACCTCGGCCCCAATATTGGCCTTGGTGGCCTCGGAGCCAGCACCGGATACAGCTTCTCCGGCGCCGCTTGGCTTTACTGAGGACGTACCAACTAATAAATCCGTGTCTTGCAGAGTGCCTAAAATTATAGACCAGGCCGGCTGGTCCAAAGTCGAACCTAGAGCAATACCAAGGTTAAGCAAAGCACGCAAGCAAAGAAGATTTCTTGTGCTCAGGGACAGCGAAGGGCCATCCGAAGGCGTTCCCGAAGTATCTGCGGGCATTGATGAACCGACAAATGAGGTCTCTGACCCTTTCCGTTTCTCATCCCCACGGTAGTTATGCTGAGAAGCAGCTTTGGCTGTCGTCGCGCCCCCTGCGGGCTTGACACCGCTTGTGTCGACGGGCATGGCTGATTTCCCTAGTGTGGTCAGGAACGCATCTCGGGGAGTAGACAGTCTCAGAAGACCCGCCACATGAGCCAGTTTCTGAAATGAGCGAACAAGGTTGTGATAGAAATCGTCATCTAGTGATGCGTAAAGGAAGGTGGAGCATGCGGCAAGGATAGCTGGCCAGCAATTGTCAATGATTGCAGCACAGGTCTTGATTGCTGAAAACTGAGGATGGGAATCCAATTCGAGAGGATTGAGGGGTATCGTCGACCTTTTGGGGCTTGATTTGGTGATGCTTTTCGAGGAATCCGTGCGTTGAAGTTCTTGAACAGGCCTCGCGGTGCCGCCATTCTGATCGGGGTTTGCGATCCGATTCTTTCTTTTCTGTTTCAGATCAGGGACTGTCAACGGAAGTATGAACTTGGCAAGCCCTTCCGAAAAAGCACTTATGCAATTTAGCACAAGACTATAGATGTAAGTTTCTGGAGGCGATGGCGGGTCAGTTTTGTCCAGCAGTTCGATGTAAGCCGTGCGAACCACACTCCACTGTGTGCTAATGCCAGGCACGTTAGTATCATTGGACGAGACAGTCGTCCCAATCACACCAGCAAGACCACTAGCTTCCAGTGTGATCTGGTCCTCCGTCATGGATCTCGAGTGTCCTGCCCCCGCCGGCATAGTTGAGCGATTGCTCAGGCCTATGATAGCAGGCTTCTCAGATGCTAAACGGACCAGAGCAGCCATGTGATCCTTTAGGATACTTTTTCTTCCATCTACTCCGTCATACAGGGAGTAAATCTGTCGTACCAGCCCTGGCTCGGCATAAAGGCCGCGAAATATCTCCATACAGAGGACACGCTTCCAGGGAGATGTTCCATCGGGTTCTAGCAAATGTGTCATTAAACTCAGAGCCATCTCACAGTCCGCTGTAAGAAGGGACATGTGACGCTTTAGGATCACGAGGAGGATCCGAGAGACGCGAACAGACTGGGCAAAAGAGTGCCTTTCAGACAGGTACCTGACAGTCAACGGCACGAGTCGTGTCCGCAGGACCTGCGTGAGTTCCGCATGGTCAACAAACAGGCGGCCACTGTTGAGCAGCACACTTTCAATGAGTTCCAGAGTGAACGTGGGCGACAGCGATTTAATTCGTAAGAACTGCAAGGGCTCTCCTTCCACAAGGCGGCAGAGATCATCCAAAACCTGAGAGGTTGTGTTAGCGAACACACGTAAGAGCTAAGGACCGCGCATACCCGCAGGGCGTCATATGCTAAAACCCCGATGTCTGCGGAGTTCCCATCCACCTTGACGGTAACGGTCGACTTGGACCCATCTCCAGGCCCTTCCAAACATATTAGCTGTCGATTTCAACACAATAGGAGAGCTATCAAAACTGACTATCTTCAGTGGAAACCCGTTCAAAGGTCGAAACCACGAGTTGCTGCAGTGTCGCCGCCGCCGTACTGGAGACCGCAAGGGTCTTACTCGCCTGCAGCGTGGCGCAAATTTCCAGCGTACTCCCAAGGAGCTCTCCACCCAAGTCGCTGGAATAGTGCTGCAAGAGAGAAGGCAGCGTCTGTAAGATTTTCAGTTGGATATCTAGGCCTATAAAGTCTCAGCATAATAGCTCTGCGCCCAACGGCAGTCACCTACTCAGATTCGTCGTTTCCTTAAGTCCACCAAGGACATCCTTCAGTCGCTCCGAGGGCAATGATCTAGAGGCCACGAGTCTTTGCAGGCATACAACTCCGATTCCAGCGGTTTTCGCATGGCGCCCATGACAGGCTATAATGAATGGATCGACGAATTTAGGTTTGCGAACCAGATCTTTCGCATCGTTAATCAGTGCGCTATTCCAATAAACCCCAAACCCGTAGGTCCGATGCGACACCTACCAGCAGATATCTGGGCTTCAGATGTAGAAGGCAATGCCTTCAGGTCATTTAGTGACTCTTCGGCAGCCTAGATGATGTAAGCTTGGACACCGGCATCGCACCTGATCGACAGTTTCAACATACATGTCGCAGGTCGGCATTTTTCCTCTTAGACTCCTGAATGAGGTTCAAAAGCTCCGACTGCAAGAATTGGGAGGACATTTCCAATTGCGCGTGAGATCAAAGCATGGCCGATGCCGCTAGAAGCTCCGAGTAGTAAGATTAGGGCGACTCCGATAGAGCTGATGTGGCTTCATAGGGTAGTATGCTTCATTGCTTTGTTTCCCTGTTAAATCAATATGATACGATCTCAGCAGACGGGAAAGGCCGTCCCCCTATATATCTGTCAGAGACCAGTGCGCTGCACTATAAACACGGTCAAGAAAGCACACGACGATGGATATCTCGACCAACATGCAACAAACAAGTTAGTAGTACTTCGCTGCCAGGGAGTGGCATTCCCAGGGACCGACCGCCTGCCGCCAAGGCACCAACGGACTAGTGGCCCCCACGTGATGTCTATCGGTCCCGTTATCATCACGTGCCTGATTCTTCATGCCTGACGGCCTAGTCCCAACTAGGACTAGTAATGAGGTGTCCACCGGACCTTGGCTAAAGCGATAACACATCCAAGTGGGATATACCTGACTGACTCTACAGTCGTGCCCCTCTTTCGCTCCGGTCATAGGAATCTCTCCCACGATTATTTCTTTGCCCAACATTTCCCACCTGTTTTCGTATTGCATTCTTTCAGATTCTCTCTGCCTGGATTACAACTTCCATCACATTCACAATGGCGGCTAAAATGCCCAGAAACTTCCGACTCCTGGAGGAGCTGGAGAAGGGCGAGAAGGGCCAAGGACCCGGTACGCTGCACTCACTAGCGCCCCAGTCATACCAGGTATACTGATTTATATGGTCTATCGGGTTAGAGGCATGCTCCTACGGTCTTGCCGATGGCGAGGACATGATGATGAGCAACTGGAATGGCACCATCCTCGGCCCCCCTCACGTTGGTCCCTCGATTTCTCTACAATACGCACGACGGCCACTGACTCCAGCAATACAGAGCGTCCATGAGAACAGAATCTACAGTGTCAACATCCACTGCGGTCCCGATTACCCTGACCACCCCCCGGAGATCCAGTTTATCTCCCGCGTCAATCTCCCATGTGTCGACCCGCGAACGGGGAAGGTATAACTCCCGCTGTACTTGGCTAGTTCTCAGATTAGAACGGATCGTGGTAACGCTTTTCCAGGTTGACCCTAGCAAGCTGCCCTGCTTGGCTCAGTGGAAGCGCGACTATAACATGGAGACTATTCTCCTAGAAATTAGACGGTGGGCATTTCGCATATCCGTTGAAGTTGATTTGGCTAATGCGTGGATTTCTAGATACATGGCACTACCGAACCATAAGAAACTTCCTCAGCCTCCGGAGGGCTCGAATTTCTAGAGATTTTATTTCTTGGGATGTTAAGAGAGCTAAAATCGGAGTCGTGGTTCGTTTCATGTCAGGTTCAGTTATGTCTTCCTCACCTGGCTTATTATTAGAGCGTGTACAGTCTATGCATAACGGCAGGTATTGGTCCGGCTTCTCTTGAAGTCTAGTCTCAATCTATGGTTTTCCTAGACTTATTTTCCTATCGTCTCTCGCTATTTTCAGGGACAAATCTACGAATCCGTTATGCAAAGCATACTCGAACAATGACCTAGAGGCGAAAATCGTTCCTTTTTCGATAAACTCTCACGATTTAAAGATCAAATTTAATCAGCGGAACAGTCTAATATAGTATACATTCTATACTACAGTCAAGGTTCCAATTAAAGGGCGACCTAGTAATCGACGCCTCAAAACAGGACGTCTGGCCACACAAACAACACAGAGTCAGGTTTCTCATTAAATTAATATACAGCTATTTTAAATTCATACTGTTTCCATCCTTAATCATACCCTTTTTAGTAAATATAAACAGCAGAAAATTGGCTGGCGCACACTGCGTGGCCAGCCACGTGACATCACCAAGGAATTTCTCCGCCGGCACATCATGGAAGACCTCCGGCATCGACGGAGTCAAGCCCAGAAATTGCCCATGGGGCTGTATCCTCCACAATGGTACATAAAGTATACGTTCCCCGGTTTTCTTCCGTTCATCGCTATGCCTGTGAGAATTGCCCCGTCTGTCCTAATCCTCTGGAAATCTATGTTTACACTTTCTAAGGTCAAGCACTTTATCGCGCTCTCCTCCGGCAATGCGCTCGACTCCCCAGTCCCAGTTCAGCGCCCGAACTCCATATGTGCAAGCCACTGATTCGACAACGTTTCCACAAATACAAAACACTTGAGAGTCCATCGCAAACGGCCAATGCTCTAAAGGCTGGGTACGAGGTATGGGTTTTCGCCTTGGGCCACCAGCCTCGAATTCACTGCTAATATTGCGCGTTCTATGATTAGGCTCTCGACCTACTATACTCGGCTTCTCAGGGCGACCGTAAAGCAACCAGCCACATCGCAAACCTCATCTCAGAAACCGATGCCGCGAGACAAAAGCAGATTGAAGTACAACGGGCCAGGTCGGCAAGAGTTCCCGTGAAGCTGCTGTCTAAAAAAGCGCAGAAGCGAAAGGATGCCAAGGAACATGAAAAAAGGACCATCACACGGCATCCTGATGCTACCTCTATCCTTTCCCGACCTCGACCTGTCGTGAAAGGGAAGCGCCGAATTCCTGTTCTAGTCAACGCGCGCGGTATCCCATTCCTGCGGATCAAAAAGCCACAGCCGAAATTCTTAAGTGACGTTATAAGATCGAGACTGGAGAACCGCTGGAAGCGGATTGAACGCCGTGAGAGATTGCACAGCGAACTACAGATGGGCAAAGATGAAGACTACTGGGATTCGTTGACCACGGGACCAGAACGATTGTCATGGGTCACCGAGATAAAGACCTCTTTGACAGACGTGAATCAGAAGATTTATGAGACTGATGCAAAAGCCAAGTCACTCGCACGGGCCATGTGGAAGGTTGTGCTTGCTGAGCGCGAGCTAGCAGCAAAGGAGCAGGAGCAACAGTCAGCGGGGAAGTGAAAGTTCCGCAGAATGAACTCCATCTCTTCTCACCCACAATGATCAGCGAGCCGCCCGTTGAGCGTGGATTTTGCCCGAATCAGGTCGGGTATTGTTGGAGGAATATGCCATATAAGTGCCATGATATAAAGCGCAATGGATGCTACCCCAGGATATTCAAGTCCTCACCAAGTCTCGAACATCCAATGCATCAGTCCAAGCTGCGCCTTAAGAGTGTCATGTTGGACATGAGAACATGGAGATTCTCTGGAAGCCCAAAGGTTCATCTTTGAATGTTGACACTGACGTATTTGAGGCATTGGGCGCATCCGGTTTGGAGCGTGAATTGTCAGGCGGCGACTGATATCGGCGCTCGTCTTCTCCAGGATATCATATTCCAGCGTTGACCATTGGGGCAGCCGATAAACCCATGTGCATTGCGAAAAACGCAATTTGGGGCCTTCCCGCCATCATCTTCATTATCATGTGTATTTACAGGAAAGATCCAAGGCGTTGGATAAGAATAATAACACTAGACACATCATGACAATTCTAAGCAAATAAAACGCTATGCAGCTATTTTCATCTTTTCCACTGGAGGCATAGCATCTTCATAGTCCTCATCAAAGTCTGCCTTTCCAGCCAGACCACGCTCCCATAACTGCCTCCCCGTGAGCTTTTTCTCTTCTTTAGCGGGTGCCTTCTTGGTCAACTTCTTATCGCTGGCCTCCTCTTCCTCGCGCTCCTTCCTTTCCTTCTCCTCGATTTCTTTCATGAATTTATCCCGCCATTCCAAAAAGCTCTCTGGCGTAACAGCGGTGCCCTGGAATTTGCGGTTTTCTTCCTCCTCAGCCTTGGCGGCTTCCACCTCCTTCAGGGCGTGTACGGCGTTGACACGCTCGGCCATAAGCTGTTCGGCTAACTCTTTCAGCGCGCTGACAAGCGTAAAGACCATCGCCATGCCCATGTTCTCTTCGATGGTCGGCTGCAGAGCCTCCAATAGTAGACCCCGGTCTTCCTGGATGTCTAGTCGAGGGTGTCTGGGCGCGTTAGGGGGCGCGGAGATTTCGAGTTCGGGAGCCACATCCGGATAGTCTGCTGGGTACGTGACCTGCAAGATGATGGTGGCTGGTTCGGTTTCTTCAATCTCGTTTTCTGGGGTGTCTAAATCGATGGATATCCGGTACGAGACATCGGATAGATCTGAGAGGGGGTTCGAGTTCGAGTATTAGCTTCTAGTACATAACCAACTGCTTCACTTAGCGGGCTTTTCTAAATAAGCATTACACACCTGTAATCTCTTCAGGGAAGATAGAGTCGAGCACCTCGCGCTCTTCGATCTGCTCTTCACGACCCATCCTGCTTCGATTCTGCCGCCGAGGGTATTGGAGGGGTATCTGTGGCTGAGGGGTTGGAACGCTGAGAGGCGCAAAATAAACAAATAAAAGGCGTCACGAAAAGTCAGATTCCAAACAACTGACACTATAATTGCGCTCAGAAATAAAGGCGACAAGAGACACCCTTCGACGTGGATTTACGAACAGCAACCGCACATCGAATGGCCATGGACGCCGCAGTACAAGATTGCAGTCCCACTTGCAAACAAGTCAAACAGATAAGAAACGGCCCAAAATTATTTCATCGAAAATGGGATTCTACAGCTCCGCCGTTTTCGCTCTCGCTTTCGCAATAAAAAAGAAAGACAGAAATAAAAAACACCAAGTGTATATATACTTGGGTTTTTTATAGTGGTTCTCTCCTCACTTGTTTTTTTTTCGCCCTTGGGCACTACATTGGGTACAATTGAAACGATTATCCTACCATGGGCAAATCCAAACCTCACCAAAAGAAGGAATCCAAGTCGAAAAGGTCCGTCCTCAGCGCAGGCGGCTCGGTCTCGAAACAGAAAATGAACGAGGACCCTTCTAAGCTCCTGGAGCAAGCCACGATACTCCTACAAACCGGACAAGCGGATACGGCAGCGCCGCTGGCAGAGCGGGCTCTCAACGATGCGCCCGCCAATTCGCCCCTCCAGCTGTCGGCCCTGAACCTGGTCGCAGAGATTTACGTGGAACTTGGCGAGATCGAAGCTGCGACGCAGCATTTCCTTCGCGCGGTCGAACTCGACGCGGATGGCAGCATACCTGAATCTGAAGGAGGAGGTGCTGAGAAATTCCTATGGCTGGCCCAGCTGAACGAGCAAGGCGGAAAGGCTAGTGTTCAATGGTTCGAGAAGGGAGTAGCTACTTTGAGAAACACCATTCGAAAGCTGGAGGAGAACCCTGGTCCCGCGGAAGCTATCGAGCTGGACGAGAAGAAGCGGAAGATGGCCAACGCCCTGTGTGGAGTCGCTGAGATCTACATGACTGACCTTTCGTGAGTCGCTTCCTACCTTTGGAGATATCGCCATTGACACCGTTACTAACTATTACTTATCAGCTGGGAGGCAGATGCCGAAAGCCGCTGCGAGGCCCTGATCACGGAGGCGCTACTGGTTGGACCCCATGTGCCCGAGGTGCTGCAGACGCTTGCCTCCATCCGAATCTCACAGCTACGATTCGATGACGCCCGTGCCGCGCTCTCGCGAAGTCTCGAACTATGGAAGGACATGCCGCCCGAGGATCCGATCATCCCCGACTTTGCGACCCGCATCAGTCTCTCTCGTCTGCTGATGGAGGTTTCTATGGAGCTCGAGGCCCTTGGGGTGCTGGAGCGTCTGATTTTGGAAGACGACCAGAGTGTGGAAGCGTGGTACCTCGGAGGATGGTGTCTCAACCTCCTGGCCGAGAAGAAAGAAGCTCCCAAGGACCCCGAAGCGGAGGAGGCGGAACCCAACGTGTCTCCCGAGGAGAAGAGACACGCCTCCCTTGTTGCTAGTCGGGAATGGCTCAAGCAGAGCTTGACCCTCTACGATTTAATCCAGTATGAGGACGAGCCGATCAAAGAACACGCCACTGAATTGGTCGAGGCGATGAACCAAGAATTGGGCGAGGAGATGGAGGACGACGAGGAAGGCGAGGAGGGCGAGGAGGGCGAAGAAGAGTGGGAAGACGAGATCAAGTCTGACAGTGACGATGAGATGGCAGATTCTTAAAAGTTCACATTGTTTTTACTTCTTTTGATATGATACCAATAGAAAAGACCATTCTACAGCCTACTATACCCAAAACCTCAGGCCGAATCCTTATCATTGGCCCTTTGTATCTGGCGCCGGATAAACACCGGCCCGATGGCCTTTCCCCCGAAGATGCGCCAGAGCCAAATTTGACCCTCCGGCCAGTGATCTTTGATGTGGCAAAAAAAATTGCCCAATGTGAGTGAAGTGTTGTCTTAGCGGTTGCTGGCGCGTCCTATCTTCCATTTCAGGATGGATCTGGTACCAGCGCCCACGGGGGACAGTTCGTCGTTGAAGAACCCGGTGGTTGAGGTGGAAGCCGTTGATATGGCCCCGGCCGATACGAAGGAGACCATTGCGACCATGGAGAACACCGCCACTGTGGGCAACGAAGCCATGCAGTCGGAGTACGAAACCGATAGCGACGATTCGGGGTCGGACTTGGAAGCAGAGAATGAGGTGCTGAATGACGAAGAACTTCGCTGCGGGAGTAAGTGAGAGTCTTCCCTTGGGTATAGATAGAGATATCATCTATGCGCCAGATGTCCTTCTTATCGTGCCCCCGATCCGGTCTTTGTTGACTTGTCTCTGTGATCTGCAGTACCGGACGCTTGCTCCTTGGATGAGGCCATTGCTTTCCGCAACCGTCTCCACGAAGTCGGCAAAGCGGTGTTTGTGCAAGAGACTATCGGTCAGGATACTATCACAGCGAAGAAACTGTGCACGGCGTTTGGCATTTTGCCTCCGGATTTTCTGGAAGGCGCTCCAGATAGCGCATATCACCCGCTGTTGGCCATCGCGATCTCGCGGGAGTTCTCGAGGCGCCCCAAGCTTCCCCAATACAACACGATAGAGGATGCCGTCAGGTTGCTGAAGGAGTCGAAGAAGATCATTGTGATCACCGGTGCCGGCGTACGTACTACATAGCACCTTTGTGGATGGCTGGTAAATAGGACTGACTCGTGATCAGATTTCTACCAGCCTGGGGATACCCGACTTTCGATCGAAAGACACGGGTCTCTACTCAAAGCTGGAACATCTGGGCCTCAGCGACCCGCAGGAGGTCTTTGACATTAGCGTTTTCCGCGAGGATCCGTCTATCTTTTTCTCCGTCGCCAAGGACATTCTGCCTACGGAGAAGAAGTACTCGCCCACTCACGGGTTTATTCGCCTTCTGCAGGATAAGGGCAAACTCTTGACTAACTACACGCAAAATATCGACAACATCGAGGCCAATGCGGGCGTGCTTCCTGAAAACATCGTACAGTGCCATGGCTCGTTTGCGACGGCCTCTTGCGTCAAGTGTGAATACAAAGTCCAGGGCGACGAGATCTTCGGTGATATCCGAAAAGGCGTCATTCCGGAGTGCTCGTCTTGTCGCAAGAAGCTAGAGGATGATTCTTTGAAGCCACAGGGGTTAAAACGAAAGCGCAGTACCAGCGCAACGCACAAGCGTCGGAAAGCCGACGGCGAGGAGAGTTCTGACGACGAAGAGGACTATGAACTCCCCACCCCTGGGGTGATGAAGGTCAGTGCAGACGCCCACAGATGATGTGACTCGCTTGCTCACTCCTGTTCAGCCCGATATCACGTTCTTTGGCGAAGACCTCCCCGATGAGTTTGGCCGTCGTCTCATCCACCAGGACCGGGACCAGGTGGATTTGGTCATTGTCATTGGGACTTCCCTGAAGGTGGCTCCTGTGGCGGAAGTGCCGGGCGTGTTGCCTCGCAACGTGCCGCAGATCTACATCTCTCGCACCGTAAGTTCCCAGCATACATGGTCTTCTTTATTCCTTCTTCTTTTCCCTCCTTGCCTAGTTTCTAGCTCTGACCCTTGTCCAGCCCGTGTCCCACACCAGCTTCGATATCGATCTTCTCGGCGATTGCGACGTCGTGGTATCCGAGCTGTGTCGCCGAGCCGGATGGGATTTCCAGCACGAGATGATCCCTCCCGGGGAGAAGGTCGAAGTCAGTAATGTAGAAGGATATGAGTCACGACATATATTCAAGGTTG
The DNA here is from genome assembly GCA_023619815.1 of Aspergillus neotritici. NCBI lineage: Eukaryota > Fungi > Ascomycota > Eurotiomycetes > Eurotiales > Aspergillaceae > Aspergillus > Aspergillus neotritici. The sequence goes on along the minus strand of JALZYL010000040.1, from coordinate 79,169 downwards.
TTGGCGCATAGCGGCGGAGTTTTATCAAAGTCATGGTTTATCTCTGACACTTGTCGGTCCAAGGTTATCGGCGTCGCTCTACGGATGATCGTCTTTTACTTTATCTCTTTTTTCTCTTTCTTTTTTAATTCCTGGCTTCATGGTTTCTGTGGGTTTTGCATTTGCTTGGATGTCAAGTGGAATTATCGCCGTAGATATTCTGGTTTTTACGTTTGCGGGTGAATATTTTCTGCATAGAGTTGTTACACTTTTTTTCTACGTTGTTTGCGACTCTTATTACCCTCTATGTATGTCGTTAAATGAAATTGAGAACTCCTAGTTGTGTTGTACTTTAACGAATTCTACCATTTTATCCTTGACGTCTTTGGGTTCCGAGTGGGATCAAATCTAGCCGGACCCAATAAGGACGAAAAAAAAAGTGAGAGAGAAATTCGGTCCCTCCAACAGCCTTCGCCAACGACCTCCTCTCTAGCCACAATATAAAGAAACGAGTTCTTTTGTGATCTATTAAGTTATCCAAGCTTAGTTTCGCAAGTTCTCTCTCAGAGATAAAGAAACCAGAGGGAAAAAGGTCCTACCGGAACAGGCGCAGTCCGGCTCCGTGGCGATGGAATATCTAATCCGCTTTGCCCAGCTCCACGAGACCTTCCGGCTGCCAGAGCTGCAGTCGTTGGCCTCTTTGGTAGGCACCGATCTGGAAATCGTGCACTACGATCCATGTGTATGTTGGAAAAACCCTCCGGTGTCTGGCGCACATACGCCGACTAACCACCGACGCATCTTCCCCGCGATTCGTCCCCCGCGTCGCCGTGCGCAATACATGAAAAAAATGTCTAATTCTTTCCCTAGTCCCCATACTGTGTCGTAAAACTGCCAAATGAAGATGCTGCGCGTGCGCTGATCGCCCGCAGCATTCTCGGGAAAGAGATCTTCGAGCTCTGGACCCAAGGCAGCACGTACGATGAACTCCACGCCAACGTCCGCGGGCGGACACAGCACCGCTGGGGCGAGTTCAAGCATGCTGCGTTCCGGTTCACCGTGGATGGATTCGGCGGACACCGCAGCTTGAACGAGAAGCGGGAGATCATCGGAACGTTCAACTACATGGGTTTCGAGGGACCCATCCGGATGAAGAACCCCGACCAGGATTTCTGGATCCTCGAACAGTACACTCCGGACTTTTCCCCCGACTCGCTAATGTCCGAGACGAAGGGTGAGAAACGGGGTGACCCCAAGAAGATCTACTTCGCCCGCTGGATCGCCAACAGCAGCCGCGAGGCGACCAACCAGTATGATCTCAAGAAGCGCCGCTATATCAGCACGACGTCCATGGACGCCGAGCTGAGTCTCATCACGGCGAACATGGCGCACGCGGCTCCGGGGAAGCTCTTCTACGACCCGTTTGTCGGGACAGGCGGCTTCATCGTCTCCGCGGCGCATTTCGGCGCCGTGACGCTCGGCTCGGATATCGACGGACGCAGCTTTCGCGGAAAGCAGAAGAAAGGCGACCCGCCTGGGGTGTTCCGGAACTTTCAGCAGTACGGGACTGAGAGTAAGTTCGGGGATGTCTTTACGTCGGATATCACGAACACCCCTCTGCGGGAGTATCAGTTCCTGGATGGTATCGTTTGCGATCCGCCTTATGGCGTCCGCGAGGGACTCCAGGTGCTGGGGACGCGAGAATCACGCCGTGGGAGGAACGCCGCGAAGGAGGAGATTATCATCGACGGGGTCCCGGCTCATTAGTATGCATTCTTTTTTTCTTTCTACTTTTCTACGTCGAACTGCCAACTAATCTCATCATTCCAGTCGGCCGGATTACGTTGCCCCCAAGCGACCCTACGGCTTCGAAGCCCTGCAAAATGACATTCTGAACTTTGCATCGCGGACGCTTGTCACGAATGGCCGACTATGCATGTGGATGCCCACCGCCAGTGACGAGGACGAGGAACTCGGGGTCCCGATGCACCCGAATCTTAAGGTCATTAGCGTGTCTGTGCAGGAGTTCAACTTATGTATGCCCCGCTGTGATCCCATTCTACAAGATTGACAGTGCTAACAGGACGTAGGGTCCCGCCGACTCATCACTTATCAGAGACTCCCTGAGGGCGAAGTCTCGGATGTGTCGTCTTCTAGGCAGCAGAAGGATGGTGAGAAGGGATACACTGCGAATGAGTTGAATGCGTTCCGGAAGAAGGTATGATCTGTCTTTCTGGCTGTTGATTCCGAGTTCTGGCACTGACGTATTTACAGTACTTTGAAAAGAAGAAGGAGAACAAGACTGGTAGCTCTGAGAAAGGGAGTCCTGCTTCGCGGTAGGGTACTATTTAACAGAGCAACGAATGAACATCGCATCATTACACATATAGTATAACCTAAGGTAACACTGAGGAGTAGCAGCAGTAGTAGCAGTAGCAGCAGCAGTAGTGTAGTAGGTATCATCCAAAAGAAAACCACCCAAACGCTCACCACCAAGGACAGCACAACAACTATATATGTACAAAACCCAACCTAAAGCTTCCCCTTCGTCTCCACATACGAATCCCCAACACCAGACCCAAGATCCAAATCCAAATCCACCCCCTCAGCAACCTTCACGCGACGGACCTCCCTCGCCAGCTCCTCACGCAACAGCCTCGCCAATCGCTCGCCCTCTTCATCATCCAGCTCGTCCCTCTGCCCGCGTCCAAACATCACCCAGCTGACCTTGGCTGCGTTGGGCGTGGGGTCCGATGGAGGACGCGGGATGATGTGGAAATGCACGTGGGGGACTTGTTGGGCGGCTCGGACTCCTGTTGCTTGTTAGTTGAAGCATCCTGTAGATGGATGGTGAATGAATGAATGATGGACATACCGTTATTCTGCACGACATTCCAATGCCATTGGGTGTTGTCTGGGTCTTCGCCGAAGAGGGTCTTGAGCACGACTCGGGAGATGACGGGGAGCCATTGTCCGATCTGTATTTATTTATATGTTAATGATTAAACGTTATGATGCTGTCGATTTGCTGGTAGTAGCACAGTATTCAAAAGATTACTCCACCAATATATATATCTCCAAGTCAGGGACCCCATATATATATCACATTTTACAGCGCCAACTTGAATACTACCACCACAGCAAAACCAACAACAACATCCCTATCTGCAAATACTATTTCTGGAAAAAACAATAAAATAAAATAAAATAAAATAAAATAAAATAAAATAAAATAAAATAAAATAAAATCAAAAAGAAACATACCTCTCGACTCATACCGACACCCACCTCCGACAACTTCTCATAATGCCGCCGCGGCACAACCAACACATGCCCCCTCGTCAAAGGCATGATATCCAAAAAGGCAAGGACATGTTTCGTCGATAGGATAAGGTGAGCCTCTCTAGATCCATCCGAGATCACTGCCGGAGGTGGTGGACTGGTGTGTTGATCATTATTATTACTACTGTTATTGGGTGTTGTCGACTCTGCTGACGGAACGGTGAACGTGGAGGGCGAGACGGGCGGGTATGTGCTTGCGATGTCGCAGAAAGGACATGATGAGGTGTACATGGACATGGTGATTGATGTAGTGAGTTGATGTTGTCAGGGAGGGTGCGTGGATGAATGAAGAGATATGGAGGTGGATGGTCGGGGATCTACTCCGTGCGAGTTTAGGAACCTCGGTTCCATCCCAGCTAGACTGATGATCCGTCATCCATCCCGCGGGGAGAACAGCTACGCCATGGATTCCAGAGCCATATAGTTCAGTGATTCGCAGGTTTCGAATCCAATTATCCATTCCGAATGTGCATTATTATTTCCCTCACACCCACTACCTCTAACGTCCCTGTCTAATCTTGCCAGGCTAAGAAAAACCGAGTCCAACAAATCGTCACCGGTCCCTGGGTACTTGGATCATCACGCAAAGACCATAGAGATCTATCCCAGAAACCAGGCCATAATACAGCGGAATATCGATCATCAGGCTGTATAGAACGAATTGAATAGCAATATGTAAAAAGAACCGACGCTCGGGAAAACGCCGACGAAGACGATTCGAAACCAAAAAAGAACAACTGCAAGTACATTCCCGACCCCGAAGTATCCGACGCCTGGAAATACACGGACAAGAAGAGAATAAAAAGGTATCAAGCTAGGAGCAAAGCACCCTAGAGACACTGCCCAGGAAACCGAAGTGACGTGAGAAGTTCCATGGGGAAGTTAAAAAGGGGAGAGAAAACAAAAAGCATGAGCGCCAGACACCCCGGGAAGCAGTGAACAATGCCAACATTCGCAATTGAAACAGAGAAATGCCGTCGTAAACATATGCAAGAGGTGTGTGCCTTTACCATCACAAACGAAGAAATGCCAACATATAAAGATTCAACAAACTCCTTCCACAACCAGTCGGACCGTGATGCCGGTTATTAGGTGACTGCGAACATCACAGTGGACTTTACTCGGCATTGATGTACGTGTAAGGTTCGGACAGAGAGCTGTCGATGTAAACGTGGTGGTACTTCTTCGCCCATTGTCGGGTAAGGATAGATGCTACGGACAGGTTAGCTCACAGACGGCGACAGAGCAGGTGGGAATTCCAAACTCACCCTTGAGGAACTTCTTGCTGGCATATTTCTTGAAGAAGGCTTCGTGGCAGACCGGGCGGTGGAGATAATCAATCATCAGTCGGAAGACCGGGTCGATCTCCTCCTCCGTGTACCCAGCGTAGTGCGCCAAGGTCGCGTCCTAGGTTGGATATGTCAGTGGGCTGATCGTATTGCTTATGTGAAGGGAGAGAGAGGGAGAGTGCTTACCCAAGGTCCACGATCGAGGATCAGACGTGCCAGGTACATGGCAGCAGCCGCCACATGGCTCTGAGGGAATTGCATGAATCGGTGGTCGAGAAGGCTGATTTCCATGAGGTACTTGCCCAGAGTGCGGGTGTGGATGTCGTAGTTGTCGGCCTTGGAAATACGGCGCAGGAAGTTCATGGGGTTGGGGAAGCTCATGTTGTACTCCAGAGTAGCCAGGATATGACGCTCTGCGTCGAGGATCTCCTTGTCGGAGAAGGTCTCATCCGCCACGTGGCTGAAGTTGGCCACGTGAGGGGAGAGGACTTCCTCGTACTTGGATGCGATGAACATGGCGGCAACACCCACCAGTTGCAGGCGATCCAGAGCCACGACTTCGGCGGAGAGGAAACGGTCGATGAGGTTCACGGCAAGGAAGAGCGTCTCGGGCAGGAGGCGGAAGCGGGTGTGGACCTCGATGAGCCAGTCGACGAGGATACCACGCATCTTCCATTCCAGGTCCGGTTGATGCTCAATGTATTGAGGGTTGGGTAGCGTCTCCATCTCCAGATCCCGCAAGTAATCGAAGATCTCAACCACGTATTCGGCCGCCATCAAGGGGTCATCCAGATCCTCGGTATCCAGATCGTCCACGACATCCTCGGTAGGTTTCTGCAATTGCTGGGGCTTGACGGCAGGTTCCGCCTTCTCCGGGACTTCTTGGACGACCTTCTTCTTCTCGAGTTCGACCTTTTTACGCGGGGGCTCCTCGGCCTGCAGGGTCTTTTCTTGGATCGACTTCTGGCTGTTGGTTCGCTTCATCTGGGAGCTGCCCTTGCCGCCGCTGCCCGGACGCTTCAACTCGGCGGGCGCGTTCTTCGCGTTGGCCGATTTGGCACCCAGAGTCGTGCGGGATGTGTTGGTACGGCTGAGCTTCTGGACACCACCCGATTGCGTCGTCGCCTTTGACGTCAAGCCAGCCTTGGTGGCCGCCGGCTTCTTGGTCTCCTTGGTCTCAACATTCTCCGTCTTGGTCACGTTGCTCACATCGCCCAGGGCGGCACGCCTCCTCTGGGTCCCGGCCGTAGTCGTTGTGGTGGCGGCTTTCTTGGTCTGAAGAGGTTTCTTGGCAGCCGCGTTGGCGGCGGGAGCATCCCCGGTGGACAGGGCTGCCGATTTGGCCCTGGTGAGACGCGTCGAGGGTCCGTTCTCATCATTCTCGTTCATGATGCCTCGGGAGCGGAGGCTTCGAGCCTGCTGAGAAGCAGATTAGAGCACGAATCCCACGGTGCAGTGAATATATAGTGACCACACGGTAGAAGGATAGATGTCAAATTGGCGGAAGGGGAGTGGAGTCACCAAGAAACGCGTAAAGAAGGGAGAGGACTCACCGGGGGCATGATGATGGGAAGAAAGAGAGAGGCCTAAAGGGATGGTTCGGAAGGATGGAAGGAAGGAACAAGCTTGATTAAAGTCAATCACTGTTGCCCTGGATAGCTTGTCTAGTCAGCATTCCCACAGCTTCCTCAGTGGAGCTCAAATGCCTGAGAGGACCAGGACGGGTGCAGAGTTCACGTACCACGCGTGATATTCGCCCAAACCCCGGCAACTAGCGGTAATGTAAGGTCCCTGAAGTCGAAGGGCGAGGAATCCGAGAGGAATTTGGGAGGTGGGGATATCAAAAGTGTCGCATATAAGATTCTGCTGGTGTTGTTGACAGGTTCCTCAGGACCCGATTCACGACGTGCAGGCGGCCCTTTCTGGTCAAAAAAGGGTCGTAGAAACGATGATCGAATACGTAGGATAGACAGAATATAAACAATGACGCGAGAAAGATGTACAGAAGTCACCCAGGAAGCTCTTGGGAACCGGAGTCTGAAGGGGAGTGTTTATGGGGGAGTGATGAAGGGAAGATGAGAGGTAAACTTGACAGGGCAAAGGCGATGTTTGGCCCTACTCTTAGCGTGGAAACTGGGAAAGATGCCCCACAGCACAACCCATTCGAGTCGCGCGGAATGACCGTTACTAAGTGCTGTACAACGCGGTGTATATGCAATTGGGAGAGATGGAGGAATTGCTCGTCCCAATGAATGTTATGTACGATCGAAAAGAATTAAGTATGAAAGAAACAGAGACAAAGAATTGCAGAGGGGAAAAGACGTGAATAAAGAGGGAGATGAAAGAAGGGGGGTTGTCAGGGAAGTAAATATACAGAACATGGATGGACGTATCGGTGTAACAGCCTCGTATGGTAATATATGGTGGACGTCCTTCTCCCTGCAGAAACTAAGAAATACGGTGTACGGGCATGCGCGAAGGCAGACGCAAGGCTGTATTGATACCGTTCTGGGACGTAAGAAGAGGTCCGTCGACGGGGATCGTCATGGGTGGTCGATGCCTGAAATTAGCCAGGCAGGGAAACGCCCGTCGCGACCAGAAACGTGAAGTTGATGTTGCGCGGCACGATGGGCAAAACATGGACCCGTTGCCCAGCAACCCCTCGGTGTTTGATATGTTTGTATATGATCCGGTATCCCGTGACTCTGAGTCAGCAGGGTGCCACACCCCTGTGGCTGGTGCTCTGGTCCGTGTCAGGTGATATGGTCAAGCCACACCCGCAAATCGTGCCAAACGACATTTTCGCTCCGACGAAGCATCGGCCGCAATCAGTGATCACCGATCTCCCCCGAATATCCGCTTCAGTTGGGCTCGGTGTTGGAATAGGTGGTGTGGAAATTCTCATCCAATTTGTGACACCACTTCCATTTTGCCATTGAGGTGGTATGTTTGGTTGGTGATTCAGTGTCTTGTGTGGAACCTTTCGACTCTCATCTCCCAATCCATTCTCCCCCGGATTGGACTACTATCTGCGAGAGAGAAAAAAAAAAGGGACTCCAACCCTCGCGATTATGTTACAACCTCGGTTGGCTCTGACGGGCCTCCGTCTGCCCTTCAGATGTCTCTCCGCGCGTTCGCTTCGTCCGTACTCGACAACCGTCCGTGAACAAGAAGATCCTTCTCCCGCGGAACCGGCCAGCGCGACTTTCGACCCGACCATTGCTTTTGCTCCCCCACCCACTCGTGATGACGCCGGCGTTAACCTTCGATCATATAAGCCCCGGACGCCTGGTATCCGACATTTGCGCAGGCCGATCAATGACCACCTCTGGAAAGGACGCCCGGTACAGAAGTTGACGTTTCCCAAACGGGGTCACGGTAAGGGCGGTCGTAACAACACGGGTCGAGTGACCGTCCGGCATCAAGGTGGTGGTCACAAGCGCCGTATTCGGACGGTCGACTTTTTGCGAGATGCGCCGGGCCCCCAGGTGGTGGAGCGCATCGAACACGATCCGGGACGGAGCGCGCACATTGCTCTGCTTCGCAACCAAGAGACGAAGCGGCTGACGTATATTGTGGCGGCCGAAGGGATGCGAGCGGGGGATGTGGTGGAGAGTTATATGTCCGGCATCCCGGAGCATCTGTGGAAGAGCATGGGCAGTACCGTTGATCCGGGTGTCCTCGCGGCCCGAACGGCGTGGAGAGGAAACTGCTTGCCGCTGCACATGATGCCCGTTGGTACTCTGATCTTCAACGTTGGGTTGCGTCCGGGCAAGGGAGGGCAACTGTGCCGGAGCGCGGGTACCTTTGCCACCGTCATCGCCAAGGGGACCCAGCAGCTGTCGAGCATCCAGCAAGCCGAGGCGGAAGCGGAAGACGAGACCGGTGAGAAAAAGCGCGTGTCGCAGCGCGAGCAGCAAAAGATGGACCGCATCGCTCAGCACGTTACCATTCGCCTCCAAAGTGGTGAGGTCCGCCTGATCCATAAGGACTGCTGTGCCACTGTCGGAGTTGCCAGTAACCCCAACCACCAGTATCGGCAACTGGGTAAGGCCGGACGGTCTCGCTGGCTGAACATCCGACCCACCGTTCGTGGTCTTGCCATGAACGCCGCGGACCATCCCCACGGTGGTGGACGTGGTAAGTCGAAGGGTAACGTTAACCCCAAGAGTCCGTGGGGCATGCCGGTGAGTATCATGCAACTTCTGCCTTTCCAGGATTCCTGTACGTGTTTTGCTAACGCCCCTCCAGGCCAAATCAGGCTACAAGACTCGTCCCAAGTGGAAGATCAACAAGGCCGTGGTCACCCCGAGAGTCCGCAACCAAGGCAAGCGTCGCAGAGGAAACTAATAGAGCGATGGTATTTGCACACTCCTGTCGTTGGCCCTTCTTATTTCCATCTCATGTTCCTTTCCCCCATTACGCCAAGATCACGCCTCCCACCATTCGTCTTGTACTATACTTGGCCCTTTGTAGGGCACCAGGGCCGTTGTATTCGGGGTGCTTCAGACTTTGCTCCAATTACTCGATCGTGGGATCTCCCATGTGTTTGCCTTGTTACATCGTGGCGTTGTTCTTGTATATTAAATCCGGTCAATTTTCAAGATCCTATCTTTCGTATTTTTAGGGACATCTGATTGATGCTTCGTCCTCTACCGTACAATCTCGTAGCCCCACGCTTTGCTGGCGCGCCGTTATACGAACGAGCCGACCAATCAACACGGGGGGAAGGATCAGTATCCTGATCAGGTCGAAAGTATACCGTGATTTCTGTGATCATTTCATTTATGGCAGCGACTTTCTAGGCCCCCAGAGTTCTATCGTTTCGACATTTATAGGCGCCGTCGACATGGGATGGATGGATGGATCAGCGAACGGGATCTATATAGATTTGACTAAGCGCTAGGCTTGCCGCTCTAAGTTAGCCTAGGTAATCCATCATTACGTCGACATCGTTCATGCTGACCAAAAGAGACAAGGGAGGAACCCAAAATTTGAATATCGTGTCCCTGGAGACTTAGAGGTCTGTTCTCAATATACCCTAGGCCGATTACTTGGCCAACGCACGGTGTGTCCAGCCCATTCTTCTCAGTTCCCCTCTCCCAATCCTTAGAGAGCGAGGCCTGACCATATTATCAACCAGCATCCGTGGCTTCGCTGGTCGCTCCGCTCCTGTTCGCCAACCTGTCGCTTTCGATTCCAATGTCGGGGGCGCATCAAATCTTTCTGCGATCTCCGTGATCGTGATCCGGAAATCCCCAGCTATTTATATATATACAGAGCGGGGCTTGTTCTCTTTTTTTAGTCATCCGCATTCCTGCATATCCACCGTCCTCCCCGCGTCATTCGCATGGCCATGGCTGCAGATTCTTCGAACGAACGACTACAGCATAACTCACCCCATTCGCCGTCACACCACCGTCAAGACCTGTCAAACAACAGCGCTGCCCCGACGGGCGCAGGCCACAGCGATGCGGATACCAGCTACGTGCCGCGCCCCAAGCGCATCGCTTGCGTGTTGTGTCGGCGAAGGAAGCTCAGATGCGATGGGAAGAAGCCTAGCTGCGGAACCTGCGCCAGGCTAGGTCATGAGTGTGCATATGAGGAGATCCGGAAGAAGAGTGGCCCAAAGCGAGGTTACGTGAAGCAGCTGGAAGCACGACTAGGTATGTTGGTGGTGCGAAATGGCGTCGTGTTACCGCACTACGATTTGTCCTTGGATCGCTGACGGGATCCTCTTCTTGAAGCCCAGGTTGAAACGCTGCTAAAGACCCATGAACGCTCCCCGCCGCAAACCCAGAACGATAGCTTTGGTGCCGCAGTGCCGAATGAGCTGATGGCCGTTCCGGGAATCATGTCCGTAGGAGACGGCGTGGTTGCGCCCATGTCGCCTCCTGCGGGACCTTCTGGTGGCTCGCAGCTAAGCCAGACATTCCCCTCGAGTAGTTTCGACCCGTCCCAGTCGGAGTACTTTGGATGGGACATGATAAGCCTGGGACTGGAGGAACCTGCTCCCAACCAAGCTGTCACCAATGAGTTGTACGTGTTGGGGTTGAGAGCCATTGTTTTTTGATGCCGTTGCTAATACCAAATAATAGAAACCACATATATTTTAGGAAAATACATTCTTCCATGCCCATCCTTCACCCTCCACGATATCTCGCGGCGATGAACCTCGCCCCAAGGGTCCGCCCTCCTATATGCTTACAATATATAACTTGGTGCCACGCTGCATCTGTCACCGACAAATACAGTGGACTGCATGAGCTATTCTACCAGCGAGCCCGCAAATATGCGGAGTTGGAGGAGATGAAAGGGCTCGGGGAAGGCATTGTCTCTGTGGCCCACTGTCAGACGTGGTTGCTTATAGCTACATACGAGTTCCGGATGATGTACTTCCCTCGAGCGTGGTTAAGTGTTGGCAAGGCTGCAAGACTAGCGCTCATGATGGGGTTGAATCGCCTTGACGGCCCGGATCTTGAAGTGAAGAAATGTGGCAGCCCAGCACGGGACTGGACTGAAAACGAGGAACGACGGAGGGTTTTCTGGATGACATTTTGTGTTGATCGGTACGCAAGTGTTGGTACTGGATGGCCTGTGGTCATAGATGAACGAGACGTCAGTTATCCCTTCGTGACTGCCTTCTCATCTTGAGACCAACCCTGGCTGACAATCTTCCGACAGATTACGACAAATCTACCCGCGACCGAGGAGGCATTCATAAAAAGCAGACCGGAGAGCACCGCACGGCTTGCGGATGTCCTGGCAGGTGACGGGATCCCTACCTTGTCATCGTGCGCAGGCCTTGGATTTATGGCATGCCTGTTTGGGCGAAACCTCGTGCACCTCCACCGGCCTGACCCTCATGACAACGATCATGACCTCAATGGGCTGTACTGGCAGCGACACAGGTCGCACGACAATATTCTACTCCATTTTACCTTATCTATGCCAAACCACCTCCGATTACCAGCCGGGGTCAGAGATCCCAACGTGATCTTTTGCAATATGGCTATACATACGTCCACCATCTGTCTGCACCAGGCTGCCATCTTCAAGGCAGAGAAGAACAAAATGCCCGAGCAGATCGTCACCGAGAGTAAGCGGAGATGCATCGTGGCTGCCGACCAGATTTCAAATACCATGAAGATGATTAGCCACATGGATTTGACCACTGTAAGTCTCAGAAATGCACCGAGTCGGCTTCTTCTAATCCAGCTACAGATGAACCCGTTCATGTCATTCTGCATCTTTGTCGCCGCACGTGTCTTTGTGCAGTACCTTAAGTCTCGTCCCGATGATACCGCCGCCCGATCATCGCTCCAGTTCCTATTCTCTGCTCTTGACGCTTTGAAAAACAAAAATCCGTTAACAGAGTCATTTCTCGTCCAACTCGAGGTTGACATCCAAGGGACCTCGTTCAGTAGCGTTCGACCGTCAACGGCAGTCAGCGCCGCAGCCGCCAAAGCGTCAGGTCCTTGTGGGATGATACTTCCTCGAAACCAGATCCAGAACCAAGACGAAGGGATATCTTCGCCCTCTACTCAGACAGTTCCACGGCATGATTACTTGATGCCAACCTCGCTTAATTCTGGACCACAGCAGACAGGGCAACAACCAGACGTCAACCCTACGCAGACAGCTGGGGACACGGAGGACTTCAATAATACTCCCCCATACAGCCTAGGATCCGGAACTATTTTAGATCTCGATATACCGCAAGAATTCAACGGTAGCACGAGCACATTGTCTGGGGTCCCGTCTTTGGCCGTCGAATCGTCAGCCACGGGGTCCACAAGCGACTCTGCACCTTCAAAGGAACAACAACAACAACAACACCATCCATCATCCATGAGCCACCTCAGCCAGTCATCGAACATGGCAAACGGCGGCTCCGAACAACTGTCTTTCGACCTGGCAGCTCCAACACGATACCCTGACGCACAATCTTCGGAGAGATTATTAGCCTCAGGACTCATGACCCCTCTCGATTCGACCGAGCCTGGAAGTTCAATTCCCATGCCCCCGACAAACTGGGACTTTGCAGCTGCCAGCCAAAACGGCGATAATATCAACGCGGCTGCCCTAGAAGGGATTGACTCTCTTAACGAAGCCCAATGGGCGCATCTTCTCAGCTCGACGAACTGGGACGCGTGGAGAAACGAAGGGTAGGCTTGGACCACGCTGTCCTACCTTTCTCGCCTTCTTCCGTGTCTGTAATGGATGCATTTGTTTTACTTTTTTTTCGTCTGCGGGTTTGGCATGCTACTGCAGGGCTTTTGGGAGGCAGGATGATTTGACAAGCGCTATTTTCATGATTTACGTTGACGATCTACATACATACATACATACCTACCTTACTGGACGGTGGATACATCCCATGTCCGAAAATAAGAATCCTAATGACCATTTCAGGGAACCGCCCTCACTTCAACGGTTAGGAGTCTTGAAGGGGCCATGGCAACTTTTGAAAATAGATAATTGAATCAAGGCCATTCATCCATTCCACTGCTGGTCAGGGGAATGGAGATGGCTCATATGGATATAACACACACGCACAAACAGACATGACAAACTGTTCTTGGACTGTCGTTTAACATTTTTTGAATTCATAGTTGAGTGCTTTATCTAACAGGAAAAATCGTAGACACCATGTCCCATGTCAGGCAACAGAACGAATAACCCAGAGCCTACCTAGCAAGCGAAGAAAGAAAACACCGGTATGCAAGCAAAACTACAAGCTGCCCCCAGCAGCACCAACAATCTTCAACCCGCCGGCACCAGCCACACCGGGCCCATCAGCAGTGGTAGAATAAGCCAGCCAATACCGGGAAGGATGCCACGCAACAGCCGGAATACCAGAATTGACACTCCCGCCGGTGGGAATAGTGTAGACGCTCTCTCCGGATTCCGCGTGGAAGATTTCCAGACCGTTCCCGCCGCAGCCGACCTCGTCGCAGGCGCCACAGATGAAGCGGCCGTCGAAGCTCCAGCTGACGCCGCGGACGGCGCCGCCATTGTTGGTGGAAACTGTGCGGCGGCAGATCCAGTCTGTGGTGTCCCAGAGGGAGATGAGGGCGTCGCTGCCGCCGACGGCGAGGTAGCGGCCTGTGGGGGCGTAGGCGATGGAGAGGCAGGCGGAGGTGTGGGCGTGGAGGGTGTGGAGGACGTTGAAGGAGGGGTAGGAGAGGATCTTGACGCTGCCTTCGCCGGTGGTGGCGAAGAGGTGGAGGTCGGAGGGGGAGGAGGGAGTGGGGACATGGTAGGAGAAGGTGGTTGCGTTTGTTTGCACGGTTTGTGGGTGTGGTTCTAGTGCTTTGTATGTTGTTGCGTTGGTGGTCTGTTTAGGTTGTGGTTGTTGGGAGGTGGCCGGCGCGCGGGATACTTCGTCTGCGAGGATGGTTGGTGTGGAGGGGGATTCGACGGAGATGGGGACGAGGATGTCGTCCTAGGGAATTGAATTGAGCGTGTCAGTCACATTCCGCTCTTCGTTACGCAGGATACATCTTGGCCAGCGCGCTCACCTTCCTGCCGACCATCATGACGCTCCCGTCCGCAGACCAAGACAAGGTGAACGCCTCGCCGCCGACATCGAGACGGCTGACGCACGTCTTGGACCTGACGTCCCATAAGCGCACCGTTCCATCCGTCGAGCAGCTAGCCAGCTCGGAATCCCTTGTGGGGTTGAACAGGACCTTCTCGATGCCAGCGGTATGGCCGCGCAACTCAGTCGAGTATTTCACCTGCGAGCGTTCGGGGTTCCAGATCCGCAGCGTCCTGTCCGCGGAGCCCGTGGCCACGAGCTGACCGGTCGGATTCCATGCTATCGTCCGGATCCTGAATTGGGTGTCAGATCTTCCTCGTCAAGCGCGAGCCCTGATCGCCCGGCAAGATCATGTGCCGCGGGTTGCGGAGCAAATGATACTGAATGGAGACGCACGTGTGAGAACCCGGTGTTCGCGCAATGGGATCATAATAGCTTTGGGTCTTCAGGGTTCCGAATGCAAACGCGAAGCGCTCCTTGGGGAGCAGGTTTCGTCGAGGAGGGGCCATGGCAGGATGTTGCTGTTGTTACTATTGACGGAGTAGCAGCAACCCACATGGACGCCCCGAGGGGCTAGTAACAGGACGTAGGGAGGGTCGATTCTCGGAAATCAAGGGTAAGTATCATGTGTTAATTGCGACCAACGGTGTAAGATATTTAACGTCGAAATGTGACCGTTGAGAGGAGAGGCGTGGGGAGAGTTGGAGAAGATTGAAGATTGACGCAACTTGGACGCGCCGAGATGGAACCGTCGCGGGCGGAGGCCTTGTTGCCTCAGGCATACATCTGCCACTCGGTGCAGGATTTCTTGCAGACAACCTGAGAATTCTCAATCTTTTGTCTCTGATAGTCTCTCTTTGTATTCTTATTCTGGAGATCAATAGAAAAAAAAAAAAAAAATAAAAAAAATAAAAAAAAAAAAAAAAAACAATTTATCCTATACATCGAGCGCATTCAAGATATCGCCAGTTGACGGTGAATGATCGGCCAATCAAGTAACGTCACCACCGGCCTGGATCGACCTCCGCCGGATGAATATTTGCATGTTCATCTACAACAATCCCTGTCTCGACTGAAGCTGATTATCCGTTCATGCTCAGATACGTCTGACTTTTTACTAATTTCCGAGAAATTCACCATCAGTTGAACTTCTAATAGGGTGGGCTTGCACTGCCATCTCCGCAAACTTTTTCTGGGAAGGGCACGACGGCCTGCAACATTACATCGACATAGACTTGGCCCAAACCAATCTCCAAGATAGTCTCTGGGGCTTGGAATACCATGCTCGACTTCGATGATGATGCTTCAAGGCATGAAAAATGCTACACGACTTTGACCCAACTACCTGCCTCCATTGATCCCAATCAACCGCCCAAAAAGAGATCCCCGTTCTCCACTATTCTGGGTCACCCGTTTATACATACTGTACGCGGTCCCATCTGAAGCTCTGATGTTTACGATGGCTAGCATATTGACCAAGACCAAACAGACAGAGGTTATTTTACCCGAGGAAATCTACTCCTCCGTCCAGAGCGCACTGGAATCAAAGCTACAGAAGCTTCGATATGGGAGGGTGTTCATGTCTCTTTCTTCCTTACTTGAAGGGGACTTCTTCAATACATACATTAAAGCAGGTATGTTGGCTCCAATAGCACGGCCTCGTGTGGGTAAATTTCTAACTCAATGTGCAGGGAATATCCTGATGATCTCCGAGGGGCGATCAGGATTGGACAATGTATTCACTCTCAAAGACGGTGCGCGAGAGATCCTTCTTTCCAAGTACTCTGGCTAATGACATTCAGGGATCTTAAGACTCGAACTCGGCAAGGAAGTCTTTGAACGCACAGGCCTCACAGGCAAACCCATTCGCAGTGGAGGTAGAAAGCACGCAAAGGAAAGATACCGTATGTGACTCCTCGTCCTATCTGCGTCCAACATGTGCTAATCAGTGTCTTCAGTTGTGGAGATCAACCTGCGCTTACCATCTATGCTCCACGGAAAGAAAGGGTTCGAGCGGATAGTATGGGCATTCAAGAATGTCCTCAACCATTCCGTAGCCTGGCTATTCTATGATCTGGCGCCGTCAGCAAACGGCATCTCCCAAGGTACCGCACTGCCCTCCAATCCCATACCAATAGTTCCCCACCACTCCTAACAAACAACGCGGACAGACGATACTTCCCTCAAAGGAAACTACCCGCACATCCTCGACTGCCAGCCCACAAAGACCACCCACCGTGACGTCCTCGTCCCACCGTTCGACGGCCTCAACCCCTCAGCGCAGGTCCCAGAAGAGGATCTACGAGATCACTCAGAAGAACTCTCCGAGTGGCTCGCAATGGTATCAATTGGCTCCCCGCGGGTGCTGAAAGATGACGACGTAGATCCATATCTCTGCCGATACAGCGTACCTCGCGAAGAAGAAGCGAGTGCTTCGAATCTCGTCAGCCTCAAATGGCATGGGTTTATTCCTCCGACGTGGATCGTGCAGCTCCTTGTGTTCCTGTTGTAGGTCTCCCCGTGGATCGTATCGTCGTATTAATCGGTTTTATACTGACATCTTTGTCTACAGAAGAGAAACCTCATCGTCACAGGGCTGGTTTGCGCTCTCGTCGAGTGCGCTGGGCAGGACGGCCGTGGAGGCAAAGGACGGGTACTCTGTATTGGTCTTGCCGTCTGTGTCTAGCTCTCAGGTGGGTGAGGAACAAACACCAAGTGATGCGTCCAAGGATGGCCGACGGTCTATTTGTTGGGAGTTTGTCGGCGCGTCGGTTTTGGAGGTTTAATTGCTTAGCCGAAAAATATATAATAAAATATCGATCTTCCCGGGCGGCGTTGAATAAACTCATTATGGACATCAAGTCAAAATTACCTGGACGAGATCGGAATTATGTTGCTTTGGTAGTATATACTACTACCACCTCAAATTACCATGATAAGGGCTCTAGATACATATACAAAGCCACAAGCAAACAAAACAGACATAGACGCTGTCAAAATATTAATTTACCCAATAGTCCAATCCCTTTCCATCCTCAGATATACATGCGCCAAATTATATCACGTACAATCAAGAATCCTGAGAAACGAACATCCCCGCTATTGAAAAAGGTAAATCATAAAACACATAAAATCATCCAACAAGGTCATTAACCACGTCTTGCAGAACCGGTCTGTTACCTAGAACCTTGCTCCCACTCAAGAGCTTGGCTCCCTTCTTCGCAGGTTTCCTGAGACCATTTGATTGTCGAGCCTGCACCGGACTCAAAGGATTGCGAGACTTCCCTTTCTGAGGAGATGGGCTCCCTTTCGGGCTGGGGGTCGACTTGCCCCCCTGGTACTCAGACAACTGGGTGGAAAAAGCGTTGTCATACTCGAAGACGTGACTTTCTTCGGCCCCCTTGGGCAAATCATAGACCCAGCCTCGCTTCTGGACTAGATTGATATATTTGGCCAGCAGCTCATTGCCGTCGCGAAGGGTGTTCTTGCTCCCGACGACTAGAAGTTTTGTCCGTGCTCGCGTGAACGCGACGTTAACACGCCGCCAGTCGCGCAGAAGCTCACCCAGGTGGTTATCGGCGTTGCTGCGCACGCAGCTCAGAATAACGACCTCCTTATCTCGACCTTGGAACTTGTCTGCAGTGTGCATCTCGAGATCAGGCATGTGATGACGGAGATTCTGTTTCAAGAGCGCGAGCTGACTGCGGTAAAACGTAATCACGCCGATACTCCGCGCCGGAATGCCGCAGGAGATGAAGGCCTCCACGAGTTGACTACACAGGGTGGCCTCAGTGGGATTCACGATCCGGGATCCGTTCGTCACCTCTAGGGCAGGCGAGGTGAGCGTATCGGTGTTGACGAAACGGGTCTTGGCGGACGGGTGGATGAGATCTCGTAGCCAACAGCGGCCTTGGCTTGTACCAAGGCAGAGCTGTTTCTGGCCTGTTGACCGTGGTAGGTGGTCAATATGGTGTTGCTTGAGACCACTTATATTAGGAATTTTCAGGGAGCATGCTGCCACCTCCGGAGTACCGCACTTGAGCTGCCCCGAGTAAATGAGCGTGTTCGAGAGGAGCATGATGTCCTCGCACATTCGATATTGATGCTCAAGATTGACGACGGAAGAAGGGTGAGTGTCCGAAAGTAACTTGAAGAGACTAACATCGAGACCGCCTTCTCGGGCTTCGGCGTTTTGTACAAGAGGTGGTAATTGGTAGTGATCGCCAACCAGAATGAACGTCTTGGCCATTCGAATCGGCCCTAAACAAACCGGCAAAGTGATCTGAGAAGCCTCATCAACGATACAATAATCGAAAATGCGTTGGGTAAAAATATCGTGGCTGACGCCTAGACAAGTTGTCGCAACCACCTGGGAGTCTTCGTACGATGCCTTTAACTCCTCTATGGTTTTCTTAGGGGTTGCTGCAAGGTCGGCAAAGTCTTGGACTTCCGGATGCACCTTCGCTGTGGCACCGATTCGGAGAGTGCGAATGCCGTCATTGCGAATTTTCAGTAAAATGTTGTCCACCGCAGTGTGAGTATATGAAGTCAGGAGAACACTTTTCCCCTGCGACACCAAGGCACGGATTATATGAGCGATTGTTGTGGTTTTCCCCGTTCCTGGCATCCCAAGTACCAGCGCATAGTCTTGTGCGCTCATCACTTTATTGATAGCTCGTTCTTGGTCGACGTTCAAACTTGCTCGATCAGATTCGGACATTTTGTAGGTGGAAGGAGCAGGCTTGAATGTAGGTGCTTCTCGCTCAACGATCAACCTCCTCAGCTGCTTGGCCTGAAACAGGTTTTTCTCCATCATCGAGATGAGGTTGGAGCGAACAATCGCCATGCCATTGCTGAACTCATCCTTATCTAGACGATAGAGAGTTTCTTCCTCGGGCTCCAGAGGACGGGCAGTTGAGGGAGTGATACCCTCATCGAGTACCTCCATAATGCCTCTAAACGTCTGGTTTGTTTGGGCGTTGAACCCTTCCGCCTTCGTTCGAGCATTGTGTAGTCTTCGATCCACTGCAACGGTAATGCGCTTGGGGCTGACTTGCACAACGTAACCATTGGCGAGAGCAAAATGGCCTTTCTCATCGGAGACCACAACCGGCTCACCGACCGTGAGTTGGGATTCAGCAAACGAGAATGATGGGACGGGATGTCTCTTGTTGAAGGTATACCGATATCGATTGATCTTGATACCGTCTTTGTCTTCCACGGCCGAACCCGGTTCTATGACGACGTTACCAAAACAACGGCCAAGAGCTTCTCGTTCGTGACTCAAGAGGGTCCAAAGTTCTCTCTTGAACTTCATCATATTCTGCTCTTCTTTCGTCAATAGGTCGTCCCACTTTCGAAAGAAGTCACGGTCCCGAGGTGTTAGATGGTCCATAGAATTGACGAACTCATCGCCGAGTCCACTAGTTTCCCCATCTCCATCGTCTGCCAGCTTATGGTAGATAAAGCAGGGCGTTTTTGCGTAGCACCTAGTGCATAGTGATTGCTTCTTGATCATCGGCGGCAGTTGCGTTCTGTTACGCATATATCCAACAAGACGATTTCGTTGCTGGATCATCTGGAGAAGTTCATGTCGGATGCCACGGATTCGCAACATTTTCGATGTTTCAAGGTAGTATAGAAGTCCAAATGTAACGTCCAAGTCTACAGATCTAACGTCAGCGAGACTAACAATTGTAGGCGTAGACAACGAGGTACTTACCGTAACGATCGGAGAGCAGCAGAGTGTACAGTGCTGTCTGAGCCCTATGGGCCTGGTTGGTGTCCCTTTTGCCCGTCTTCAGCTCAAGGGGCACAATGAGGTTCTTGTCGCTCCCTTCTTCACGGCAAGCGACCTGCACTGTTGCATCGATATTCCCTTTAAGCCCATACATTGGAGACCAAACGTGCTCTTCTACCTCGAGGAGCTTGCTGATGTTGAGGTTTAACTTGGTGGTACCGCGATCTTCGACAAGGGATTTGGCCTGATCCACAGGAATTAGATAACTTCTGGCAGGGCTCCATGGGTTTTACTTACGCCGGGCTTTGTCCGAAGAAAAAGGTCTGCCCAGGCCTTCAGATCAGGCACTCTGCCCATTGCATACTCCACGGCTTCCGCCAAACTCATGCCAATCAAGTATAACTCCTCGATGTGGTTCTGTGTAACAGTATCGATCAGAGACCTTAGTGAGGTATCATCCCACTTATTGAGCTTCAGTGCTTCCTGAAAGATCTCATGAAAGATGTTCCCAAAGACGCGGGGTTTTCCGATCTCGCCAGTGTTCTTGATGCGGTCTTGAAGGACCGCTCTCCGTTGGCAACTGACTGAGTCTGCTACAACCGTCGCTGAGACTAGATGATCCGGATGAAGGATTATCATATTCTGAGAGTTCGTGACAATGCATTGGCCCTTTGCGTCGAAATCTCCAATCAAGTGGATGTAAAAATCTTTATCGCAAGGGCTGTCAGACCACGATTCCCGCAAGATGACTACCTTTTTGCACTTGGTCCTCTCATCTTGTACCAGCAATACCTGTCGACATAGTCAGTATATGGCGGTATTTTTCTTTTATTGATTCCTCATTTTTTATTTGAAGGTACACAAAGGCTGACCTGTTCTGGCTGGATGCGTCCATTATGGGTTGTATAAGTGGACTCGGCAATATCAATAATCAGATACCGTTTGATGGCCTCTCGACCCCTAAATTTCTATTTATAAAAAATATACTTAGCAAAAGATCAACGATCAAACAACCGTGCCCATCAAGAGTGACAAACATCATCTGGCCCACCTTCAGCTGTTTGCTTCATAGACTGTTCAATAGCCTCCATATCAAAATCCCCGTCATCAAATTCATCGCCGGAGGATGCTGTCTCAAGGTGCTTTAGGTCCCCAGAGGCTTGATCCGCAGCAACAGCAAAGAGGGGCTTGGCATCATGACCTGAACCCAGTGGTTGAGTAACTGGAATGTTGTTTGGGACGGGTCTTTCTTTTTTAGTGCTTGGAGTGCCATCACACTCAGCGAGGATATCCTCTATGTTATCCGAAAATTCATCGAAGTCGTCATCAAATTCATCAGCGTCATACTTAATATCATTTTTCTTGGCCACTGTTGGAGCCGCATGATTGTTTGCTTGTCCACCGGACACGTCTGGCACATTAACTGGAGGCAGAAGAGGCACTTGTTCCGGCTTAGCGACTTGGTTCTTATCATTAAGTCCGCCTGAATCAACAAAAGGATCCAGTGCAGCCTCTGCTAGGTCAAGAAAATCTTGGTCCAGGTCATCGTCTTCGAAGTCGGACGATGATACTTTCACTGGTTCTGTAGTGGCGGGGTGAATATAGCTACCACCAGTCTTGTTTTCTTGGCCTGGACTTCCCAGATTTTCAAGGTATTGTTTATGTTCCACCGGGGAGGTTGATCGGGTTCGCCGCACCTCTTCACGTTTTGGTACTGGCGATGAATCAGCTTGTGGCATTGGATTCCGTCGAAGGCTTTTCTCGATCTTCTCCATAAGCCTATGGATATTCGATGAGGAAGTCCCAGCGTCGATGACATTGCTTTTTGACCGAGAAAAGTCCAGTTTTCGCCGTTTCGCTTTCGAACTTGGCCACTCCACATTGCAGCTGTTTGCTCGTCTCAACCCAGAAGAATCCCGACTCGTTCTACCTGTTGCAGGTGTCTGAGGTGATGATGAAAGGAGGTTCTGGAAGCGAATTTGAGGTATTTCTCCATTGCTATTGGCCGTGGCCTTGCCCACGTAGTTATTCCACAGATCGGCCGCGATGTCGTTTTGTGGAGTCTTTAACACAGCCTGAAAAGACTGTAGGTCAAACGAACCCTTCCGTGCACTTTTCGAGTTTCCAGCTAGGGGAGAGCTACCAGGCGATGAGTTCCGGCGGCGCTTCTTCTTGTTCGTAGCCGGTGTTTGAGACGTGGTGCCTGTGTTCGAGCTTGCCGGAACATGTTGCCAAATGACATAATCCTCGGGGGTATACTCCTGTCCCGGCGCCTGGCTGATGGCGTCTTCAACATTGCCGATGAGATCTGCCAAAGGAATCCGATTTCCCGGCGTCTGGGGACATTCCTTGACTGCTTTCGATTCGGCGGCTCCGCTCGAAGATGGTCTTTGATCCAATTCGGGCTGAGCTGGCGCTACGACGCCATTCAACCACGAGCTTTGGTTTTCCTTATCCGTATGTTCTGGACCGGTTTGTGGCTTTAAGGAGGGTTTCTCTGGAGACGTTTCATCTTTCTCGTTGTATCGGAAGTTGTTCAATTTGGAGCGGGACTTGGAGGAGATCGGATAGGACGGGGGGCCTTTGTTCACAGAATACATCGTGTGAGGTAGTCCTATGCCATCAGGGACAGACAGCACATTTCGGGGATAGTCTTCAATGGAATTGTTAGCGTATGATCAGCAAGCATACAAGCAGACTGGTCCATCCAAGGAGTTGTACCAGGCGTAGTAATTGCTTGAATACAATTCTTATCAATGGATATTTGACCAGTTCATAGAGCCGTACAATTCGAGGTGGAAGGAGGATGGGTGTTTTCGACAAAGATCGGCTGGTGTCTTGATGCAAGTAATTGGGTGCATCTCCGCTGCACGCAAGATGCGACTTGATATGCCGGACGCGTCGCGCGTTCTCGAACGCCATTTGCCTGAGGCGATACCGGTGCCTTACATATGAGGCAGAAAGGCGGCATGGGGGTGTTGTGCCCGATTGGGACTAGCGCCATAACTCGTTCGGCCTTTTGCGGCTTCTGAACATCAAGTGCTGGACTTCCCCGTCACCCCTCTATCTCTCGCTCTGACGGCGACGATAACCACGTTCATTCAATTAGAAATCGCTCAATTGAACCAATCGTCCTAGTTGTCGCTCAAAGTATTGCCTTACTTTGACTTCTCATCCGGACAGTTGTCGCCTTTCCATCTCCGACAGGGGTCCATCCTCCACCGGCCACCGCCTGTCTCCTCATAACCGACGAAAACCAAAGATCCTCGAATCCCGACAGACCTCAATCTTTTCACAATGTCCGCTCGCCCGCTGTCGCATTGCCTCCGTGCCCGCTGCCTTTTCCGCAGGTCCCAGAATGTCCAGAGCTTCTCGACTCGGAGCAGTCTGCGGGCCGCCGATCACGGTGATCACTACGACCCCCCGACCGGTTGGCTGTTTGGCATCAAGCCCGGCCAGAAATACGTGAAGGAGGGCTGGGAGAACATCTGGTACTATGGCTTTATTGGAAGCTTGCTTGCTGCCGGAGTGGCATATGTGTTCAAGCCGGACACCTCGTACGTTCAGTCCCCTATATCATGACGTTTAACATGGGCTCCCCCTCGTACCCGCCTGGTGCGATGGTACCATGGGACCAGGGCAATGGAATGATTGCCGAAGGCAGAGACTGACAGCTTATAGGATACAGACTTGGGCCCTGGAAGAGGCCCGCAGAAGGCTGGAAGCCGAGGGTATCCTGGAGGATCCCGATAAGGTTCAGGGAAAGTAAATCGCTGAGTCCGGGTCTTCCTTGTACATTGTACATAAAGTGTTCGGACATTAAAGGCATTTTCGGTTAAAAGGCTACACCTGCGGTAGCAGACATGACTTCCGCTTAGCTTCCTAGACAGGGCTGCTATCTCGTTTCTTTTGTTCCTTTGTTCTTCCTTTACTGTCAACGTATATCCTGAAATGTTTCTTTTTCGCCGATTCGCTTTACATCATTTTGACGAGGAAGTGTGGGAAAAGACTACTGTGCTATAAAATGTGTAATCTACCATATATTACAGGTTGATATATCGTTGCAGTGCCATGTATAAGCAGCTCTTCATTGGGTATTATACTACCGGGTATATGTCGGTTCTTCTGAGCAGCGGTATTTCCCTTCTGATCTTTCCCAAAAGATCGAAATCTATCTCTGCAGTTGCAATCTGTGGCTCCTGGTATTCGTCGCCAAGCTTCGCCACAACCTCTCCCCAGGGGTTCACAATCATCGAGTGACCATAACTGCTTCTTTTCTCATTGTGGGGCCCCGCTTGTGCCGCCGCTATTACATATGACTGTGTCTCGATCGCCCTGGCTCGCAGTAGGGTCTCCCAGTGCGCACGACCGGTAGGGATCGTAAATGCTGACGGATAGGTGATGATTTGGGCCTCGTTTCTCCTTAATGCAAGGCTGATCTCGGGAAAGCGCAACTGGAAATAACCCGCATGAGTATGCTTTGAAGAAATGCTCTCCAACTTGGTGATATCGGGCCCGGCTCAACTTACGTCGAAGCAAATGGCCAGACCAACGCGACCAACTGGCGTCTCAAATGGGCGCAGTATTTCCATGCCCTTCTCCACGCTCCTTGATTAACGGATCAGCGACTTCCACGTTACGATGACGCGAGGGACCAACGTACGCGCTTTCTTTGAGTACTGGCCCATCTTTGATGTCTACGTCGAATAAGTGGATCTTTTGATAGCGCTGCGTAATATGGCCTTTCTCATTGATCCAGACCAAAGTGTTCTTCACTCTGCCATCTGCGGCAGGTTCATGGATGCCCACATTGATGTGTAGCTGGGCCTTCTGAGCTTCTCGCTGAAGACCCAAAACAAACTCACTATCTTTTACAGAACGTGCCAGCGAGATGGATTCTGCTGGTGACGAAGCGATGTAGTCTGATGCCTCTGGAAGAAACAGCGCCTGCCACAATATTAGTGGGCGTCTATCCAGAGCCGGGGCTCAAGTGTAAGAGACTATACTTTAGCACCAGCTGCGACTGCTTTGCGAACCAGTATTTGACACTGGGCTAAGTTGGCTGACGCACTCGCAGTCGAGCATAGCTGCCCCACGGCCTATCAGAGTAGCAGTGTGAGAATACCACATGGCGAAATAGAGCGTTATAGCCTTGGGAGAAGCGTTTGGGACCGTACTGCAATAGCCATTGTTCAAACTACAACAGGAAGCAATATTATGTCTTTTGCATGAAAAGTAACCAAAAATAATAGAAAAGAGGGGAGATGGTCGTGGTTAAATACGCTGCGCTGATTGCGACGAGGGGACTCGTCGGCAGACTTTCCCCACTTGGGGCGGAATCTCCAATAATCTCGACTGACTGAGCAGATCATGACCGGACGTCACTGACCAGAATTATTTCACCTCCGAACAAGACTTCAACTTTTCCCTGGACCATAACAGACCTAGATCAAATCCAGGTCGTTACCAGGCAAGATGAAGAGCCTGCGAAGAGATTTTTCTTCGGATCCGCATGCCGCCAATGTCACCAGCAAAGTCTTCGTCCGGTCCACGAAAAGTGGAAAGGTGCAAAAGATTGTTCGTGAGTTGTATCTAAGACAGGACATTCCTTGTTCATCCAAACTCTGCTCGATATGTCCGTCGATCGCGCCTGCAGATGCGAATGGAAATAGTGAGATAACCCCCCTTCGATGCCATTTGGTACCAAAAACTGATGCAAAATGTCTAGTCGCGCCGTTCGTGCTCTCCGAGAGCCCCGCCGGTACGAGCGCTTTCCCTCGCGGCCACTATCTTGTCCCTGATACGAATGCGCTATTGAATGGCATGGATCTTTTCGAACACACGGGGGCATTTTATGATGTGGTTATTCTTCAAACCGTTCTCGAGGAACTGAAGAACCAGTCGTTGCCCCTGTATAACCGCCTACTCTCCCTGATCAAGACCGACGAAAAGCGCTTTTACCTATTTTTCAACGAATTCCGACTCGAAACACACGTTAGACGAGACCAGGATGAATCGATCAATGACCGGAATGACCGGGCTGTCCGAACCGTCGCGAAGTGGTATTCGGAGCATCTTCGAGCCGCGGTGGCCAAAAAAGGGAAGAAAGAGAAATCGCTACCGGCTATTGTGGTTATTACGGATGACAAAGAAAACCTGCGCAAGGCGAAGGATGAGGGGGTGACAGCGTTGTCGCTATCTGACTATGTCTCCGGTCTGGAGGATTCGGACAGACTGTTGGATATGATCAACGAGTCTAGAGAGGCACGAGAGGCAAAGGGCGCGCGCGGGGAACTGTTCTACCCGGAGTACTACACTATGTCTAAGATCATGACGAGCCTGAGGGCGGGGACTCTGCACCAAGGCGTTTTCAATGTCTCGCCTTACAACTACCTAGAAGGGTCTGTTAAGGTCGCGGCCTTCGACAAGCCTCTGCTCATTCTAGGACGCGACAATAGCAACAGAGCCATCTCGGGGGATGTAGTTGTGATTGAGGTGCTACCGAAAGACCAGTGGAAAACCCCGTCAACCAAGATCGTCGACGAAGAGGCGGTGACCAAAAACGATAACCCCGAAGGGGAAGACACGGAAGCCGTGGTCACAGAAAGAGAAAAGAAAGCTTTGCAGGAAGAGGTCCGTCAAGCCCACGGTAAGAGCACCGAGGGAAAGCCGCAGCCGACGGCACGAGTCGTCGGAGTCGTAAAGCGAAACTGGAGACAATATGTCGGGACCGTGGATTCGGGTTCCACAGGATCGCAAGCCGTCTCCGGCCGACGCCAACAGACCGTCTTTGTTCTTCCTATGGACAAGCGCGTGCCGAAAATCCGGGTGCGCACGCGACAAGCTGGTGACCTGCTGGGCCAGCGCATTTTGGTCACAATCGATGCGTGGGATCGTGACTCGAGATACCCGACAGGGCACTTTGTCCGATCGCTGGGAGAGTTGGAAACCAAAGGTGCCGAAACGGAGGCCTTGTTGCTGGAATATGACGTCCAGTACAAGCCGTTCCCCAAATCCGTCCTCGACTGTCTCCCTGCAGAGGGGCACGACTGGCGAGTTCCCGCAAGCAAAGACGACTTGGGTTGGAGAGGTCGTAGAGACCTCAGGGATCTTCTCATTTGCAGTATAGACCCGCCGGGCTGCCAAGATATTGATGATGCGCTTCACGCACGTCCATTGCCCAACGGAAATTTCGAAGTGGGAGTGCATATTGCCGACGTATCGCATTTCGTCAAACCGAACAACGCAATGGACCTTGAAGCGAGCCTTCGCGGGACGACAGTTTACCTGGTTGACAAGCGTATCGACATGCTTCCGCACCTTCTCGGCACGGATCTCTGCTCGCTCAAGCCATATGTTGAGCGTTACGCTTTCTCCGTGCTGTGGGAAATGACCCCGGATGCAGAAGTCGTGTCTGCTGATTTCACGAAATCTGTTATCCAGTCCCGCGAAGCCTTCAGCTACGAGCAGGCGCAAAAGCGGATTGACGATCCCTCTCAGACCGACGACTTGACCCAGAGCATGCGTACCCTACTCCGGTTTTCCAAGATCCTCCGCCAAAAGCGCATGGACGCAGGTGCACTGAACCTCGCCTCCCCCGAGGTCCGAATCGAAGCCGATAACGACGAGGTTGGCGACCCCCTCACGGACGTCAAGACGAAGTCGATGCTCGCGACCAACAGCCTCGTTGAGGAGTTCATGCTTCACGCCAACATCACCGTTGCCACGAAAATCTACGAAACGTTCTCCCAAACGGCCCTACTCCGACGGCACGCGGCCCCGCCGCCACAGAACTTCGAAGAGCTCACCAACCAGCTGTCGAAAAAGCGCGACATGAGACTGGACGTGTCCAGCTCAGGGGCTCTAGCCGATTCCCTCGACCGCTGCACGGACGCGAAGAACCCATTCTTCAACACTCTCGTCCGTATCCTCGCAACCCGCTGCATGACATCCGCAGAGTACTTCTGCGCCGGCGCGCACGCGGAACCCGAATTCCGACACTACGGTCTCGCGTCCCCGATCTACACGCATTTCACGTCCCCAATCCGACGATACGCCGATCTGCTCGTCCACCGCCAGCTCGCATCCGCCATCGGCTACGAAGGCGAAGACGGCCGAGCGACAGTGCAAGGCGTGATGACACGCAACCGACTGGAAGACATCTGCCGCAACATCAACTACCGACACCGGAACGCGCAGTTCGCAGGACGCGCCAGCATCGAGTACTACGTGGGGCAGGCGCTGAAGGCGCGCGGGGAGAAGGTCTCCGCGAACGGGGTCGACGGCGGAATCGACGAAGAAGGCTACGTGATGCGGGTATTCGAGAACGGCGTCGTGGTGTTTGTCCCGCGGTTTGGCATCGAAGGCGTCGTCCGACTCGAGGACTTTGTGCTCCCGACGGATGCGGGTCTGCGCTCTGTCGAGGAACGCCGCGAGCTGGTCGTCCACCGCCAGAGCGACTTCGACAACGAGGAATACACCATCTGTGTCTCGGATAAGGGCCACCCCGAGAAGGAGCGCAGCATGACGGTTGAGCTCTTCCAGAAGGTCAAGGTCAATGTTAGCTCTGTGAAGGAGCAAGGCGGACGGGGAGCGGGGAAGAGACGCGTGCGGATATTGGTGCTTGGTGGACAGTGAGAGACATATTAAAGATGGAAAAAAAAGTATTTGTACATGTGTGTGTGTGTGTGTGTGTGTTCTTTCTACAGCAGGTATCGTTGGATTGGATCCATCAATAAAACGGACGTGGCGTCGTCCTTAATTTGATACGGCATTGGATTGTCTTAGAATAGGTTTGGTTGGTTCGTGAGTATTTGCACGTCTCTCATTTCATTTTGGCTGTGGTGCTGTTATGTCGCCGCGTGAAGTGACAGGCTATATATATAGATATGTAATTCGCGCAGCATTCGTTATGCAAGGCATATTATGTGAGGTGGTATAGACCGATAATGGTAAATTATAGACAATCGTAAATATAGTCGACGGAGTTGATAATATTTACACCCGCTTGGGCGCCAGCATGCCACGCATGAGAACGACCGGGGACCAGATATCCAACCGTTCAGGGACGGGTTGAACAGATGCCCTGTCTGGAAGACCATTTTTATCATCTCCAGCCTGGGCCGGTTCTGCAGCCACGACGCCGGAGTTGTTCACGTCCGTCGTCGCAGCGGATGACTGTTCCTGCTCGGCCCTAGCAAGAGAACCCACGCGCCAGCCGCGAACCACCCACAGACAGAGGGCGGCTCCTATGTACATGAAGCCTGTGAAAAGCTGGACCCGCAGATAGACCGACTGGGTGGTGGTGGTGGGGCTGTTGTGGTCGCGGAGTAAAAGGGCGATGGCCTCGGAGACGGTACATGGGGCGACCAGGACGAGCCAGGTGATGCTCAGGCCGCTGGGGAGGTCGCGGAGGCCGATGATCTCGGCCAGGACGGGGGTGACGGTGGCCCAGTAGGTGCCGGCGACGGTGCCGACGAGGACGGCGAAGAAGCAGACGAGGCCCATGCTGCGGGCGAAGACCCAGATGACGAGGCAGAAGAGGCCGCAGAGGAAGGTGAGGAGGGTGGCGATGTTGATGCGGCCGAGGCGGTCGCTGAACATGCCGACGAAGGGTCGGCCGAGGCCCTGGCCCAGGTTGAGGAGGGCGCTGACGATGCTGCCCTGGTGGGGGGAGAGGCCGACGGAGAGGGCGAAGTTGGCCAGGCTGAAGAGCAGGGCGACGTAGCCGAGCATGCTGAAGACGCCCCAGCCGAGGAAGAGAAGGAACTCGGGCCGGCGGAGGGTGGGCAGGTGGAAGGCTTTGTAGCGGCTGCCGACGTCGTGGTTGCGGTCGCGGAGCAGGTTCGCGCAGACAACGTTGACGACGCAGGCGACGATGCCCAGGATGCGGAAGGCGCAGCTCAGACCGAGGCGCGGGATCATGGCGCCCACCGCGAGGGAGTAGATCAGGCCGCCGAGGCCTGAGCCAGCGGCGTTGATGCCCATGGCGAGGCTGCGCCGTTTCTGGAACCACTGCGGGGTGATGCCCACGCTGCCGACGAAGATGAAGCCCATGCCCCAGCCAAAGCAGACCCCCTGGCTGAGAAAGATGTGCCATCGCTGAGAGGCGAAGGAGGACCCGATGAGGGACAGGGTTTCGAAGAAGACCCCGAGGTTCAAGACGAAGCGAGTGCCGAAGACGTGGATGAGGTAGGTCGCCAAGGGGGCCACGAGGAGGGCGCAGGATATGCTCAGGCCGCCGGTGAAGGCGTACGACAAGGCAGAGGTGTTGGGAAATACGTCATGCGAGAGGTAATGGGAGAGGAATACGCCGTAGCTCTAATGGCAACGGAGTGGGCGTTAGTCGTGGTCTTCCTTCTGGCAAGGTAAGCCATATGGGAGAGGAGACTGACACTGTTGATTCCCCAGGTATGGGCGTTCATCCAGAAAACACAGGCGACGCAGACCCAGCCATATCCTCCATCTGGCGGGACATCCCGCTGGTATTTGGCTTCTGAGTCCTCCACTTCCGTCCTGTTCTGCTTTTCTTGCTGCGATGGAGACTGCGATGGAGAGCTGCGACGGATTGCATCCTCACGACGCGACGAATATCTGGAGATCTGATCATGATCGTAACTTCGTGATCGGATGATATCGATTGGGGTGTTGTCCGCCATCTGTGATGTACTCGGCTGGAGGAGTAGATTTTTCTGACACCACGCTAGTCAAGAGGGGGGTGATCTGAAGTGGACATGGGGACTCCAATCGATACACGAGCAACTCTTCGACGGAGAAACGAGGCGATCTGCCAGGAGAAGAAAGAGGAAGAAAGAAACGGTGGACGGAGGGACCAACGACCCCAGAGAGAATGTGTCATCGAACCCATTTCCGTTTAACTGTCCGGGGAAAAAAAGAAGAGGAGGAAGAAAAAGCCAATGCTTGGCCGCAGGAATCGGCGATGACCCCGACTCTTCGGCGGCCATCATTGGACTGGATAGCCGGGGAAGGTGGGTTTCGTTCGGGAGACGTGCCGACGGCGGCCAAAGCGGAGACCTGAATAGGATCCCACAGTTGGGCTGTTGGAGACGATCGAAGGATCTGGGGGGGTATCCAGATTATCCATTATTGGAGTCGAGATGCTGCCATTGCCCCATCTATATTGTCCGAGGGTTAAAGATTCAGGATCCGGACAATTGACGTCGGTGAGGGGCATGCATCGCATTGACAGATGCAGCAAGCCGTTGTCCCCCATTCCTCATAGGTCCATTGATCGACGAATTCTCCGGGATGTCACATTCTAACTGATGTGAGGGGGTCGAATTTATCCATCCGACATGAGGGGATATAGGATAGATAGTCAGGACCGGTGGATGTCGTGGAGCAGGTGGAGTAGTTGATCCTCTGGACGAAGTATAACTGATAAAGTTAGGACATGAACCATCACGTGTGGGGGAGTACCATGGTTGGAAGTGACCAGGTCGGTTGTTTATTTTGTATCCATTGACCGAGTAACAGCAAGGGGGAAACTATACCATCGAGATGGTGAGATGAAGCCAGACAGGATTGATTGCCGGTGGAGATCTGTAGATATCTGTAGATATCTGTAGAAGAGGAGTGTTTGTTGTGTTTGTCCCCCCTATCGATAGGGGATGGAGGAGGAGGTGACGATATGAAAACCTTCACTTTTCCACCCTCCAACACATTCCCTTCATCCTTCGTGCTTCTTCCCGATCATTCCATCGGTTAAGCTTCGAGTCCGATCCTGGATCAGATCATTGCTTAGATCCTGGTGTATCCATCCAATCCACTCTCCATTCCTCCCTTGTTCCCCTCCCCAGCCACCCTCGTCCCCCTCATTGGTCCGCCACCCGCTATATGAGACAACAATCCCGACTTGGCTTGATAGCTTGGGTTCCCGAGACAACTCATCGCTCCTCCAACCCCCTCCCTCGATGTTTCCTGGGCGATCAATCGCTCGAGAATCCATCTCTCATCCACCGTCAGAATGCATAGACCGTACCTGCATTATTCCCCGTCCAAGACCAAGCAAGGTCAACGGAAGGTTTCCCCCACGGGCCCCTCCTATATGAATGACGATCAGATTGGTGAGTGGTGCGGCGTCAGGGACATGCTTCCATCGTCCAGTGGGAGGAAGGATGGAGATGCGGAGTGAGAGCCGAGACTAATTGCACGGTCCGATGCAGCTACCTATCTGAAAGACCTGCGGACAAACCGTCCATCTCGCCCGGGCGGATCTCGACCCTTGCATTCAAACACCTCCTCCAACCCACGGGACAGCCTCCCACCGCGCGCGGCGTCCGCCATGTCCACCTACGGCCACCGGAGACCGCCGTCGATCACCCCGGTGGCCGAGCGGGAACGCTCCCGAGCCACCAGCGCCCTGTCGAACCACCGTCCCTTGTCGCCTGGTGACTCCATCGGGAGCTCGGCGGGGCGGCCCCTCGTGCAGGAACCACGAATGGTCCCCATCCGGAAGACCGTCTCCCCGTCCCCGGTCGTCCCACATCACAGCCCCCCCTCGCCGAACACGACCTACCGGGAGAGTAACCAGCGCCGGCTGGAGAAGGAGGAAGCCCGATCGCTGCGGGATGCCTTGCAGGGGGTCGATCTCAACAGTGATGACGTCCGCATCCACAATGCCGCTCAGGACGAGGCCACGGAGCTGGTGTGGATGCACCAAAACCCCGGCGTGGCCTACAAGAATCCAAATGCACCGTACCGGAATCCCGACCTGGATGGTCCGGGCCACGATGAGGCCGAGAAGAGTCGAGTGGCGCACACCCAGAGCTTGAGGTCCCCGTTTGCACG
Organism: Aspergillus neotritici; assembly: GCA_023619815.1. NCBI lineage: Eukaryota > Fungi > Ascomycota > Eurotiomycetes > Eurotiales > Aspergillaceae > Aspergillus > Aspergillus neotritici. Next base: position 46,465 of record JALZYL010000040.1, on the reverse strand, counting down.
CCGCAACAGCCGTCGTCCCGTCTCGGAGATCTTCTCCCGGAGCACTGGCGGTGAGCACCAGACCGCCTCGGACGATGTCCACAGCGCCAAAAGAAACTCGACCTTCCGGAGAAGCTTGAGGGTTAACTTTGCGCTACCGGGAGAAGAAGACCAGTCCACCATGTCCGATCACCGCCACGGTCTGGGACTCTCGGGAGTTGGCCACGATTCGTCCAAGGGCGTCTTCCGGAACCCCACGGACCAGATCTACGAGGAGCCAGCCCTGTCTCGTCAGCGAGATGAGGACGAGCGTCCCGACTTCTCCAAGTCCGACTCGTCGGCGCTCCGAAATAAACCGCGCAATGCGCTGCCCCGCGGGGCACGGCCATTCCCCGGTCGTCTCGGCAGCCTCCCGTTCGCCGACAAGCTATCTCGCTTCGAGATCCATAAGAACCCCCCAAGCCAGTCGCGGAATGCAGAGTACAAGACGAATGACCAGCCGGCACGGAAGTCTCAGGCGGAGGAGCGGACGCAGACCACCCCGACCAAAGATGGCCGGGAAATCCGCAGTGAGGACATCCGAGCGGCGACAAGCAAGAAGCTGAAAGATCGCAGCGCCAAATTGCCGATGCCCACCGCGGTGAGCGATCGGACCGGCCGTCCCATCGTCAGTTTCGACCGATCGTGGAAACCCACCGAGGCGGAGTCTCCCCTCAAACGAGACAGCGTGGGGAAACGAGATGCCGCCTCTCCCACCCCGCCACCGGCACCCTCCGCGCCAGCCATTGAGGTATCCGAAGCGCCCTCCGTGCCCGTTATCAACCTTCCGGATGACAAGGAGCCCACGATCTCGGAGATCGAGAGCTCGCAGAATCAAAGGAATACTGCTTCGAATGGGAGCGCCGCTCGAAAAGGTGTTCCCAACAAAGACGCCCCGCCGAGGAAGTCAATTCCCACATCCCAGGGGCGTTGGCTATCCACGTACAGCCGATCGGGCGTCCCCACCGCGACGTGCGAGAGCTGTACGCTTCCCATCGCAGGGAAGATTGTCACGGCCGCGGGCTCTCGCTTTCATCCCGAGTGTTTCACGTGCGACCACTGCCAGACCCCTCTCGAATGTGTCGCTTTCTACCAGGAGCCCGAGGCAAAGCGACAAGAGCGGCTGGCCGCAGAACCCGCCGACAGCGAGCACGCGCACCAGTTGCGATTCTACTGCCATCTGGACTTCCACGAGATGTTCAGCCCCCGGTGCAAGAGCTGCAAGACCCCCATCGAAGGCGAAGTGGTCGTCGCGTGCGGGGCCGAATGGCACGTGGGCCACTTCTTCTGCGCGGAATGCGGTGATGTACGATTGACCCTGCCTGATTGGAAAGGGATAACTGCTAACAGATTTTGACTCACAGCCATTCGACCAAGACACGCCGTTTGTAGAGAAAGACGGCTTCGCCTGGTGCCTACAGTGCCACTCACGGCGGACCGCCCCGCGATGCCTGGCATGCAAGAAGCCCGTGCTGGAGGACGTCGTGATCTCAGCCGTTGGCGGACAATGGCACGACAGCTGCTTCACCTGCCACGAATGCGGCGACGGCTTTGGGCCCGAGGGACGGTACTTTGTCCGCGAGGGCGAACCCCGCCGGACGGCCAAGGGCCGCATCATCGGGGGGCCCGTCCAGCTGGCAATCTGTGAGAGATGCGAAGGCATCCGGCTGAAGGCGTCACCTCGGAGTTGAGTAGCTGTATGTCTTGATGCCTCTGATCTTTCTCTTTGGATTCATGGCCAATGGCCGGCCATTCGTGCATAGCTCAAGCGGGAGTTTCGTCGTGTTAGCAACTGATATTGCATTCTGTTCTATTTTCGGGGAATTGCATTTAGATCTTTTAGCTGGCCATAGTTGAATGAAATCGTTGGCGATATTCTAGACGTAGTATTGGACTGTCCAGTGTCTGTAGTCACTCACAAAAACTTCGAATAAAGGCACCTCTATATAACACAACTTTTCCAATCCACCACCGCTAGAAGAGCTTAACAAGACTCGCAAGAACAAAACATCAAGAAATACGAAGTGAATATATATACATATAGACAGATCAAACCCACTCGGGATCCTCCTTTCTCCTAAAAACAGCCACATACTTATTCCCCTTATTCCTCGTAACCTTCTTACTCTCCTCAGTCTCCATACTCATAACACGCACACACTCATCCCTCGCCAGCTCCTCCTCACTCACTCTCTCAAACAAATCCTTCACGCCCCCAGCCTCGCCCTCCCCCTCCTCGCCATCATCCCCCTCGCGGAAATGCCTCAACACCCAATGATGATACTCCTCGACATCAGTAATAGTGTAGAGCAGACCCCCCGGCCGCAGCACATAAGCATACTCGGCGTTGAGACTCTCCGAGACGATCCGCTGCTTGTGCTTGCGGGCCTTGAAGTGCGGGTCTGGGAAGCAGATGAAGATCTTCGAGAGCTGGTGCTTGCCGAAGAAGTTGGGCAGGAATTTCATCGTGTTGCTCCGGATCGCGCTGATGTTCTGGTACCCGCCGGGGACGGTTGTGGTCGGGAGGGTGGTCTCGTCGTCGTCGTCGGCGGCTTCGTTGTTGCTTTCTGCGGGTGCGGGGGTCGGTGTAGCAGTAGTCGTAGTAGATGCAGGGGTAGCGGTGGCGGAGGGAGCAGGAGGAGGAGCAGGACTGCTTGTAATATTGTTGTTGGGCGTAGCAGAGCGGAGTTTCAGTTGCTGCGCGCGGAGGGCGTTGATGCGCGTGTTCACGTAGTCCAGGACTTGGACGCGGATTTCCATTCCTGTTCATCCATCGCATTAGCTAGAGTCCTCAACCACCCTCCTATCCTTTGAATCCCAACATGTGGGTGCTACACGTGTAGTGTAGAAGAGAAACATAAAACATAACATACCAACCATAAGCGTCTCCGGCAACAGCGGCGCCAACGCAACCAGTAACCCCCCAAACCCACACCCGATATCAGCGACTTCCACATCCTTGAGCATCTGCCTGAACCCGCCCAGGTTCACCTTCTCCGGGTTAGGATCCACATACGCCGGGTACCGGGATGCCCAGTCCATGTGCGCGGGGCTGAGGGGGCTGTACCAGGGGGAAAAAAGTCAGCGATCTGTTTCTTGTGGTTGCCCACCACCCAGAGGATGTTTTCTTGTGGGAGGGACAGGGGAAAACGTACTAATCCAGCTGATGGTCCGAGAAAGGATTCGCGTGCGCCCGCTGTCGGTAGAACTTCTTCCTGGGCAGCTTGATTTCGCCTGCGCTGGAGTCGGCGGATTGCGACGCGGCGGCTGCGGCGGCCGCTTTCTCGCGGTAGTCGTTGCGCTTGGAGCGCTTTTGGGGGTGGGTTGACATGGTATTTATTTTGGCGCGGTTGTGGACGTTTGATATTAATGAATGAGCGAGTCAATTGGTGGTGGGAGGAGAGACTGGAAGCTTGTGTGTGATGGTGGAATTGTCGGATTGCGGAGGTTGCGGAAATTTCATGGCGGGCGGCGGGCGAAATTATCATCAAGGCGGAGAAAGCGGCGGCGGGGTGGTTCTCCTCATCTTATCTCACCTCTATCTATATCGCATCTCAATTCAACTTCCAAACATCTCAATCCTTCCCACAGACGCACTAAATCTCAGTCCCATTTACGCCTATTAATCATAGATCTACCGATATCGGCTGACACGCGTTTACTCCGCCCTCCCATAGCACATCCAACAGCCATGACAACGACATCACCCTTCCCCTTCCCCCCAACCTACTCCTTCCCCCCCTTCTTCACCCCCCAACCAAACAGCGCAACGCGGCTCGCCCAGCTCCAAAAATGGTCCTCCCTGATCCAGTCCTGGTGCCGCCATCACCGCATCTACCGCCTCTCGCTCGTCGAAGCCGTCGACTCGCCCTTATTCCACAACGCGGCGCTCCGCAAACGGCTCTCGCTCAGCGAGGTGCGCAACGTCGTGGACTGGATGGCGCGGGGAGAGGAGGACGGCGGCGGTGGGAGAAGGGCCGAGTGGGCGGATGGGGCGAGTAAGACGATGGTGTGGATTTGGTGGAGGAGGCCCGAGGAGTGGGCGGGGATTGTTGAGGATTGGGTGCGTTTGTTTTCTTTCTTTCTTTTTTATTTCCCTATGCTTTTCCTCGTGGTATATAGAAGAATAGCTGATGCTGACCGGGGTGTATGTGCAGGTTGAGAATACCGGGCAGAAGAATATGGTGTTGACGGTTTATGAGTTATTGGAGGGAGAGGCGACTATATCACAAGGTAGGGGTGTATACGTCCCTTGGCTTTAACATGCTAACATGGTCCAGAATGGCATGGTATGGACCCCGACGTCATGCTCCGGTCCTTGAATGTCATTGTCAAGCGAGGCAAGGCTCAAGTCTTTGGCAGTGAGGGCCAGGAAGGCGTCAAGTTCTTCTAACTCTGGGGACATTCATTCGTCGGCCGTGGCCGTGGCCGCGACGCAATAACTCAAAACCTATGGACGGTATGCATGCAATATACAAATCAGTTCCTCAAAAAGAACAAACAGAATCCCGAGATCCGCAGATGCCAGTTACTTTCCTCCCAAGTAACAACGGAGATATGCATCACCAGACCAGTATTGACGAACGCTATCTAATTCTCCAACTCCTCGACCATCTCTTCGTTCAATTCGTATGCATCTGCGGTATGCAGTTCCTGCGACATGGCAATGTCCAGAAGCCAGTCCACTCGCACAATCCGCGGTCGTTTGCCCATCCCCTGCACTATCTGTCGGAACCGGGGCCATAATCGCTGATGGTCGGGCGTCGCACTGCTGAGAAGGTACACCTCCTTTTGTCTTGGGTCGTCGTCGTCCTCCTCGCTTTCTGCGCTTTCTTCCCGCTGCGTTTGATGCGTGACACGTCCGCGGAAGAGGGTGCATTCGCCTCCGTTGGCGTCGACGATCGACTTGAATGCGTCGAAACCTCCGCGGATTGTTTCCACGCACTGCACTTGATACCCCTTCAGCAGCTTGTTCTTGTTCTTCTTGGCCCTCATCTGAGCCTTGTCGAGCGTGAACCCGTATCGTTTTTCGGCGGCCTTGTCTTCTAGTGGGAAGTTGGCTGGATCTAGAAGCTCGTTCGCCTTCAGGCATTGTGCAATGAAGTCTACATTGACAATCTCGGGTCCATAGGCGAGCGCATTGACAAACTTGGGGGTCCGCAGGATACTGGGAGCGGCGACATGGGAACACCTCCGAGCGTCTTGGACCACCAGGATTCCAAGTTCTCGAAGTTGTCGCTTTTGAATGTCAGCCTGATGTCGGTTTTATATAGTCCTCCGCTTCCTCTCTTCCTCTCAGAAGGGAAAAAGCGAAATACAGAAAGAAAAATCAACTCACCTTCTCAGCATCTTCCTTTTTCACATGTCCAACCCACGGCTGGTACCCCGTAATCAACAAATGCATTGCAACCGGTGGTTTAGACTTCTTCTGGCGCTTGGCATCGCCAGCCTCCTCCGCATCACTTTCTCCCTCAGGCTCAGTCGACCTGCGCTTCTTGCCCATCGCCACTCGATCTTCGTCGGACTTCCTCCGACCGCCGTAGATGACACCGCCCACCCGCTTCTTTTCTCTCTCGTACAGCGCAATATCCGGAGCGATCTCATGGAGACGGGCTGCGGCAGCGTCCTTCGATTTCCGACTACTCGTGGAAGACGGCGTGTCGTTTTCCTTCCCTTCGGACGTTAGTCGAGAGCGGGCAGGCGTCTGTAGCTTCTTATTATTCTCGGGTGCCTTGCTGCGTGACTTAGCAACTGGCGTGGCGCTCCCTGACACGAGAGCATCATTTTCTTTAGCCGGCGGCGGGTCCATCGACCCCGACGCCTTTGCGGACGTCGCATTCTGATCCTTGTTTTGCATGGCGCGGCGGGGGACCTCGTCCGGAGACTGCGGCTCGGACGGGAAGAAGAGGTGCTCGAGGATGGTCTTGTCGAGACGGGTCTGGCCGACGACCTCGCCGAGGTTGGTCCGTCGGGGGAAGTGCGTGTAGCGGGGGTCGGACACGGGCTGTAATTTCCATTTTGCGTAGCTCTCTTCCAGCCACAGGTGGTTGACGACTTGCAGGCCCCATTCTTTGGCCGCGTTGCATTTCTCGCTGTTTCCGTGGGCGGTCACCAGGTGGGTGTTCTCCTGTCTTAGGGTTTTGGTGCACTCTGCGCCAGTGGCCGCGATCAGGTTCTCCAGGTAGGCTCTGGCTTCGCCGACGTAGTTGGACAGGCTGATTTTCAGACCCTTGAATCCGGGGATCCCCGTGCGCGAGACAGGGTAGTGGAGGAGGCGTCGCAGGGGCGAGGTCCACGTGTTGTATGTCATGAGGTGGTACAGCCATGATAGGTTCCCCACCTCTTTGTTCAGTCTTGATGCCAGACGATACGAGACGCCTTCTCTATAGCGGCAGATCACAATATTCGCTTTCGCAACATCCGACGTCACTGAGCCCCCGCCTTGCTTGATGATTTCTGTGATCGACCCCAGGAGATGGGGGCCGATGCCCAGGTCGTTGGACAGCGCGACCTGTCGTCCCTCGAATACATCTACCTTGGGACGGTTCTGCGGGGACATCATGGGGGCAGGCAGATTGGTGGGCTCGGGGGTCGAAGCGCCGACGATGTCGCGGTTTTCAGAGTTCCGGATGGGCGCATCGTGGCCCGCACGGAGGATTTCAGGATCAGGAAGGGTATAAGGGCGCTCGTCAATGCGCCGTCCCAGTTTTAAACAGTCGTCGAACCTAGTATGCGCGTGTTAGCCCAGACAGACTGTCACCGACTGCCCTTCACCCGTCAAACATATAACCCACCAATGCGGCAGCACGATGCGAGCGTTCAACTTCTTCGCCAAGATCACGCGAGCCTTGTCCGAATCGGCCGTTAAATCGACCAGATGCGTCACCATCTGGGACACCTTAGGACTGTACAGCCCACCCTTCGCCAACACCCCACCGATAATCGCATCCTTATCTCCCTCGGGGATGTCCCCGCACGTCACGACGACATCGTTCAGGAACAGCCTCGGGTCGGGGCTGTACTGTCGCGGATTGGCCAGCTTGCGCTTCGACAGGGAAGCCTGGAGCCATTGCGGTTTGACAACGGGGATCAGGGCATCGTTCGCATCGTCAAAGGCTGGGAAGTCGATTGTGCAGGACATGAGGTGGGTGAAATCCGACAGCGCGGGGAAGGTCGCTGGGGGCTCGTAGATGACCGACTCGGCGCCATTTTCTTCGAGGGTGGACGCAATCTAGACAAGACATTAGTACATTAGTATTCGCAGTTGAACACAGAGGATAGTATGCAATCCATACCTGATGCGCTGTATCAGGCGAAAGGTCTTTGGAGCAAATAATGCAGACCTTGCATTGTTCGAAGAGGAGAAACTGCTCGTTTGGGCCCACCATGGTGGGTGTCGCGTTTGGGGCGCTTTCTGGGGGGAAGAGATATGCACGGGTCTGGAGTTAGAGTTGTAGGAGATTCCAATTCTGGGGAGAATTTAAGGAGGCAAGGGGAAGGAGGGCCAAATGTGCCATGGATGTGCAGCTGAAGAGCAGTCGGATGTATCAAATTGTCGCAACGCGCCGACGCGCCCGTCACGACACCAGGTCACGTGTTCGAACGTGCGGACATATGGCATACGTAGTTTACGACTTTTCTATTTTTCTTTTTTTGGTATAATCATTCGCTGAATATTTGGCAAATAGGAGATACATGGATTTATATTATTTAGTAAAGTTATAGGAAAGATAAAATCTGTTGGTTGTGAAGTAAACAGAACTGCTCCGTAGTCTATGCGCCTATTAGCTGTTCCGCGGAGGTTGTGCAAGTCCGATTATCTGGCCATTTCCAGTTGGAGATATCATTTACAAACTAACTCCAGAATATATAGAAAGTTCAGAATTCAGAAAAACAGATAAATCCTAGATCATAATATTCAATAACGCTAATCCTTGAATCTGCTATATCACCCCTGATTGGCCACAGACGATGCATAGTAATCCATTCCGGCAACATGAATCGGCCTTGACAGCCAGCAAGAACCTCGGTCCAGGCCCGGCAAGCACTATTGAACTAGACGCCGCAACCCCCAGCAAATGATTCTGGGGAATCGGTGGGGCTCCTCTTAAACCCCATCTCTGCTCCAACAATCAATTTATGACTTTGAGGATACTTGTTTCTGACTCTCGTTACCCCTCTTATACGCGCCCCCGCCCGTGACAGTGGTTGAATAACACCATGTCATCTAGCGGACCCTTCCGAGTCGTTGACCATGTCGTCGAATGCCAGCATATCCGAGAGTATCCTGGCGCCACGGCGCACGAGCAGGAGGAGGAATTGCACATGGCGGTAAAACAGTATATCCCGATAGACAACCCGAATCCCCAGCCGGGAGATGTGACGATTCTGGCCGCGCACGCCAATGGCTTTCCCAAGGTATGTCCGAACGCTGGGGTGACCCTGTCGAGAAAGCGACTGCTCATCGCCCGGCTAGGAACTCTACGAACCTCTCTGGGAGGAGATTCATGCCCGGTCCAAGGCAAACGGGTTCCGGATACGCAGCATTTGGATGGCAGATGTCGCGCATCAGGGCCAGAGCAGTGTACTCAACGAGGATATCCTAGGAAATGACCGTACGTAGCTGCGTTGCATCTCTCCACCCAGTGCTCCGCGGACATCGTCACTAACAGAGCCGGTAACAGCCAGCTGGTTCGACCATCCCCGCGACCTCCTCCACCTAGCCAACGTCAAGCGCAAGGAGATGCCGCGCCCGATCGTGGGCATCGGCCACAGCATGGGCGGGGCGCACCTAGCCCAAGTATGCCTGATGCACCCGCGTCTCATCCACACCCTCGTGCTCCTCGACCCCGTCATCCAAAAGCAAACCACCCAGCTCGACCCGTTCGAAGCAGCCAAAGAGAAGATGGTCATCGCCAAGACGACCCAGCTCTCCACCTACCGACGCGACAAGTGGCCCTCGCGCAAGGCCGCCGCCGAAGGCTTCAAGCGCAACCCGTTTTACCAAACCTGGGACCCGCGCGTGCTCGACCGCTGGATCCGGTACGGGCTGCGCGACCTGCCCACCGCCATCCACCCGCTCCCAGAAACGAGCCCGAGCCCGAGCCCCAGCGACGCCGAGCGCCCGGTGACCCTCACCACACCCATCCACCAAGAAGTGTTCACCTTCTCGCGGCCCAACTACGACGGCCCGCCCGGCAAACCAGGCCCCATCAACCGCGTTACCCACCCAGACCTCAACCCCTCCCACCTCGGCTCCTTCCCCTTCTACCGGCCCGAGCCCTCGCGGATCTTCGCCCAGCTACCGCACCTCCGCCCCAGCGTGCTATACATCTTCGCCGGCAAGTCCGACATGTGTCTGCCCGAGATGATGGCCGACAAGATGCAGCACACAGGGACCGGGCTGGGCGGCAGCGGCGGGGCAGCCGAAGGCCGCGTGCGGGACGTGCACTTGGCGCAGTTCGGCCATCTGCTGGCTCAGGAGGCGCCGGTGGAGTGTGGCGAGGCGGCGAGCCAGTGGTTGGGCGGCGAAATGCGGCGGTGGCGAGCGGAGGACCAGGCGTTCCGGGAGGTGTGGAGTCGGAAATCGAAGATCGAGAAGATGACTATCGACGAGCGGTGGAAGGAGCACGTGCCGGCGCCTGTGAGACCGAAGAAGACCCCGCCTTCGAAGCTGTGAATATCATCTCTTTCTCTCTTTCTCTTGATAACTCTGAGGTGATTCCATCTACCATCTACTAGACTCCTAGAATACCATTTACTGCCCGTGGTATGGCATATACAACCACTACGCATGGAAATCCATATTCCTCGTTTCCTTGGAATAATAGTGTCTATCAGCAAATGAGGTACCAAGCAGCGCCAGACCCTCGTCTATACCAAGTTTATCAATCTAAAACAGAAGAAGGAAAGGAGAAAAAAAGGAGAAGGTAGAAAAATCATCAACTGCAGAACATATCTAAATCCCCCCAAAAACCAAAAGCGAAACGCCGAGGCTCCTGGCCTGCGTGCTTTCCAAACAACGATAACAATTTCACCATAGTCTATACGACTCAGTTCGACTTCTTGGGCGCGCCGTTCGCGTGCGCCTGCTCCGGAGTAGTGCGAATCACTTCGGGAACGTGCCAGAAATGGGGCCACCGCAAGTGGTACTCTTCCTGGCGGCCGTTCAGACAGTGGCGGAGCCAGATGCCCCAGATGATATAGAGGTAGGCGCCGAGGCCCGTCATGATGTGCCTGGTCGAGGTGTTAGCTTGACAACACAACCTTCAAGGAAAGCAAGAAGATGGATAACCTACCACCAGCCATGTCCTTCCAGGAAGATCCCCCACGGCAGACCCACGGATCGACGCCACCGGCGAGCGGTGGAGCAGAAGAAGTTGTCCAGGTTCCAGATGGCGAAGCCGCCGAGGAACATGGCCAGGCCGTACCCGACCATGAACCACATGGTCTTGAGCGTCTTCATGTCGCGCACGTTCTCGTAGTGCTGGTACTCCTTGGTGGGCACGGGAAGGCCCTGCTTCTGGCGCGCCAACCGGTCTTCCTCGGTGGTGTGTCGCCAGGACGGGCGGAGGGTCTTCTCCATGGTCCACATGCTGCGGAGGACCACGACGGTGGTCAGGAGCGCATACGCGTTCTGATGGAACACGGGGTCTTGCAGGTAGTGGTAATATAGGGTGATGAAGACGGCGAGAGCGGTCAGGGATATCGCGAGGATAATGCGGGTGCGAACCGCGCGAGAGTACGAGAAGGAGGCATAGCACATGAGACAGGTGGTGTAGATCATGGAGAGTTCGTCCACGAGCTGCATGGGATCTGTGAACACGCGAATCTGTCAGCAATCGTCCTCCGCATTGCAGGCGCCCCTTGCTGGGGCCGCGGGCGAGGAAATGGGAAACTTGCATTTGAGGGTGGAGTGGAACAGGAAGCTGCCCGTCCCGACCACCAGATAGCCGCAGTAGGCGACCAGGAAGATTTGATCGTGCTCATGACGGAGACAGCTGCGAATACCCTTGACCCCCAGCCACATAAACAGGAGATTGGTCACGGTGTTGACGATTTCCGCGGAGTAGATGGTGGCATAGTAGTCCTGCGCGGGAGATCCGGGTTAGTACTATAGAAACTAGGGAGCAACTTCATCCGGAGGGTCACCACGCGCATATCACGTACCTCTTCACACCAGTTCAAGGTCGACGTCACCGGACTCCAATAGCCAAGCTTGGGCTCTGGATAGGGAAACGAAAAGGGCCATTCAGGCATGACGAACGAGGTGCGGAGTTATCGGCTCTCCGCGGGAGGGTGGGCCGATAGGACAAACAAACACGGGTTGGAGGTCGGAGGAGAGAGGGGTACGTTAGGTGGGAGAGATGTCAGTGTGCTCACAAGAGACAGCAGAACATGGCAGGATCAAAGGATAAATAAGAATAAGAATAAGAATCAAAAATCCGACCAGGGTGAGGGGAAGGGGGTGGTGAAGAAGAAAGAAAAGGCAGAGAGAGTACAAGAGGCGACCGAATGCTTGTCTGTTTCGCCGCAGGGCCTAAGAGATTCCTTAGAAATTAGGTTTGCGTGGAGATCATTGGCAGAACCCGTGACGTACGGGTTCTGGGTGTCTCCACCGATTGGTTTGCCCCGAGACTCCAGGCCAACTTCTGGGAATCGTCCTGTGGTACGAAGGGAAATACCAAACGAGAGGATTGGGGAGTCCCTGGAGTCCTGGACCGGTGATCCATGGGTATGTCGGAATTATTTTGGACCATTGGGGGCTGTGTGAAGAGAGCCGTTTGCATGCTGGGCAAGGTACGCAAGCATTCTTTGTTAGGAAGATGACACCGGATATGAGCTCGGAGGATCAATAAAAAGATATTCATAGAGCTGGAAACCTTAGACTATACTATATGCACCTCATAATCCCTAATAATAATAGGAATAATAATAACTCCCCAATATAAGACTCTCTAAAAATAATACTTAATGCTCCCAATGACAGATCCCATGCGTCGATGAGGTAATAATACCGGTTATGCGGGACTCACCGCGTCGGGATTAGCGTCCTCTCCCCGCCAATCACAGGATTTCCGGACCCGAGTCGGGATGACCTCACCAACGGTCCGAATCTGTCGGTGTTTTTTCCTGGATAACTTTTCATTCTGTCCATTCATCTCCAGCCCCAATATCTTCGAAGGAGAAACTTCTGTGTGAGACTGGAGATCTTAATAAACGTCCCCACCGGTGGTATATTGATTCCCTCTTCATGTCCTGAAATGTACCTGCGACTGCCAATGTGACCGTACTCCCATGCGGACTATCCGACCTCAGTCAACCAATTCAACTCTCATCCGGTGAGGTACCCGGTGTCGACCTCCGGTCCTCCCCTCCGACATGTCGAACAATGCTGCGTATGCGGTGCCCCCGGTGAAAGCCCCGTCAATCTGTATGTCTGCTCCTCTCATCGGTCTCCCGGGAGTCAGTCCCCTTCCGGTGACAGGAATATTTGACCGAGGTAATCCATGGACATGAGTAACGAAACAAACTAACTCCAAAATCCTCATAGCGTCCAAGACAACCTTCCACTTCACCGCAGGGCTCTTCTCCGGCCTCACCTCCGCCATCCTCCTCCAACCCGCCGACCTGCTCAAAACCCGCGTCCAGCAATCCCAAACCTCCGCGCTCCTCCCAACCCTCAAGACCATCCTCGCCTCCCCACACCCAATCCGCAGCTTATGGCGCGGCACACTCCCCTCCGCCCTGCGCACCGGCTTCGGCTCCGCCCTCTACTTCACCAGTCTCAACGCCCTCCGACAAGGCATCGCGCAAGCCGCCCCGCTCGCCCACCCCAGCGCTAGCAGCACCACCACCACCAGCTCATCCACATCAGCGCTCCCCAAACTCTCCAACTGGGCCAACCTCGCCACCGGCGCCGCCGCCCGCGTCGCCGCCGGCTTCGTCATGATGCCCGTCACGGTGCTGAAAGTGCGCTACGAATCCGACTACTACGCCTACCGCAGCCTCTACGGCGCCGGGCGCGACATCGTCCGCACAGAAGGCATCCGGGGCCTCTTCGCCGGGTTCGGAGCGACCGCGGCGCGAGACGCGCCCTACGCAGGCCTCTACGTGCTCTTCTACGAGCAGCTCAAACGGCAGATCGGGTTCCTGGCGCGCCTGGACCAAAGCCAGGGCGATTCCAACCCGCCGCTGCGGTCGTCGACGACGTCGTCGTCGTCGGTGAATTTTGTATCGGGCGCCCTGGCGGCGGGTCTAGCCACGGCGATCACGAACCCGTTCGACGCGGTCAAGACCCGGCTGCAGCTCATGCCGGGCCGGTACGGCAACATGATGCGGGCGGTGCGGTTGATGATCCACGAGGACGGCGTGCGGAGCCTCTTTGGCGGGCTTGGTCTGCGCATCGGTCGCAAGGCGCTGAGCTCGGCCCTGGCGTGGACGGTGTACGAGGAGCTCATCCTGCGGGCGGAGAAACACTGGGCTGTGAATGGGGGGTGAGCCCCCCCTCTCCACCTTTCTCTAATGCGCGCTATCTACTATCTCCACCCCTATCTCAATTATACTATAGCACGTCGGGCTAAAAAGGAAGGAAGAGAGAAAGGAGGAAGGAAAATGTATACTGTATACTAAAAAACGGATCACGATCTGATATAATATAATGTATGGCTCGTGCACTCCGTGAATTGTTCTTGTTATCATATATAGGCTACAGCAACTACCTAGCTAGTGAGGTACTCCTATCATCAATCACCCAAATCTCAGCTCCGAAGAAAGACAATACGAGACAATCCTAGATGACATGCATACATGATTGTGAACATAATCTCATAAATTCATAATATCGAATGGACATGGACATGGATCGTAAATGGAGAGAATCATCAGGCAAGCAGGCAGATTTCGTTGTAGAATCATCAAAGGCAAGGCATAAATGTGGGGAGGGAAAGAAAGCAAAAGAGAAAGGGGAAACAAGAAAGAAGAAAGAAACATGGAAAGAAAACCTGAAGAAGGGGAGGAGAGGGAAAAGAAAAGACAAGAAACAAGGGAAAAAGGTATGAAGAAAGCAGGGTAAGAAAGATGTATCACGTATAATCAGAATCAATCAAGAATCAAGTGAAAATCCACGCCCGCCGGTTAGGGCTCTTCTTCCGCACGAGATACATCTTGTCCTTCTTTCGGTCGTTCACCCTGAGCTCTGTCTGGGAACTCGAAGTCTGGGTGACGAGGCGGCCCTCGCGGAGCCGCTTGGTGTGTGCGAATAGCTCGTCCTGGAGGTCTTCGGGGATGTACTCCTTGATGATGAGGTAGTTGCCGTCGAGCTGATCGATGTCCATTAGCTATGTGTTGGGTTCAAAGGAGTTAAATAAAAAAAAAGGAGGGGGCTTACATCGTCCCAGTCCCAAGGCAAATGGTAGGCGATTAGGGTTTCTGGAAGGAGATGATCGCGGTGGACCTGACCATGTTAGCTTCGAACCATGACCGTAGGAACGGCCGAGTAAAGACTACAAGTATCGTACCTTGATCCAAGTAGGGCGCTGGTGTTCGACCTGCTTCCCCTTGCCTTTCCCTTTGTCCTTGTCGTCCTTGTCGTCCTTGTCGTCCTTGTCGTCATCCTTGTCCTTACCCTTCTCTTTGCTCTTTTTCTCTTCCTTGTCTTTCCTCTTGAGGATCTTCTCGATCTCCTCTTCCGTGTAACCATACTCCATCCGCAGTCGGTTCCTGAAAGCCTCGTCCTGCTGCTTCTGCATCTCGCGGGCAGCGTTCTTGCGGCGCTCCTCTTCCAGCCGCCACTCTTCGACGGCAGCCGCCTTCATGGCCGCCTCCTTGCGCTGCTTCTCTTGGTTCTCCAGCAGTTGTCTCGCCTCCTCGTCGCGGATTTCTTTCTTGATCCGCTCGCGCTCCTCCTCTTCCTCCATCTTGCGCTGGAGTTCCTGGAGCTTTTGCTCCCGCAGTTTGGCCTGGACCTCTTCTTCCTCCGCAGCCCGTCGCTGCGCCTCTTCGTATTTGCGCAGCTTATATCTGTACTCCGCGTGTCGCTGCTCTTCCTCCATACGCTGCTTCTTCTCGAACTTCTCGAGCCGCCTCAGCCGATCACTGATCTCATCCTCGTACCAGTCCTCCTCCTCCTTCAGGAGACGGGTCTCGTGGTGCTGGTCATGCTGTTCACGGTGACGAGCGAGTTCGCGCTCGAGGCGTTCAATTTCCTGTTGTTGCCGGAGCAGTTCGAGGTCCTGTCGGGCATTGTTGTGCTCCTGCAGACGCTGCTCGATGACGAGTTCATAGTCGCGCGCCGGGTGCCGCGGGGAGGCTTCGCGGGAGATGCTGGCGCCGTGCCGCCGACGGCGGTGGCTGCGGAGCATGCTCTCGTCGTCTTCGGACTCGTAGGGATTAATGTACGTCTCCTGGGACTCCTTGCGAGCTGCTTTGTTCGCACCCTTGGTGCTGCTCCGGTTGCGGGATTCGTTCTTGATGTCGACGTTGACATGTACCGGCGAGTATCGATCGTGCCGCCGACGGGCCCCCGTTGAGGCCGACCGGTGGAGATGGATATCTTGCTGCATGGGGGCAAGGAAGCTGGTCGTTTTGTGCTCGGGGCTGTGGAAGCGATGGCGGGACACCGACCGTCTGCGATAGGAGGCCCGCCGGTGGGGGGAGGGTAAGTCCATCGAGAGATCTGACTCGGAGTACTCAGTGTCAGAGTCAGAGTAGGCGGCGCGACGAGTATGACGTCTCATTTTCTGGCCGTTCTTTTTCTTTTTCTTTTTTTTTCTATTTTTCTTTTTCTTTTCCTGGAAAGAGGCAGAAAGAAATTGGAAATGTACTGGATATAGGTGTAAGCCAAAAGCTTGCTCTTTCGCCTGGTTTGATTGGAAAGGCAAAGGATAAAAGGCGAGATGGGGTGGTAAAAGCGGGGTAGTTCTGAAGCAGTGGCGCTGATAAGTCGATCGATCGATCTAGATAGAGAGAAGCGATGAGGGGTCAGAAGGGTGCGACCAGCAGCAAGGGGAACGACTGGACACAACGAGGAAGGAAATCAACGAAATAAAAGAGACAAGAGGGATGGATGACAGAATATAAAGAGCCAGGATCCACAAAAGAAAAAAAGAAAAAGCCTGAAAGAAGAGAAATCCGGAAGATTCAACGGACTAAAAAAAGCCCCAGCCTCCCGTGTCTCGTAAACGGCGGTTCAGCTGAAGTGGGGGGGACAGAAGAAGGCAGTGAGTTGGTTGGAGGACAGAAAACCAGGAAGGATGATTGGGCCTATGTCGATCATCAGGCAGCGTGAAAGAAGGACAAGGAAAAGGCCATTGGGATGACGGTATACTTTGACTATACTAGGTACGAAAAAAGATAGGCACTCACCTAGACCGATATCAAAAGGAACTAAACAAGTAGCCCAGGGAGGTACGCCCTGCAGGCGGCTCTTGATTCGTACTGCGGCCTTCTTGATCGCCCGGAGGCTCCTTTGAAACAACCCAGGCGCATGTACCGCGTGTCGCTTGGGCGTCGTTCGTTGTTTTGGTCCCTCTTTGTTTGGTTGGTAGATAACTAGTTGTCGGAAGAGGAACGAAGAGGACCAGGGAAACAGAGCGGTTAATCCCGTGGGGACCCAGGAAGCTTATGGATAGACGGAGGGGCGGAGTAAATCTGGCTCGGGCCTTATCGCCTGACAAAGAGGTGTGACGCGCGAGGCTCAGTCAGCGCCACTGCTGACTCCCAAGGAATTGAAGATGATGGTGGAAGATGATGAGATCCGATCGATCATCGTACCCTCTTTAAATATTTCTGCCCCGCGGACGTGTCGACTGGAAGAATCCCCGGCATGACAGCGATGATGACGAAAGCGTGTGGTCAAATCCCTGTTATAAAATACGTCATGTTAATTAATCTAGATCCACCCATGGTGGAATATATAGTACCTATGCCTGACGACGGTACGACCGATAAATAAAAGTGGATCGATGATGTGCCGTTGAGAGTAAGTTCATATACTCAATCTCCAGCGGATACCCCAGGCTATACCATGGATTGATCCGTACCTTGTTGGATCGTTGAGATGTCATACATTTCATCTCTTGCCATCCTGTGGGCTACAGTGTATTGCTGGTGAAGGTCTTTCTTTTTGGGTATTTCATGGTCGTATTAGGCCTGTTTCCTTAGTCATTATAAGTGACATTTCCCTTTCCCTTCCCTTCTTTCTTTTGGCGAAGAAGTACGATCAAGTACACTAAACATGAAGTAATGGAAGGACAACTCACGCATGGCAGCGCGCCGGAGCGCCAACTGGGGCTGAGGTGACACAATCCGCCGCCCGGAGCACCGCATCGGCGAGACGGAAAGCCCTGAAGGATATAGCATTATGTGTGCCGGTATATCCTACACCCGGTTCCCTGGGTAATTCTCCATTATCAAGAATAGGGCGCTGCTCCGGTGTCTCATACCATCCCGGGATGGCTTCCCTGCATGCCGCATAACATGAAGACTGATCGCGAATGATATCCAAATGGTTCACATCTCGTGGAACATACGCG
Source organism: Aspergillus neotritici (assembly GCA_023619815.1). Taxonomy (NCBI): domain Eukaryota; kingdom Fungi; phylum Ascomycota; class Eurotiomycetes; order Eurotiales; family Aspergillaceae; genus Aspergillus; species Aspergillus neotritici. The sequence goes on along the minus strand of JALZYL010000040.1, from coordinate 28,913 downwards.
AGATTCTCACCAGGGACTTCCGAGAGCGTGGGGATACAAGACTCAGCAATGCACGCAGCCACGTACTAATGCTGAACATTGAGGCTGATCGCTAGAAATTGCACCCAGTGCGGTCATGGCAGTGGCGCTTGCGGTGTTCCAGGGGCCAAATTTATGCATCACCGTGAAAGGATTGTTGCAGGTATCCCCTAACAGGAGATAGTGGATATAATCAGCGCTGTACTCAGCGACTGAGGTATCGATCTCGTGTCTATCTGGTGATATATCCATATGGTATGATTGACGCAATGATTATCTCTCCGGAAGCAGGGAAAGAGAGTGTGTCCTTTGAGCTTCTTCAACTCGAAATTTTGGTCTATCAGGCTGACTTGTCTGCTTAGATCCAGGGTACTCAGACCTTGCAGTGGACCATCGATGGAAAAAAGACGATGACCCGGCTTCACGGGAAAAGACAAGCTGATAGTGTCTTAAGCCTTAACTGAAGAGCCTGTCAGAGTTGTCCGAGCAATCAACAACCCCGCCGGCTCCATATTCAGCGAAGGCTGAAGACAAGTTGTGTATACCGGATAGTAGGACCAATAGTCCGAGGAAAGAAATGAAGCTTATTGTAGCAGGGATATCCTGCAGATGACCAGATAAAGGTAGAAGGTAGATAGATAAGGCAGCTGTCAAAGGGGAGAAGATGACGTGAGGAAAGAATATGACAAGTGCTTGGTGAAACAACGACGAAACTTGGCGAGTCTCAACACAATAGAACCAGAATCCCACTACTTACAGTATACTTGCCTTTGGGTGGGAATCTCGATTTGCGGTTCTAGGTGCAGTCCCCAGTGCCAGGCTCCAGCTGGAGCGTCCTCCAGCCCGACGGGGCACGATTTAAATCTAGTCCACCACAGCCACGTCGAAACGGACACTCCGCCCGAGGTGGGTAGGACAGTAGCACGATTGAACTCGTGGATATGAATCCATCATCATCTAACAGTGAGTTGGTTCCACGACACCCTGTAGTACATGTGTGTGCCCGCGCCCTAAAGACCATGTGGTCTTCGTATAGGGCGGAGAGCCGCGGTTTATATTGGATGTACTTTGATTTAGATGTCAGTCCGGTCTATGCAAGTGAATGTATTAATTGAGAATGGTATTTCTTTCGGTTTATATGGTAAGATGAAACACCAAAAATGTGGTGAAGGGATATGAAACTAGAAATAACTCATTGGAAACCACGCTTGTCAACAGATGTCGATTGACAACCATAGGATGTACTAGCTAATGCTAGACGCCCACTTCTACCGAGCGTCTGGCCCAGCCGGACGATCGCCATACAGTTCAGCGAGTAGTAGCAGGAGTCAGGTAAGATACCTGATGCCGCCGCAAACGCAAGCGTTACGCTCCCCCGTTCGGCATCCTCATCTCCACCCACCCGTTTAAAGCACAGGCCGCGCCAGAGCCGCCCGATCGGCCAGCAACGTGTTCCATCCTGCCGCTGTTGGTTGTCGGGTACGAATAACCCGGGGGGAAACCGCCGTAGATCACACCAGCCAATCACGACTTGTTCGCGGGGTTCAGAATCTTGCCGATGTTGTCCTTGCTGTTCTTGTGCGTCATCTCCAAACTGTACAGCTTCTTCTCCAGACCTGAGATATCGGACTTGAGCTGAGACGTCTCGGTCGACATGCGCTTGTCGACTGTGTCCATCGGAACGTTCACGAACCTGCCGCGCGCCTAGATTAGATACGACGTTGCTTCTCAAGGCCATCTTCACGGAACGTGGAGGCGCATGTCGAATCTCCTGGGAATGTTCAAGACTCACATCTTCCCTACTCCTTCATACACTGCGGTGTCCTTGGGCAGTGATGCCATCTCCTTTGACGTGAGCTCCATCAGTCGGATGTCGCGTTGTTTGGTCGAGATCTGGGCCTTGCAGATGCCGATCTGCTGTTGTGAGGCGATCAACTGGGCCTCAATCTCTTGGTACAGCTGTAGGCGCGCAATCGTTAGTCTCGATATATAAGGCAATCTGTTGTCGGATGGGAAGGGAAAGTACCTTCTGGATAGCTTCGTTGGGGATGGACATTTTGGCGGCGGGGGGATAATAGTTGAGGGGTAGTAGGAGTCGAGCGAATAAGTTGGTGAGAAGATATCGGCTGGGATAGAGAAGGAGAGATTTAAATTAATAAAATAATTTATTATTGAACTGAACAGAGGTCAAGAGTCTGCACAGCTGCGAGGATGTCGTGACAGCTACCGTATAGGCGGAGATTGAAGTCGGACAATGAACACATCCGCTGCCAAGCTTGACTCCGACCGGCGGGGGGTGGCACGGGCGCTGACCTGCGGGTTGCCGTATACGGACATGCGGATAGGGCTTAGGGCTTGACAGGGCATTCCCATACTAGGTACCATCTCTTCACCAACAAGGGCTCAATGCATGTGTAAAGTCTGACTTTTTTTTTTCGTGAGATTCTTTGATATCTTGCAGTGTTTACCGGTGTTCATTTTGCCCTAAGTCCTACTACAGCAGTCTTGGCGGAGTCATGACGCGCCTGTCTCAGCAGAAACCTGAATCATACACCTCCACAGGTACAAACAGAAGCCTCGTCAGTAGCAATCGGTCTAGTACATCATAGACGCCCGCATTTTGTTGTACTCAGCCTGTGTAATTGGTTCGTATTTGGCTCCCTCTTTCTCATCCATGCAAGAAGGTATACATTCGATGACAGATTCGGGGTCGGGGGACATGAAATACGGTATCGAGAATCGCTCACGAGTCATCCGAAACGGGCCCGAGAATCGATCAGCAAGAGGAGGTGCTTGGACGCGATGGTTAGTTGATCTCAGTCGGTCTGTAGATACGAATCAGCCTGTTCCACTTGCCATGAGCAGCACCACGCGGGTTGTAATAGTACAGACCGTTGCTCCACCTTTGCAGTAAATCCCCAATGTTCATTGCGATGGCATTTCTGATAGGGGCCGCAGGAATAAACGAGCCTGGCTGGGAAACGTCTTCGACCTCGAGGCCACCGCAGTCGTCTTGGAAAAGCATTGTCATGGAACTCCAATCCGTATGCGCCGGACAGCGGGCTGTTCGTTCTTGCTCCAAGTCTGCTGCCGGTACTGGAAGATAATGTAGTAGTCGCAGCTGATTATTATGCCCTGAATGTTTCTCCACCAGGTATGATTCATCCTCCAAGTTCAGTCCAACAGCCAGAGCACGAAGAATCTCGTCCCCCACCCGCCGGCATTCCCAATAGAACTTATTCATGGAATCACGGAATCCTGGGAGGCGTTCATCAGGGATCCATTGATTAGGCTGGATGGTATTGTATTCGCTCCGGATATCGTAAATTTCCTAGACATTTTGTGAGATACTGGTTTTCTCACAGGGTTATATCGATGACTACGTTGGGTATGTTGGTTCGGTTTCCGCATACCTTAACATCAGGCACCTCTCTCAACTTCCGCCGTGCTTGCTCATCATCCACAGTGCTCATCATTTGGGAAACCTTCTCCAATCCCGGCCAGGAGTATCCTCGATGGACAGCCCAGCCTTCTGGGTGTGGGGCCTTCATTTTTACTTCTCTTGGAAGCTGGAAGAACCGCCTAGACCAGTCAAACGCTCCGTCGATAACTGACTCCTGCAGGTAATGGTTGACTATATAGACAAAGCCAACCGTCTGGCAGGCCTTCACCAGTTCTTTCGCGACCCGCAACCTATCGGACTCATCCTGTGGTTTGTTCCAAGAAGAAAAGTCCACGATAGGAATCATCGTTGCGATGGAATCGGCCTTGGTATATACTAACTTTTATATATTGTACATTATCATCGACACTATATAGTGGCTGACAATAGAATAGACATTAGCTGCAAGAAATGATATTAAAAAGGTCAATAAGAAATATAACCACCCATCAACTCAAGAATGACGTTGTTCGCGTCAAAGAGTTGGTTCTGTCACATGGTTTGTACCCCACCAAATGCACTTCTCCGTCATAATATGCTACGAGGAATTCCTGAATCCTTGGAACTTGATAGCATGGTTTATCCACTGCATATCTGGCCAGTAACAGAGCTGAGGAGCTTACCAGCAAATTTAAAAACCCTCAGGATACGTTGATCTGCAATTAAACAATTTGTCCCAACATATCTGTAGTTGCCCTTCAATGCGAAGACACTGATAAAGTTTTAGCTTTCCGCCAGTAATATCAACGGATAAGCCGACTGTTTTCTCATGAAATAGTGGGAAATAAAAGTCATCAACGAGCAATCCAATAATCTATTCAGAGCGATTAAAGCAGACTCAATAATGGTTGAGATAATTATAGATATGCGGGTGGTTGGAGGCCACGGGGACACTCCGTTGCTGTGGCAGGGATCGGGGTGGAGATTGGACGGGCAGATTGACTGACTCGATCGTTACTCGGGGCTAAACCATTAGTAGGCTCGTTGTTCAAGCGGTGATGGCACCCAATTGATTCTTCACACACTCCCAGACACCTTTTTTTCTAACCGACAGCCAACTACCTGATTCTATTCCAAAACCGTGGTTACTGGAAATAAAAAAGGAGTCGTCCAGTGTTATCTGTGAGTCCATCGCTGATGCATCTGACCTACCGTCGATCGGCCAACAATTAACCTTGATGCCGTTTCCCGCTTTTAGTAGTTTGTTGATCACCGCAAAATCGCCGTCGCATCGACCGTTCCGTTGAATTCGACACGATACTCCAGCGTCGCAATCGTTACTCGAAAGCAAAGACTACCATCGACTGGTTTTGATAAGCATACGATCGTGCGGGCGGACCGAGCCCTAAGTTGTCAGAATGAGGATCGCTGGGTGGATCTCGGCCACATTCTTCGCCTCGACGGCATTATCCACAGAGATAGAAACACTACCGTTCTCCTCACCTCAACCAACAGGGAATCATGCGGGGGCGCTCGATGTATTGCGGTTCTTAAAACGCGCGGACAACAACTGTCCAGCCGGACATAACCCATGCACGAACATGGACAGCCCGGATGTTTGCTGCAAGCGGGGGTCCCGATGTTCTCGCGATGCGAACGACCACATCGCCTGCTGTCCCACGGGAGCCAGCTGCACCGGAAGCCTCACCACCTCCTCCGACTCGGACAGCAGCAGTTTCAAGTTCCCGTCGACGGCGTCGGCGACGCACACGACTGGCGCGAACGATGCGACTATCACCGGGTCAACTATACAGGGTGCATATCCGTTCGTCAACATCCCCACGTCATTCGCGAACGACGGGATGTGCTCCTCTTACTACTCCCTCTGCCAAAGCGAATACACGGGCTGCTTGTCGAAGCTGGGAGGCGGCTACGCTGTTACTGTGGGCGGAGACGGCGGCGGGGTGACACGGGACGGAGCGCCGGGTGCCGTTGCTACCTGCTCGAGTCTGAGCATGGAAGCGTGCCATGGCCTGCATCTGGGGTACTGCGAAACACACAAGACAGCCGACGCTGGCGGAAATATGGCACCTGCTGGAAGGACGTCCAGCCTGCAGGACCTCTTTTTCGGCATGCTCGTTAGCGTGGCTGGGATGTTAATCTGATATAGACATGTTGATCCCCTGCATGGAGAAAGAGACATGGTCGGATTTTCGGGCCCTTTTACTTATACACTTTTTTCCCTGGCTTGGTTGTCTCGCTGGGTGGGAAGGTGATCACGATGGCGGGCACATTACTCGCTTTTCCTCTTCGGATATGTATGTTTACGCCCTGGTCCCTGGATGGATTTTATATGGAATGACTCATGATGATGGTCAATGTATCTACGTTTGTCTTGATGATTGTGATTTATTTTCTCTTTCTTTTCTCCCTTTTTTCCTCAGCTAGTCCATTCTTGTATATATAAAAATGGAAATTCCGGCCGACTGAGACAAAACTTTCGCGTGGGAAAAGATAAAAATAACCCCGGTAAAATCCAATACAGATAGAACGAACAAGATAGTAATAACAATAATTATATTGATAAGGGAGTGTAGAAATAGAGAGCCTAAACATTGGGTTAATAGACAGGGAACTTGATTTACCAGCAGTAAGGTAGATAGGTACTTTAGGTCCTGCAGGCAGCGACTCCTCAATAAGAACAATGCATACCGCTCTATCAGAACAACCCAACCATCCTCGTCATCAATCAGACCCATCATATCATATCTCCGCCATGCCAGGTGCTCCTATCAATCAGTGGACGGTCAGGCACCAATGACCACCATGAACAGCCACTGCAACGGGCAACAACTCAAAACCCCCTAGAAAGGCAGTCGATGCGCTGTTCCTACGTCCAACTCAGGCACAAAAGTTTTCCCCAACAGGGTCCGCAGATACCGACATGGCCGTCTCCACCGCAGAACCCCAGTCACATTTGCTGGCTGCGTCGGATTCGCCATGTAGGCCTACCACGTAGAGGATGGAGCCGCTAGTAAACTATCTATACCTACACTAGTCCGTGGTATTCTAGGGTCTTCGGGATGTCTCGGTGGGGAAACGGGAGAAAAACGCTGCAGACAGTGCATAGGATTGGGCAAATCAGCTCGTGCACATCAGCTCGTGCAGTCTCAAGTCATACTCCGGTTCTTAGGGCACGGGATGTGTATTCTGGCGGTGGGAAAAAAGTCAAGTCACGCCTCACACTGGTCCGGCCGTGCGTCTGACCGAGTGAGGGCTCTTCTCTTGCCTGTCACTGCCAGGGACAGACGGACTCGGTTTCTAAAGAGTGGGGTTGGTCAGGTAATATAAAATCGATTGGACCGAGCTGATTGATCGCATCCTTTTGAGGAGGGGTAGGTAGCCTGGGCTGGCACTGTGCCCGTGCCACTTCAGTGCCCGTTTATACGGTATGAGTTAAGTGTAAGTAAGGGTTTGGCGAGGCGACAAAGGGGAAAGAATAAAGAAAAATAATCCACTTGAGATTCAATAATTTGCCCCGTACGACGGCACCCTCCATATGATCTAATAATGACCGGGTCACTAAAACCTGGATTGTCTTAGCGATTGGGTGTAGAAATGCGGTGGTTGGGATCTCGGCCGCATGCGAGGAGGCTGGGATCAAGCCTAGACAAGACCGAGACCGACTCATGCACCTCACCACATCATGCGAGTTTCTCTTCTGCTCTGCTTCTCACCCCTCCATTCCTCGTTTCTCAAATTCTTCATTTGAGTCGTTTGTCGCATTCTTCTGCTCTCTCCGTCGCTGTGTGTCAAACGTCAGAAATCGCATTCCTTCGTTTTTGATATCCACTCGTTTTCGCTACGCACCCTTATCAGCTTATCGGACGACTGTATACCATCCGATTAGATAACGAGCGAAAGCAAAGATCCTCGTTGCCATCTCGACCAAGACGTCGTCCCTCGCCAACGGGGGTCGGTAGCCCGGTTATAAGAGTTTATAGTCTGGTCTAATCGCTTCTTCCCTTCGCTATGCATATCTACCGGGTGCTACGATCGACAATACCAATCCTCGCCTTGTTGACTCGGTTTGCTCTCGCGGAGGCTTCGCTCGCAGACTCCGAACTCGCCAGCAACGACACCGGCCTTGAAAAACGCTGCGAGAATCCGTGCGGCTTTTACCACCAGGTCTGCTGTGGAGCGGGAGAAAAATGCACCACGAACAGCAACGGCCAAGCGGTGTGCTCGGGAGGTAGTGGGAGTGACAGCGGCGGCGGCGGTGGAGGAACCTGGAAGGTCTACACGACAACCATTGTGGCAACAGAAACCGATCTGTCGACGATTACTTCCACCTGGAGCAGCTTCGTCGCGGACGAGACAGGCGGGGCAGGAGGGTCCGGGAAATGCGACGCGGAGCTGGGTGAGTCCGTGTGCGGGAATACCTGCTGCGGCGCGGCATATGTCTGCCACAACGACCAATGCGTTGTGGGAAGCTCCTCGATATGGGCGACTGCGACTGCGACGCCTCCAGTCCGAGGAACTAGTGATTCCACCGTAACCCAGACCGAGTCCGCGACGACCACGCGCGGATTCGACGCCCCCGTCGGTACCGACGGCGCCCCGTTGCTGGGGGCGAATGCGCCCAGCCATGGTCTTAGCGGGGGAGCCATCGCGGGAATCGTGGTGGGAGTCATTGCCGGCGTCTTCCTCCTGTTCCTGGTTTGCGCTTGCATGTGCTGTCGTGGCGTGATCGAAGCCCTGGCCGCCTGTCTCGGCCTGGGTAAGCGGAAGAGAAAAGATTCGTACGTGGACGAACACGGACACCATGTACACGGTGGCCGGCCTGACGGTCGAACCTGGTTTGGCGCTCGTCCACCGACGCATGCTCCGAGCGAAAAGAAATCGAAATGGGGCGGCTGGGCGACTATCGGTATCATCTTGGGTGCGCTTGCGCTGTGCCTGGGACTCAAGAGGCGCCAGAATCACGACGAGAAAAGCAGCGATTATACTTACCCCAGCAGTTATTACACCTATTCTGATTATTATACCAATACTAGCGCAAGTATGTGTTGCCCCTCCTTTTGCTCGTCATGAATCGTGTTCAGCCCATGCTAACCATTAATTGTGTTGCAGGTAGCGAAAGTTCGGACCGACGAACAAGATACACAAGACGGTCACAACGATCCCGCGCGCGCTCACGCCGTTCATGAGATGATGATTGATGGAGTTTACCACATGAAGCAACGAGACCTGACCTCCATGATAAAAAACCTTGATTTTGCGTCCTTTTTCTTCCTCTTCTTTCCATTGAGCCCGACATTCACATGGGTGAGCGCTTGTATGGCGCCGTTTATATTGAGTGATGTATTACAACCTGTTCGCTTTGCTGACTCCCTCTTAACCTGCTTGCGTTCAACATGTATGATGACAGTTATGCACTAATGCGCTGATGATTCTCTGTTTCCCTGGTTATGTCTTCTCGTTCGCCTTCTTATCACGTTGTGTTCCTGGTATATGTTCCCAGAAGATTGAACGAAAGACTGAGGAAATGATGTATGTAAATATGAGCTATGAATAAACAATGACATATCATGCCCCTACAACTGAGATTTTATACAAGAGTTGCGTGGAATTTGGCCTCGGCCTTCACGGCAGTGCAGGTCCATAGTATCTTGACTTGGCGTGAACATCACAAATGCCGGTATTACCTGCTGGTGAGTCCTATATTTCCATAAGTAAAAAGATGGATAAATAAAATAAAATAAGTAAATGATCAGCTCAATTGCATGGTCTCCTCGCATAAACCCGAGCCAGCATATACCAGTGAGACAATGCAGTTGCTTCAGCCTCGAGCCGAGTATTCATTGTCAGCACTGCTGGACTCGCTCGTGCGCGCTTCAATGTACCCTGCAAGGTGCCAGTTGCTTCGAGAAATATGTCGTCATGATTGTATTGTATTCATATTCTCGACAATTTTTTCCGAAACAATTGTCCACAGATCCAGACGGGGAGGCGGAGTAAAATGAACAAATATATCAAGAAAATGACGCGGCGACCCAAAGAGGTGGTGCTACCCAAACTTGTATGTCGGACGAAGTGGCGCCCGGCACACAACTAACTCTTGTCGGAGCCTGCGCTCTCCCCGCCTCCCGTAGCCCGAGACTTCAGACCGTTCTGCAACTTGGCTCATCGACCTTCCGCCGTCAACCTCATCCACACCACAACCCGCCCCATTCAGCCTGACCTGCTCCCTCTTCTCATCCACTTCGATCATCCATGAGACTATCACCGCGTGGTAGTTCCTGACAGCACTCCAGTCTTTGACCACGCACCTTGCGCTCACTCCCTTGCGACGGTCGCACAGCCGCTATCCCGACCCCATTCTCCTGAGGATTACGAGTCCCCCTCCCAAGTCGAGCTCGTGTCTCTGTCGGCCCGCCATGCTTCAAACGCAGGCGCAGCACGTCTTCTCCCATCAACACCAATATCCGCAGGCTGATCCTTCGTGGCTGCAGCATCAGCAACAGCAGCACCAGCAGCACCACCAAGCCCAACATCACCCGCACCAGGCCCAACAACAACATTCTTCGCTAGTCGCCCAGCAGCATGCCCAGGTTCAAGCGGCAGCGGCTGCTGCCGCCGCCGCTCAACAACAACACTACAACCGGATCGCGATGGTCGGAAACGCTGGGAACCCGGGTCAAGGCGCAGGCGCTGGAGGGATCGGTGCGGACGGCTCTCTGCCCGGTGCGGTGTCGATGGTAGATGGCGGGATTAGCGATGAAAACCGCAAGGTCTTTATTTGGGTGGCCGAGTTGCTGGATCCCAGTCGCAGGGAGGCGGCTCTTATGGAACTGAGCAAGAAGAGAGAGCAGGTTCCTGAGTTGGCGCTGGTCATTTGGCACTCGTTTGGTACGCTTCTTCCCTTCTTCCCTTCTCCCCCCTCTCTGTCCTTGTCGTTTGCGATTGTGCTGGATGGACGACTGTTGGGTTATTCTGGATACTAACTGGCATTAATCTGCAGGCGTTATGACCGCGCTTCTGCAGGAGATCATCTCCGTATACCCTTTGTTGAATCCCTCACAACTTACGGCTGCGGCCTCGAATCGAGTCTGCAATGCATTGGCCCTCCTGCAATGTGTTGCGTCTCACAATGAGACACGCACCCTGTTTTTGAACGGTACGTGCGATGAAGACCCTTTATGTAGTTCAAACTGACTGTGTTTTTTTGGCTTCAAATAGCCCACATTCCTCTTTTCCTGTATCCGTTTCTGAACACGACATCCAAATCGCGCCCCTTCGAATACCTCCGCCTCACCTCGCTGGGCGTCATCGGGGCGCTGGTCAAGAACGACTCGTCCGATGTCATCAACTTCCTCCTCACCACCGAAATCATTCCTCTTTGTCTGAGAATCATGGAAACGGGGTCTGAGCTGAGCAAGACCGTGGCGATCTTTATTGTGCAGAAGATCCTACTCGACGACATCGGTCTGGCATATATTTGCGCGACCTATGAGAGGTTCTATGCGGTGGGAACCGTCTTGAGCAATATGGTCACTCAGTTGGTGGAGCAGCAGACTGTCCGGCTACTCAAGCACGTTGTGCGTTGCTTCTTACGGTACGTGGAGATGGGTCTACTGCCTGTTTTGATGGCCTCACTGATTTTTCCAGCCTGAGTGATAATAGCCGCGCACGCGAGGCCCTTCGACAATGCCTCCCCGAACCCCTGCGGGATGCTACCTTTTCTTCGGTTCTCCGTGACGATGCGGCCACCAAGCGCTGTCTCGCGCAGCTCCTGATCAACCTCTCCGATAATATCTCAGACGGCACTCAGGGGATCGCCATGTAATGAGTCACCAAACGGCAGAAGGCGTCTGTTTCACTATATCGATCTACTTCATATATTACCATACTTTACGATATGCATGGGGCTGGGTCGGGCGAAAAAAAGGTCACATGGAAGGCGCAAAGGTGAGTTTCCAGCATAAAAAACAAAGAAAAAAGAAAACCAAGCGATCTGGGCAACGAAAATGGAATGAAAAAGAAAACAAAGAGTGAGAACGTGGGAGAAATCGGAACTATGTGAGGGTGGTTGGAACTCGTGGGTCTTTTCTTTTCTTCTTCTCTGTCTATGTCTACATTGTGTGTCATCTGTGTTTGTGTGCTTTGTCTTTGCTATTCTGGCTGTCTGTTATTCTGGCTGTCTGTTATTCTGGCTGTCTGTTGCATTCCTCATGGGTTTTGCTGTCTTTCCATTCTCATTCCATTTCGGACATAATGGTAGAGGATGTGCATGTGGCGTGGATGTGGCTGGCGCTTTCAGTTTTCCTGTGCATTTGCTTGTCCTCTACAATCCCTTTCACTCTCTCCACTTGGGTGAGATAGAGCCTCTTTGCGCGAGAGATACCAAGATCTAGGCTTTTCTTCCTGTTTTGTTGCTTTCTTGCTTTTCTCTGTCCTGCATGGCACTTGAATTTGATTGGATTTCCTTTCGGGATTGACTGGGGTGGGAATTTGTCCCTATGTATGGAGTACTGTTGATGTTTGCCTGGGGATCTGCGCTATTCTTTTGTTGATTAGTCCGTAGAGAGAGTATTCCAAGACATGAAAAGCGATGTTACACCGTGAGATCCTTCTATGCTATTATTGACCATCAAATCATGGCAATATTGACCATCATCCGATGTAGGTCATGTCAGTATGCGCGGGGATCATTTCAGCCGCTCCGCCTTACCCTTTGAATCCAAATGGGTGGTGCGGTCACATGACACAGCTCGGTCTCGACGCGCGCAGGGGCGTCTGGGAAGAGTGAGCTCATCTTCATCTTGCCGACACACCCACCCTTCCGTGATCCACTGATCCCAGTCTTGGTTTTGGGTCTTCGAATTCTTCGACTTTTTATTTTTCTCGCCTCCGCCCTCCGACCCTCTCATTCCATCCGATCTAGCGAAAATCCACCGCCACCCACGCCCTCGTCCGACCGGCGCGATCGATCGGAATTCCTCCAGCGCGGCGCCGCCGTTTCACGGTCTCGAACCGCCTCCATGGTATCGCGAAAGCGCACCCGCTCCGATGCGGATGCTGCCCCGAAGCAGCCATCGGAGGAGCCAGGGCTGCTCGACCAACTGCGCAATTGCTGGGAGTTTGCAAATCTCATGCAGTACATTACCATATTTGGAAAAGTTATGAAAATTGATGAGAATTTCGGGATCGAGGTATGAAACTGTCTTTTACTTCTGATATGTGTATTTTTTTTTTTTTTTCTCGTAACTGTCTGCGTTTCGCAATTCGCGCACAGTGCACTGATTAGTCCTTGTTCGCTGCTACAGGATCTAGAAACGGAATGTCTCAAGCCTGGTCCGTCGGAGAAACTCATGGAGATTGGACTGTGTCTTCTCAAATGGGTTTCGTCGCATCGGGGTCTCTCGTACGTGATATCGCGCGCAGGGTGCTTTTTATATAGCGTGGGCGCTCACACGGTGTCTGAGTTAGGTTCGACAATTTCGACGAATATACGCGACGCCAGTACAATGCCAAAGCGCCCCATCTCGAAAACCCCTTCGGGCACGAGGAGGTCCCCAAAAAGTTCGCCGAGTTTGATATCTTCCTGAAGCTTCGCGTTCTCCACCAGTTGACGCTATGGACGCTCTGGAATCCCGACCGTATTCGCGATAAGATGCCCGAGCAGCGGGAGCAGGACCAGACGCAATGGGTGAGTGCGACTCCAGTGGGTGGCAAGCGTTTACTGACCCCCTCAAGCGTATTGAGGAAGTAGGATACGATCGAGACGGTTCCTATTATTACATCCTGGACGACAATCGACTGTATCGTCGCACCGATCCCCCTATCCCCCCTCCGAAACCCACCAAGCCGAAGACCAAGAGGAAGAGCGCGCGTGCGCTACGCGCATCGAAGCGGAGAAGAGGATCCGGAGCGGTTATCGTTGAGGAATCTTCCGAAGAGGATAACGGCAACGCCAATGACGAACCGCAAGAGGATCCATTGAAGGAGATGCAGTGGGAATGCGTGGCCATCACACTCAACGATTATCGGGAATTCTTGGCGTCGATTCAGAAGACCAGGGATCCAGATGAGAAGATACTGAGGGATAGGATCGAAGAACAAGTGATGCCGGTCATTGAAAAGGAAGAAGAGGCTCAAGAACGGCAGAGGATCAAAAAGGAAAAAGAGCTCCTCAATCTGCAGATGCTTGCGGGCGCGAAGCGATCCAGCCGTCTCGCCGGGAAAGCGGAAAAGGACCGTGCTGAAAGGGAGGCGCTGGAAGAAGCGCGAAAGCGCGAAGCAGAGCTGGCATTGGCTCGCAAAGAGGAGGAGAAGAAAAAGAAGATGGAACAGGAGAGACGCGCCCGAATGATGACACGCGAGCAACGCATCAAAGACCGAGAACGGAAACGCCAAGAACACGAAGAAGAACTGAAGAAGATACAAGACGAGCACGAGAAGTTCGAGCGTGGCGAGAGTCGAATGTCCGAAAGGCACCTCAGGGCCGAGATGGAGAGGCGGAGGAAGAATCTCAATGCTCTCTCCGGGGAAGATGAATGGATATTCGACTGCTCGGGGTGTGGCGTGCATGGAGAGAACTTGGTAAGCCAACAACTCCGTTGCTCTTTATTCTTGTACTTATGCGGAACAGGACGACGGGTCCCATAGTGTCGCGTGCGAAAAGTGCAATGTGTGGCAGCACAGCAAATGCTTGGGAATCGCGCAGGATGAAGCCGAGCGGGAGGACTTCCACTTCATCTGCAAGGACTGCCACAGGCGTGAGGAGGAAGCAAAGATGCCGAAGCTCCCACCGTTGAAGTTCAAGCTTGGTTCCTCGCCCTCGTCGGCTGCTTTTGAAGACCACCAGGCGAAGGCGGCGGACGCTCCCCACAGCTTTGTGGTGCCCAAGATGGAAGCCCATCACCAGATGTCCCCGAATGGCTCGCCTTCCAAGAAGCCTGCGCAGCCGTCCTTCCCTCCACAGACTGGGTCTCAGTCGATTCCTTTCTCTCCATCGTCACCCGAACGCCGCCCTCATTCCGCCCACCACCTCCCCTTTAGCCCTTCTCGCGCTCCCTTCTCTCCGTCTAAGGGTGTGAACGGGTTCAGTCTATCCAAGGCCCATCAACCGAAACCCTCCTCTGCCCACCTGCCAACACAGCCACCTCCAGGTCGTGGGTCGTTCGGGTCGTTCCAAACGCAGCGGCCATCGTCATCTCACTCCGCACAAAGCCCGCTCCTCCCTTCGCCCATTCAAAACCGACCCTCTATGTCCCCCACGCAAGGCAACCGTGACGTTGGCCCTCTCGCTGGGTTTCCCTCTGCCCCTCCATCCGACAGTCCCGGGCCATGGACGACCCCATTCGGACAACACCAAGCTCGACGCCCAAGCACCAGTAACCACGCGTCATTTTCTTCCATGCAGGGCGGCCAGATCTCCTTCGCAGCGACTCCCACAGGCAGTCAATCGTCGCCCCCGCAGAGCTCGCACGGCCACGGTGTCCACCTCTCCGGGATCAGTCCGACCAAACAGTCCCCCCGTCCCGTAACCTCGGGAGGCATGGCCGGTGCACCTGTCTTGCCTCCGATCCAGAAACTGGAGCCGAGCCCGAAACTCATGGGGCGCAGCTCGCCCGATGCGCCGATTCCCCCACCTGTCAAATCCATGACACCGGAACAAGAGGGGCGCCGGCAGAGAGAGAACGCCATGATCTCCCACGGGGCCAATGCGCCCCAGGGCATGATGTCGTCGCCGTCGTTCAACCGCATTCCGCCCCTGAGTTCGACCAGTCAAAATCCCCCATCTGCTCCACGGTTTGACCCGGCAGGAAACAGCAGTGACGGCAGCACTGGACAATAGTTGCGTTGACCCTTCATGGGCACGGAAACACCAGTTGTCCTGACCTAGTGGCTGCTATTATAGATTGGATTGATCGACGTCCAATTTAGATTCAGATAGTGGAGCTCAATCAACGTCAATAACGGGAACATCGAGGACGAATACAACTCATCCGGAAATAATATCCACAGCGAATAGCATCGCCCAGGATCTGTACCCTGAATACGGGTACCCATCAAAAACGACATATCATATCTATCATATCATAGCCTCATACCATATGGGACGCGCGACATAATTACGTGCGTGCATGGACGGGATAGATAGATCCGGTTAACGTTCTCCGTTCCAGCCGACGCGATACAGATTTGCCATATCCGACTCGAAACCCGAGTTGATTGATCCCTCCATATCTCGTCTCGCGACTACGCCGTCACAAACAGGCTATTCTCTAATCTCTTTCTCCTCTACCGTTTTGTAACCGATTGCATAGGATGGGTGATCTGGAAACTTGTTTTTTCTTTTCTTTTCTTTTCTTCTCCCCCCCCCTCTTTCTTCACTGATTCCACGCGCAAGAGAGGGTACAGTACAAACTGCGGTTGGCTGGTAGAGGCGTTGCAGGATGAGATGATAGATTGGTTTATTTATGCATATTCAGGGTTGATATGGAGTAGGAAATAAAATAAAATAAAACAGTTCCATAGAATATTTTATTCTTGATTAATTATCGTTCATATATCTGTAGATGGGTTGTTGGGGCATTTATATGGACGTTTATTGCTATTACCTACCTACCTACCTAGTGATAGTGATGCTATTATATCTGCCTAGATATATATACCTACATTAATACCCTATGTGCCCATTCTAGGAATGGATATTCAAGTAGCAACTTAACAGCAATAAATACTTCAGCCGTCTAAACCAACACAACTACTTAGCTACCTAGCTAGGTATCTAGGTAGGTAGATACCTAAGTATCAGAAACATCTACCTCACTTCCTTATCTCCCAAAGTCCACCCACACAAGACTAAACAAACAGACAGACAGACCCTTAGTACCTACTTTACTAACCCAAGACTCAGTCAATCAATCAATCGATTACTAAACCCCCAGCGTCATATTCTCCAGCGTCATTCTGCTCCACTATGGAAACACAAACATGCATACAGCACATGCACGTACAGCATTACATGCATGCATGCATTCATGCACACATGCAAGCAAGCAAGCAATCAAGCAAGCACGCACGCACGCACGCAGTTCGAGTGGACGTTGTCTATCCATCTACTCATTTTCCCCCATCTACACGTTGCAGAATGGTATTAGATAGATAGATAGATGGATGGATGGATACATGGATACATAGATACATGGATAGACGCAAGACCCGTGAAGATGACACGCATGGGTGGCTAGGCTGATTTGGAATGTTAGGTTAGCTTGGGGATGTAAGTAAGCAAGCAAACTGCATGGGGTTGGATCGATACTTGCGATGATATATAGTATGGATATATACACTATACTATACACATGGATGGATGTCATGTTATGCTATGCTATGTTTTGAGAGGGTGTATCATCACCTGGGTAGAATGATAGGTAGGTAGGTAGCAACTCTACTTCAATGCCTATTGGAATATAGATAGTATTGGTATAAAATATAAAATATGTACATACCAAGAGAGACGGACAGAGAGAGAGACCCGTCCAATTCACAACGTAAGATAGATATATCCAGCCCAACCACGAATTCAGACCCAGTCTGACATGGGCATCAACAACAATATGCCGGTCCGAGACCGCATCGGATCGGATGGCAGACAGACAGACAGGCAAACATAACATACCTACCTAGCCAGAGAGGCAGGTATGTAGGCAGGTATAAAGTCCAGATGGACATAGATAAGTAGGGATGGAACCGTCAAGACCGGAATACGGAGCTCCATCTACCACGCAGACAGGCATCATGCCAACCACACTACCCAATCAACCCCCCTTGCCCTAGAACAATAGGGACCAGCAAACAAACCCCCCCACCCGGCCTCACCCTTTGAACAAACAACTCCCAGACAAACACATTGATCAGGGGATGACACGCACCGCACGGCGTGAGCAGGGATGTGATTTGATTTAATCCCGGTCATGTCTTGCCTTGTCTTGTCTAGCGTAAGCGATCGTCTCGCTCCACATGAACCATGTTCCTCCTGCCTAGGTAGGTAGGTAGTTAGCTAGGTGCTGCTAGGAGGGAGGTTGGATAATGGGTAGGTAAGCTATAGTTAGATACTTACTAACTTACTAGAAAGTACGTGGATATTCACAGGGGTAGAACTATCGAGCTGGTGTTCAGTTGATACTAGGTATTTCTTGTCTCTTTCCCTGTTTAGCCGTCGGTAGAGAGAAACATCGGATAGAAGCCGAGGTTAGGACCTAGGCCTAGGTATAGAGTACTCCGTAGCTAGGTTGGTAGCTACGTAAGGAGTTTATGCTCTCACGGTTTGGACGTGGAGCCCCTTTAGAACTAAAAATACTCACTATATATATAAATATATATATATATGAACAAGTCCTACTCTGATCTCCCAACCCGCCTAACCCACTCCAGAATTTAGCAGTGCAACCCATCGCAAAACTACGAAAGTACAGGGACTAGACGATCAGGGGCCCAAAGTCCAGGAGTAACTGACTATATCCCTCACCTTCTTATTAGGGTAAATCTATCCAGAGACAGACCCTACCTACCCATGTAAGATGTAAGCGCCGGAATAAGTTCGCCCCGCGCTCAATTAATGTGGCTTCACATCGCGACTAGCGAGTCATTCGCAACCGAACCGCAGCCGGGGTAGATAGGCAGATAGGTAATAATAATAATAAGTAGACAGACTATTGTCACGCGGCGTGTAGCGTATGTAGTGTGGGTGACAGACACGAGCCTGCCTAGCTCAGATCAGGTCAGATCAGATCCGAATCCAATCCAATCCAATCCATCCCAGAGAAAAAAAAGAAAAACGCGAGATTAACAGGACAAAACGGCATGCGTTCCGGCCGCAAGGGGCGCAGCAGGCAGGGCGGGCGGGCAGGCATATGGGGCCAAAAACTGGTTCGTGCGGGTTTTGGTCTCATCACAATTGGGATTGTGATGGCCCCCGGTCCCCCGTGTAGTGTAGGCTTGGCGGGGAGGACACGATCGGAGACTTTTTTTTGGGAAACTTGCTTAGCAATCAAGCTCTTGACCTGTATTTAGTAACTATTGTGGAATTCGTTAGTGTAGCTGGGTGGTGGTAGTTAGCTGGGTTGGGCGAGTTCTACATGTCTCTGGAGAAAACGTTGGTCGATTGTTGGTGTTGGTGGTGATGGTGTGGTGTGGTAGTGGCGGCGGCGGCGTTGGTAATTGGGATACTATGTTTTTTTACGCGTCCAAAACGTTAGAAGGCTGTCAGGACTCAGGAGTGCGAGGAGGCGGCTGGTCCATGGGATATCTGTCGACTTGGGTAAGGATTGGCTTCTCCTGGGCAGGGAACATAACCAATGGAGGGTCGCTATGGTCGGTGCTCGGAGAGACACCAAGGATGGATTGCACCGAGAAGGTGGGCCTTGGGATAGCTAGGTAGCTGCAAGGAAGATCATCATTCCATGAGGAGCTAACCTGCACCTAAACCATATCCCTCCTTTTTCTCTTGCCGGACTTAACACGGCGCAAAAGAGAACAAATGACCGATGTGACGTGTGGATCGTGACAGTAACCGCCGCAGTCTAGATCGACCTCTCCCTCCCAGATGACATAGTCGATCAGATTATCCATTTGAGCCTCTAGTCCCGGTACCGAGATAGGAGAGAAAGAGGCTTCCTCAGGCAAAGCCAGACAAGTACTATTGTCGATAGAGCTAATAGCCCGTCTGGTCTCCACACCACAGGCGTAAGCGACGTTGATTTGCAGGAGTAGTCCGATAGATCGAGATTCCTGGCTAGCGGCTTGTGCGCTCAGCGAACCGGCGCTTAAATTGGGGACTTGAGGGGTAAAAGGTTAAGGGGATGACCGAAAGGCCCCACTTGGATAGTGGTGTCTTGTCTCGAGATGGATCGATGCCAACGGCGCCGGCGGTAGACGGGAATGCCGTGGTTGTATTGTCTTCTGTATTTGCAGCATGCCGCAAAATACCTGTAGAGATCATCGATCTCCTTTTTTCCATTCTTTTTTTTTTTTTTTTCCTGTTCCCTTTTTTTAACTTCCTCCCACTCTTCCTATGTCTTCCCATCTCCGCGGTGTCCAAAAACCGACCCATCCTGTCGTCATAACCCGCGAGCTCCCATCGGTTAAAAAAGAAAAGTGGGGAGATTGGACAAACAGAGTGGGTAACAGATCGGAACGGATCTCGATCGCAGCGCCCTGACAGGTCGGTTGTCCCATCCACCGACCGATCCGTCCGAAGCTCCGCTCCGACCCATCATCCATCCATCCTCCATCCATCCATTTATCATGTCAGGAATGCAATGCAATATTGGGTCGACGGAAGCGCAAGGACCTCTCTCCTCGGGGTAGCAATCCACCGTGCATTCCGCCTCCACCTGCACCTGCACCTGTGCATGTGTCATGTCATGTCATGTCAGGGAGATAGAGTTTCACGATCATCCACGGTTTCCCACCCGATCGATCGTGTTTTTGTGACGGTTTGGACAAGCGTGGGATCCCACGATTTGGGCCGGCCACTCGTGGGCGTCTGTCGGACCCGACAACGGTTAGAGCCATGAGATAAAAAAGTAAAAAAGAGGGGGTGATGGAAGAGGAAAGGTTGTAGTCGTGACTAGTAGGTAGGTAGGGAGGTACCTAGTAGTAGTAAAGTTACCCCGATGAAGGGGTGATTGGAGGGATCGAAGTTCACGCTGCGGATCAGATTGAGTCGTTAGTTGGACAGTAGTAGGATTTAGTTAGGCCTGACTGACGCGGTGTGGTCGAGAGGCCGTCATTTTGCGCCGCTCAAACTCAATTCCCGAGATCTTAAGTTTTCGATCGTGGTGTTTGGGATGGACATGGATTGGTTGTCCTTTGGGTTGGGTCGATACTAGGTAGGTAGTATAGCTAGCCCAGGTCGATAATCTCCAGTTGAGTGGTGGCTGGAATATCCGGACTGGTTGACCCTGGGTATCTGGTCAAGAACATGGTTGAGGAAGCATGGCCATCTGCACTGAGATCATGAACTCAACCGAGTCATGCAGTCAGGTATCCTGGTAGATGTAGGTGGAGGATAGGTAGATACCTACTAGATACCTTGGATACCCAAGAGGAGCCACCTGCGCAATCATTTCCCCCATCAGGCTGCGTTCAGTACAAAATATACCGTATTGTAATTCAGAAACCCCCGCCTCAAAGTCCCTGTTACATGGTCGATTACCACCGATACCATGTCTTCGGGGGTACCCAGTACAACGTAGGAGGAGGAAATGACAACCCCTGACCGTTCGTTCATCTTCCCTGCTTGTACTGACTAGTAACTACGTCGAGTTCCCTCTTGTCGCCTTTCCCTCATCCCTCCAATTTCAGAGGTGAAGGCACACCCTGTAACAGTCCCCACCCGTGCGCCCCAAGAGAGAGCTTGTCCTCCAGAGAACTTGAGCTGTGCTTCAGGAGATCATCCGCCCAAGACAGACACACTGAGACCAAGGGGCTTGTCTATGCATTATCTTACTCGGCTATATATGAATTGTGGATCAGCACTCGCTCTGACTGGGTTGGACGTCTTGTCCAACGACGCCTATTGTCCGTGCTGGTCTGGGTCACTGGGCGATGATCCGGAAAGACGGCATCGGCAGATGGAGTGTATTGTATAGATTAGGGTGCTAGCACTGGCCCCCTCCAATTCCAACGCGATACGTACTCCTGAAGTCACCCTCTCGTCACAGTTCATACATACATATATTAGAGGACCACCCGCGACGCTATGCATGGCAGCCTAATGTCAACCATCCAATGGGAAGTAGAGGGGGGAAGGGAGAGATGGCAGCTCCGGGGTCTGCACGGTGGCGTCAATGCTACATGCGTATCCACGAAAGGTGTAGCAAGAAGTGGATCGCGACATGGCAGGTGACCGGTCAACTTGGGGACGGATGGAACGACCCCGAGACCTCCGACGGGCCTATCCGAGGATAATATGCCTCGTGTAATGGTAAGATGGACTCCGTCCGCAGGCTTAACTTCTTGCGGAGTTAGTTTCTGGGTAGAGTGGAGTAGACTCGGCCGGTCAGGCTGGCGAATGACTTCCCTCCCGGATGCTCTCACCGTCCCATGGAAAATAAGCGTGCCTTTTGCTCTGTGAACACGGGGACTAGCGGGTCTAGACCGGTTACATGAGAAAGGCAGACTAGTAGGTCGGGAGGGAGGTTATGGGATGGTAATGGTAATGGGCAATGGCCGTCTCGACATCATCTATTAGGCGAGGTGCCACATCAATCATACGGGAGACTTGGCCATCTAACCAGACACCCTTTGCTGGCGTCGACCACTGCCTCGTCAGTGGTCAATTCGATCTGTCCGTGGAGAAGAGATTAATATGGGGAGAGACTGTCCCGTTACCGAATACCTCCGCCCAGCTACTAGTGATCTCCCGGGCGTATCCAGGACTCGAAGGCGCCCAGATAATATGACATGGCGTTCTTTTCTCAGCCCTGTCCTTGTCGCAGAGAGCCACCACTTCGATTCAACCTTAATTGCGGTATGGTTTGGAATTGGATGTCGAGGAGGGCACCACTCGCCCCGAGAGATCATGTCGGCTACGCCCGGACTCATTGGTCTTGGCTCACTAATTAGTTAGTCCGTGCTTTCACTATTCTTCACTTTCCTTTTTCTTGGTCTTTTCTCAGAAAAAAAGAAATGAGGAAGGGAACGAAAGGTGGGAAGAAAAGGACGCTCTCCTCAGTCAATGGTGGCGTCTTGCGGTTCGTGTTCTCCTCATCTCCCATATCATAATGGTGATAATTATCAGAAGAGAATAATGGTAATGATCGTCATTGCCAATGGATCACTCCGAGTCTCGGGGATCAAGTGACCGACAGACCCCTTGCGGTGCTGTCATCGACGTCAGGGCAGGACTAGGGTAGCCAGCATCGTCAGAGACCACGGCCGTAAGAACGGACTAACCAGCCCAACCCAGTTGCCTTGTACATAACATATACTTAGTCTACTACTACTTAGAGACGGCTGCGTCCTTTTAGGAAACTACTTGGGGGCCATGTCTAAGCCGTCCAATCCACGTTCGCCATCCTGCCAGGTGGGCCCTGGATAGGCTCAATTCACCTATCATAGCACGTACCAATAGACCGGTAACCAATCTTATCGCTGCTTTTCTATCGTGTGAGTTGTTAACCCAGCCATTCAGAATCGGCGAACTCATCGGTACCACGACGTCCCCTCGTCCACCTATAAGGTGATACCCTGCAGTCGCCGAATTCTTCCTGGGTTGGGGTTGCACCAATATCTTGGAACGCATGCAGGCTTCCTCCATCTCGCGGGGCGGGGGTAATGAATTATATAGCTAGGCAGTGCTAACTAGCTAGGGTGCTCGGGCGTTCAGTCAGGAGAGGCGGTATTGTGCAGTCGTCATTCCAACCCGAGCTCGTGGCTTGACCCTAAAAAGATTAAAATTCAGTCAAGGGAAGAATAAACGAAAGGAAGAAAGAAACAAATAAAGAATGAAAGAAAAAGAAAAAATGAATGTCTTAGGTTATCTGCACTGGCAGACTCGAGGGCCACCCCGACCAATTGCCGCTTTTGACCGACAATCCCCATGTTCCGACCACGTTGTCTTAGTTGTGACCAGGAAGGGGAACCTATACTGACCCTTGTTGGAGGAGCGACAGTCCATATTGGTCTAATCCTCTTGTCTAGTTCAGGATGTCACTTGCAGCGGCGAATCTTTGCAGGGCCTGTCGATCCGCCTCCGACCACTAGGATAGCCTGCCGGGCATTTACCCATCCTGTAGTAGTCTCGACAGGCCCTCAAATAACTGAGGTGAAATCCGCTGTTATTGGGCTGCTGGTCGTTATTGTATGACTCTGGGTACCCTCTCAAGTGTTCCGGAATAGGGATGTCATCGGACCTGTGATTCGAAACCGGGGGTCTTCTCGAGTGGGAGTCCCCCATGAGTCCCCGTTATGGGAATCAGAGGTGGGCCATGACAACTCCCTTGGCTTTTGGAAGGTTTGACAGCCTCCTGCTGGACTCTGATCCTTGCAGAAAGCCACGGCGCTGAGGGGTGGGAGGGGTGGGAAGAAGGAGGGAGAGAGGGAAGGGGGGAAGACCTTCTCGGAGACTTTGGATTATCCAATGCCTCGCCTTCTCGGAGACTTCGAAGTGACTAGTGCCCCATGTCCGCTTCCTGACTTGGAAATGGTGGGCTCCGCAATCGGGGACCACAGCCCCGGGGGACCCGTGTGTCAGGAGTCCCTACAGCTGAACCCAGTCAGTCTGAGAGCCCCCTGTTGGGAGGCTTCTTCAGATACATTCATTCATTGAGATGCTGATGCTATTGTTGTAAACCAAAAATATCCTCAAACCACGATGAAGCTGCGCATCCACCGTTTCGCCATGAGACATCAGCAATGCGCAGTCGACAATAGAGGTGTTCTTAGGTACGCCGGATCCGGGCAATGCGTCAGATGAAACAGAGAACCAGGATTCCCGGGGGGTGGACGGGAAGGGGGGGTGGGCAAACTTTATGGCCGTGAGCTTGACATGAATCCCTCCTCCCATCAGCCGACCACTTCGAGTCCTGGGTTGGAAGAGGCGGGGGGGAAGGGGGGGGAAAGGGTTGTGAGACACGATGTGATCATCTCAATCAAAGAACAGGAGGTCCGTGGTACGTGTTATGACGGAAGAGGAAAGGATGGTGGCTCGGCAGCGATCTAGTGGGCTTCTAGAATGTTTTGGAGATGGCTCGACTGCCAGGGGAGTGAGGACTGTGCGGTAGGATCCCTGGTGTCAATCGTTCATCGCCCACCTAAAGTTGGTGACACGGGCTGGGAGGGCCATCTCTCGACATGGACCATGGCACGACATACCGAATGGGGGATCTGGGAGTGGGGACCTATCTCGACGTATGCCAATGGTTGTGGGGATGAATTGGACAAGAGTCAATAGTTGCCCTAGTACCGAGAGGTGCGGGAGATCCTCGTCACATCAGTCGCGAGTCATTCAGTGTGTATCTGACGGGAAGGATTGTAGATGAATTGATGCGGTAGTTTTCCCAATGATCAGTGCAATTTGATCCTTTCCAAGACTCATCTCCCCGGTGCAATGGTAGCGGCTCGTTGGGCCAACTCCAACGAGACATCTCAGTTGATACATCCACTCTCCCTCTGCATGCCGATAAGATAAGGCCAGGGAATGTCCTAGAGAGACCAGTTCCTCTGGTTCCACCGGGCTTCCAAGATTCTGCGTGTCAGACAAAGAAAGTAAAAGGAAAATTAAAAAAACACCAAATTAAAACGAATAAGACAAAATAAGATAAAATAAAATAAAATAATCAACGCATGCCGTCTTGCCTTTGGTTCCTGCGCAAGCCATGTCGCCCCCAAACCCTATCCTGTCAAACCTGGCGCCCGCCGTCATTTTTCCCAGCGTGTTGCCCTGTTCCTCATCCATCCGTTCGTTCTCTTTCACAACGTTCTCAAAGAGCGGAAGGCAGATGGGGCAAATGCAAACTAGAAACAAAATAATCATCAGTGGATTTTACTTTCTTTGTTCGTGCCGCTATTCTAACTTCTTTGAAGGAGAGACACTCCTATCTCTGTAGGGCTAGGGACGCGTTAGCCATTTCCCCTGCGCACTCACACCAACCCAGTAATTTTCCCACATGCCTAGTTGGGCGACGCACACGCTCCCTGTCAGGGCCGTCGATCCAGTCAGGACATCCAGGATGGGGTCTTGGGTAGAGTTTCCACCACCAACTTAGGTTTGACCATTTGAACTTGCAACCCGGCTAGGAAAACCCGCTCATGGCATTTCTCACCAGAGAATAAAGAACTGTTGAGGAAAACCTGAAGAGTTTCAATCCATGTCCCTTGCAGAATCCAATCCCAATCCCGTGGGGGCAAATGCAAATGCCTGAGAGGAATATGATGCTGGAAACCGTAAACAGTTGAACCTGGTCGTCTTTGTCTCCCACACGTGACCGAACAGACACCAACACATAGGAACCCTAACACGATGAGGGAAAGGCCCGTCCCCATGCCAAGCCACCCACCGCATCAACTTTCTTGTTTCTCTACCGGAGAAGACCGCACGCTTCTTCCTGGGTCGGGAGACAACAGGCGATTTGGTAAAATGGCACTCACTGGGTTAGAGTTCCTCCGAGCCAACTTAAGATCGATCGCGCCAATGACGCGGGTTTTCTCTCCCACGAACACGATCTCCACTTCTCACGACAGATGATCGACTTGGTCTGTGGAATTCTCTAGGTAGTTTAGTTCGTCTAGTCTGGTCTGCTGGGTACTTGGTCGAGGTATCTTCCGGGCGGACATGGCCGGACAGTGTACTATCCGATACTCCGTGTCACCGTTGGTAATAATGGTAATAAATTACCGCTCTTGATTGAGTGATTGGCCGTAAATGACAGGAAATCGACTCAGTGATCTGCTGGAGCCAGTCTGAGCGTGAGGGATACTTTACCCCGTCTGTGGGTCATCCAATCAGTGGCTAGTGGCGTTGTGTAATTGTCATTCATTCGTTTCATGATGTCCATCCATACGCCAGAGCAGGTCAGTGCTTTTACTTGGTTTCTCTACTGGTCTACTTTCTCTACTTCCTCTTCTCTATAGATTCATTCGAGGGGGAACGAGAGGTGGGAAATACTAATAATAATAAATAAAAGAGAAGGTGGTTGCAAGATAAAAGTCAAGTAGTAATCCCAACAACAACAATAATAATAACAACAGGGAATCTATCATATCAGAAAGGAGGCCCGCCGTTCGACCCATCGTGATCAGCATTAAATGCGACCCACATCGCTAGCCCTAACTAGGAGGAAAGTATGGAGGATGGAGAGCCGTCCCGTCTCTGTTTGGCTCCAATGCCCAAGCCTAGACCTGTCTGCACCCGAATCACCAGACACCAGGACCACCCAGGACCTGGCCAACTAGTAATGACGATCTACGGTTCTCCCGACTAAAAGAGGCTTGGGCTCATATCGGTTGGCACAGCCCGGGTCCGGTCCCAGGTGTCAACGGCGCCGTCATCCAGGTAGAGTGCACATGGAAGAGAGGGTTGGCAGCACGACACGACCAGGGAAGAAGGAAACGCAACGTCAGTTTCCATGGATGAGACCTCGCATCCGATCTATGGAGCGAAGGCCGGAGAGGACAGACCTACAACAGACAGCCGACGTGATCCTCCATCCGCCATCTTTTCCATGTAACGATGAAACTCTCAGAGCACGGCAGCGTAGACGTGGGAAATGTGGTTCAGCCGCCCCCCTCCCCGTGTGTGATGTCTCTTTTCCCTCGTGTGTCTGTGTCAACGTTGGATAATTGAGCCTTCTCTTTTAGCGTCGTTACTCAATCCAGAACCCCCCCCCACCGTACCAACCCGTAACTATCCCTTTCTCGAGTCCGATGGATAATATTATCGAATAATACGGGAATGGAAATTGAGGGGAGAAGGGACCGTTATGATGACGATCACGACCCTCCTCCTTTTTTTTCTCCATTTCTGTCTTTTATTTTTAATTAATTAATTATTTTTTTTCTCCTTTTCCTTTTTCCAATTGATCTTCGGGTTTCCCCACTACGGTCATCGGTCGTTATAGTAGACGATGGCCGATAAAAACAGAGACACGGGTGGTCGATGCGGATGACAACCAGAAGCATATCCTTCCTGGTGCCGGATGTCCCCAGATCGACCAGCATGGATAGATCATATTCGGTCCTATCCAGACTTCCCGACTTATCCAGGCTGTACCCGATGGGGAAACTCGACACAGACCCTGGCTGTGGCTCCTGGGTAGAGATCGAGTTAGTGCTAAAGATACTAGGACTGGAGTACTGGAGCCAGCAGACCGACTGCGCCCTATCCAAGGCGGAGTAGGAGGAGGAGGAGGGATCTCCATTTCACCATACATCATACTGTGCAACCACATCCCAGGGCAAGAACGGTTCCCTCCCCGACTAAGAGCACTGCCATGCTCTAGGCTTGTCCTAAGGATAGACACCGGTACCACCATACCAGGAGAGGAGAGGAGGGGGTTGTCCAGGGTAGTTCGGATGTCCATGGAATGGCCCAAAGCGGCCGCATTTGTCTAAGCCTGGTTACAGTCTAGAAGATCTCAAACCATTCAACCATCCTTCTAGCTGCATTTTGATACAAAGAAGAGGGGCAATGTGGGTGGGAAACAAACCACGGATTGAGGTTGTCTGGGTCTGGGGAATGTGGATGTGGATGACAGCCTCCTCTGTCTTCCAGCCAAGAGAGAGGACCATTGAAGGAGAAGATAAAATAGAATAATAATGAGCCGTCTACCAATAAATGAAATAAAATCGATGAAAGAAAGATAATCATGAAAAAGAAAATAAAGAAAAGGGTAAAAGAAAAATCATCATCATCATCATAATCATAATCATAATCATAATAAAATAGGATAGAATAAAATAAAATCCAAATAGGAGAATCAGAGAGAATGATTGGAGAGGGACAGGATCACCCATGCCTGCCTCCATTCCAACGCCGTGGGACAAAGACACGCCATCTCTCGAGATAATAGAGAGAACGAGAGGGAGGAGAGTAGGAGAGAGACAGACAGACAGAGAGAGAGAGAGAGAGAGACAGAGAGACAGAATCACCCATGTCAATAACCAACACCGCCGCTTTTGGCGGTAGTGTGGAAATCCATTATTTGATTTGATTTTATTATTTATTATTGATTTATTATATTATATTCCCATGTTGTTTTATTTTTCTCCCCGTTTAAATTAATTGGTCTAATGATTTGATTTTATTTTCTTCCATTTTATTTTATTCCATTTTATTCCACTTTATTTTATTTTATTTTATTTGATCCGATTTTATTATTATATTCTTATTCTATGATTTTATTTTATTTTTACTTTTTTCTTTCCCTGGTCAGAATTTATTATTTATTATTCGGGCTTGAGTCAGGGTCTCGTTCTCTGGGATACCATGGTAGTTCTCTCCCATCTAGAACGGCGCTCTGCAACACCGATCTTGCCTGGCCTTATATCCCATCGGGTTTCCTCCTCTCGGTTACCCTGATGAAATCTTTCTGATATCAAAGGATTCATTCCTCTTCCATTCTCCATTCTCCGTCTCTGCAGATCGCCTTGATAAAGGCGGATCATCTCCCACGCCTGACTGTCTTTCCTTTCCCCCATTGATCAATTGTTCCACCTTCTACTCTTACTATCCTTTCACCGTTCATCCATTCATCAAGCAAGACACGCGGTGTCTCACCTCTCCCGCAAACCATTTTTCTTTCTCCTCTTCTGTCCGGGTGGAAGCCTCTTTGCCACAGCCTGGTTTCTGCCAAAACAACATAGAAGGGAAAAGGAAACAGAAAAGCCTCATCGGCCAAGTGGGATCATTACATTTACTTCTTCTTCTTCTTCTTCTTCTTCTTCTTCTTCTTCTTCTTCTTCTTCTTCTTCTTCTTCTTCTTCTTCTTCTTCT